>JAJHSJ010000001.1:8334806-8834806 GCA_021015155.1 Magnolia officinalis | reverse complement strand
AGTTTCTAAATCCTAAAGGATCTTCCCAAAGTAGAAAACTACTAATGAATTAATGACATATGAGATCCTATTAAAGATTCTCCAAGACGGAAGTCTCTTGGAATAACTGAAGTATCCTGAGTATGAGCTTTCTTACAATCAAAGTGGGTCCATGAGTCCATTCAATGGTGATGGGTGGCCTGATGCATTGTTTTCCTACACCACAAGTTCATGTCATATACTGTGGATGAACTATAACCTAATCTAAGTTTTGTTGCTTTCTCTGCTGCAGCCTGTGAAAAGTCCCGTGACGATATGTGGTGATATTCATGGGCAATTTCATGATCTTGCAGAACTTTTTCGAATTGGAGGGAAGGTATTTGTTCTCACTAAGGATATCTTTTTTTTTTTTTCCGTTCAACCCTTGTGTTTGCACTTCAGTAATGGCTAAATTTTGGGACCTGTTACGCCAATGAGGATAAACTGCTCTTGAGGTACTGTAGTAGGTCCGATGCCATTAGTTTGAATATTTTTCAGTATGGTAATATGTCTCTATGTTCTAATTTAATTCAATCTATTTACTCTGCATGCTGATTCAATTGGTAATTTAGTTTCTATTTTTTATATGTATTTTTGAGTGATTATGCTTGGTAAATGAGGGTCAAGGACTTACAATGTTGTGTGCATACTGCACACTCATCTAGATTGAGATGAATCATCATACCAGGAACCAATTTTCAGAGGATATCATTTTCCTATTTGTGGCCTTGTGGCTCCTGTGTGTACCATTTTTTCTTTGTTAATGAGGACACATACCTCACTGTGGTAAGCTTTGCAGGAGGCCGATGGCCACTCACACAGCCGTCCATACATGGTTGTCTTTTCAACATCCGTGAGATGGTGAAACAAGAATCAAGATTTTATTATTATGCATTTTACAAGAAGAGACGGTCATCAGTTGCTTTTCTTTGCAAGTTGTCTATTGTGTGACCTAGATGCTTAGTAGTGGGCCTCACATTTGCATTTCAACCCTAGGTGCCCATGATCTTAAAGTTAAACCCTCGATTATTGTTTCCTGCTGTTGAATTATTATGCTTTAGATTGCTGGAAGCTACAAGTGCTTAGCCATTGTTTTCCTTGATTATCCTAAATCAAAGCCCACTCCAGATGAGCTCTCTTAGCTGGTAAAAATTGTACAAGCTCACAGTGGATTCTTAGGAACATATCTGCGACTACCAATTACTCAAATTCATTCCATTGCTAAAAACATTCTACAAGGATGGTACCTGTTTGGTGCTTCATTATCAATCTGTATCTGGTTGGATGATACCTGCATGGTTACGTATTATGCCAAAGAACCTCCAATACTACTTGTTTTCGAGGAGATCTGGTTCTGAAAAATATACATCCAAGCGCATATCACCTAACCATGGAGAGTAAGGGCCTATTCGTATTTATAATGCCCTTAAGTATTTTGTCATTCATTATTTTCAAGTTTGCTAGTTAGACCTCAATTCGTTCGAGCATTTTGAGAAGGTTGGTTAGCATTAATTTTGTGTTTCGGTGTATATGTATCTGTTTATTAGATTAAGCTGCTTTGGCTCCTATATTTGTCAATGCATGTTCTATTATTTGATGGCTCTCACATACATATTCTTTGGTTGGTTTCAACTCCCATTTTATATTGAATGATACCTCTGTTATTATATACAGATCCACTTTTGGAATCTTATGGCTGCTTTTCTTGACTGTTAGTGTCCAGATACCAATTACCTGTTTATGGGAGACTATGTGGACCGTGGATATTATTCAGTTGAAACTGTAACGGTAAGAGCTGAATCAGATCAATGATTGTTCCAATATTGCAGGACATATATGATAAGCACTATTAGGAGCAAAAGTATATTCACATACTTTTGATACACACATATGATTGCTGCATGCATGGCAGCCACTTTTTCCTAAAATATTTCCATACCTATTTCCGTTAAGGGCCTGTTTGGTCTTCCAATTTCCTATGAAATGCAAAGTAAATGAGCTATCATTATCATTTCCAGGTGTTTGTTTAAACAGGAATTATAGCTTGTAACTTGAAAGTCAAATACACTTGCAAAGAAAGTAGGTAAAGTAAATTGCATTCATTACATTTTCACATTCTAAAACTACCATTTTTACAGTGATTTCTGCATGAAACAAACAACGTAGCAAAATCATCATTGCAATCAAATGTAAGTGATGTCACCACACAATTACAATAGTAAATAATCATTTCCCATCTACAGCCATTTAATGTTGTAATTGGAAAACCAAGCAGACCATAAGGTCTACATTAAGCCCCCATTAGTTTCATGCATGAGGGGGAGAAGGGTGTGACTTTCAATTGTGATGTTAGCGATAAATGTTGTTCTTGTCTTGAGTTTCCATCAAAATTCTATTTGTCTGCTTCTCTCCCAAGTATTATTCTGCGTTTAAGCAATGCTGTTTTACATGGGATCCAATTTTATGGTAGTATGCTTGAATTGGAGGTCAACTACCTTTGCTGGCTCACCATTTGAACCCTTTTTTTCCTCTCTCAATTTTGGTGCTGTACAATAAGCATTGGGACCAAGCTCAAGAAAGTAAAAGAAAGGCCTTTTCCCATTCTCCCAAGTTACCTCATGAAATCACCAGTGTCCCTGGATCTTTTCAGTCAACTTCATCTGAAAATTGATTTTTTGAATTTTTGGACTTATACCACATTTATCTGAATGCTTTACATTTTTAGGCTTGAAGATGGTTTTGGTGGAAAGTTGCACTAAGAATCTGATAGTTGTTTGAGGCACATTTGAACAAAGTGGAATGTGGTTTGCATATAGGGTGGGGAAATTGGATCCTTACTCATGGCTCAGTGGTAGACCCTATGGGTTTCAACACTGAGGTCATAGGTTCGAGTACCCATGTGGTGTGTGGGTGTGAAGGCGTGTGTAAAAAGAAAAAAGGGTGGGGAAGTTTATCTTTTTTCTTCTTCTGATATTTGATCTTAACAAGCTCCGGAAACACCCATTTAGATCGGCCAGGAGATAGCCATTGGAGCTAATTGTGGGTTGTGGCATAGTAATTCTTCAGGGTTTTTATTTTATTTTATTTTTCAATGCCTTGTGGATAGTCATGATTAAGCGTGTTGAGTTTCATTGGTTGGCTTACAACCTGCTCTTTGGTTCAGTTGCATTGATCCAGCCATGTATCAAGCAGAGTCCTTTGTTTTTTCACGTTGACACTTGGGATGTGCATGGATTCTGCATTAGGTCTGCCTTGTTGTTTTTTGCTTTTGAATACGGTGTTCTATTTGTGTTAGAATAATGTTGTGATACATTACGTTTCAAAAAAGAAATGCTACATTCATCAATTACATTTTAACTCTTTTTTTAATTCGAAGTTTTATGCTGAGTCTGCGCCAGATGCAGTTTCTCTTTGTACTATTTAGCTAGAGTCCTGACATATTCTAAGAGTGGTACTGATTGATTCATTTTTCAGCTCCTGGTGGCCCTGAAGGTCCGCTATCCTCAACGAATTACCATTCTCAGAGGAAATCATGAAAGTCGCCAGGTATATGGTACACTGATTTAGTTTCACTTGTTTCCTTTTTCTTTTCCCCTATTTGGTCTAATTGACTTTATTGCTGTAGGTTAGGGATTGTAAATTAGTTTCGATTGCATGGTCTGACCTGAGAGATCAAATATCATGACACATTATAGTCCAGAGACATTTCGTTGTCTCCAAAATGGCTGTTTCTCTGGTTTGAGATGTATGGACTGTCAACTACTACTACTTATTTCTCTGGGGACTTTGAAGTTTGAACTGTATATTTCTTAACGGTTTTGCAGATTACACAGGTTTATGGATTTTATGATGAATGTCTACGCAAGTGAGTTTCTTATACACATTCATGTTTTATTGAGATCTTTATCCTTTTGTGATTATTTCTATGGCCTGTGATACTGAGATTGATGCAGGACAATTAACCACTTGCTCTAAAAGCTCGAACTCTTAGACTATGGCGAATTAATCCCTTTATCTCATAGCCCAGGCCCCACATCACATGGGTTAGGACCTCGGCCGAACCCCCTTCGTGGGCCCCAAATCACATGGGCCGCCCACCCCGAGTGTGTCCCTGCATCCCACGGGCTACCCCACTTGAGCCCGGTGTGAAATGCGCATTAATCACCCCTGGTGAGGAGTCTCGAACACGAGACCTCCGTGGGCCGCACTCACCCCGAGTGTGCCCTGCATCCCGCAAGCGACCCCACTCGAGCCTAGTGTGAAAATGCCCCTGCATTAATCACCCCCGGTGAGGAGTCTCGAACCCGAGACCTCCCGCTCTGATACCAATTTGATGCAGGACAATTAACCACTTGCTCTAAAAGCTCGAACTGTTAGAGTAGGCGAATTAATACCTTTATCTCATAGCCCAGCCCCCACATCGAATGGGTTAGGACCTCGGCCGAACCCCCTTCGTGAGCCCCAAATCACATGGGCCACCCACCCCGAGTGTGTCCCCGCATTCCACGGGCTACCCCACTCGAGCCCGGTGTGAAATGTGCATTAATCACCCCTGGTGAGGAGTCTCGAACACGAGACCTCCTCCGTGGGCCACACCCACCCCGAGTGTGCCCCTGCATCCCACAAGCGACCCCACTCGAGCCCAGTGTGAAAATGCCCCTGCATTAGAGATACTTGTAAAAGTGCCACTTTCCATTGTCAATGTTGCATTATTAGCTGCAAATTAGCTTTTTTTTGTTGAATCAGTAGAAACCAGTATCCATGCTTGTTTTTTTTTTTTTTTTTTCCTTCTTTCTTTCTTTCTTGTTCCAACGTCCTATTCCGTTTTCTACGACTAAAATTTCTTTTAATTATTCCATGCTTTTTACTCCCCTTGTATCAACGTCCTATTCCTTTTTCTACGACTATAATTATCAAAAAGAAAAAGAAAAAAAGTTGGCATTGGTCTCTTACCTTATTTCTTAAAACTTCACATGGAAAGGCCATCCATCAAAATTAGATGTTTCCTGCCTATTATCAGATACACAATACTTGCCAATGCCATATCTAGGTGTTGTCACTCTCTCTCTCTCCCCAAGATGGGTTTGGACCTGGTCAAGGATAACAATAAACCAGGCATTTAAACAATCATATAAATAAATCATAGGAGGTTCCACAAACCACAGTTGTACTTCTAACTTGGAGCTGGTTGTGGCAGAAATGATTTTCTCATTTTCGTTCTAAGTTGGAGCTGGCATGTAACCTCCTCCTCACGTGGTGCATAACCAAGTGTAGTTAGCATGCAGTATTCTTTTTGCTCTAACATCTTTGGTGTATTCCTCAAGTGAATAACTAAGTTATATTAGCATCAAAGAGTGTTATGCTGATGTGTGCTCTAACATCCATCCAGTTCATTAAGTGCATAACCTAATCAAGTTGTGGCACTAAGCAAGTTATGTTTGCCAACTGAAGTTTGGTAGAACAATGTTCCTCAGATTGATCCTTCTTGTCTGGTAGTCGATTTCAGTTTAAATATTGTTGGACTTGTAAACATTTGGATACACTACCATTTTCTTTAGGGCCTGTTTGGGAGTGTGGATTTGGAAACCCCTGGATTTGAAATCCTTCTGTTGTGTTTGGCACCCTGGATTCAGAATCCCCTGTAATCCAAAAGTAGCTATGCATAGTATATTCACAGGGTTTGAATTTAATTACTAATTCAAGTTTAATATCTCTAATTAGTGTATGTATGTAATGTTTGACACAATGGTTGTGTATTAAGCCCGTTGAAATATATACTTTGCCCAAAAATGATGAAATTCCAAGTCTCGGATGGGCCACAAGCACAAGATCACATCCGAGTGACTAATGATTTTTAACCGTTGATTTACATGGACAATGTTTGGACGGTGCAGATCATCGTATTAAAGTAATTATAGTGATGCAATTGATTATCTGATTGTTTTGGGATATCATTGGTGGGCCTTGTGCCCAATAGATTAATAGTCCAGTGACACACATGTTACACATGCAACTCTTGGAAGGATTTTAGATGTAATCCAAGCTTTCACCTTGGATTTCAAATCCCCCCTTTGAGGGGATTTGAATCCCCCAGTTACTTTATGGTGCCAAACATACCAGGGGATTTGAAATCCCCTCAAACCCCCTAAATCCATGGTGCCAAATGACCCCTTAGGTTGAAACTGAACTGGAAACCATATTTTCTGAAGCCCTGGTCATTCTCTTTTTATCATATTGTAGTATTCAAACCCCAATATGAAGCTTAACATTTCTCCTTTTCGCTGAATACAAATCTGTACTTTGTTTTTGTTGGCAGGTATGGTAATGCAAGTGTATGGAAGATCTTTACTGACCTTTTTGACTATTTCCCATTGACAGCTTTGGTTAGTAGGCCTATTCCCTCGTTTTTTTATATTCTGCTTTCCCACTTTCCTGAGCCTATTGCAAATTCACTTAATTGACGGTTGAACTAAACTGGGCTTAGTTGGCTATTCATTGGTGGTCATGCCAAGTTCGTTATGTTCCTTCTTGGCTGTGAATGTCAAGTTCTAAACAATCTGTTATTTGAACTCTTTGAAGGTCGAATCAGAAATATTTTGTCTGCATGGTGGCTTGTCTCCGTCCATTGAGACCCTTGATAACATACGGAATTTTGATCGTGTTCAAGAAGTCCCCCATGAAGGGCCAATGTGTGATCTCTTGTGGTCTGACCCAGATGATCGCTGTGGTTGGGGTATTTCTCCACGTGGAGCTGGATACACGTTTGGCCAGGTAATTCCTCTCTTCTCATTCTTCTCAAAGATATGAAGCTTGGCCTGCGCATTAACCCATGTTATTGGTTATTGCAGGATATATCAGAGCAATTCAATCATACCAACAACCTCAAGCTAATAGCCAGAGCTCATCAATTGGTCATGGAGGGATTCAACTGGGGACATGTAATCACATGTTCTTTGCTATCTTGAGCTTTCCTTTGCTTCTGGGGTTAGAGGTTGAGATTTCTGTGCATTTAATGTCTGTTTGTTTGTAATCAATTAAAAAATGTTCATTTGTTTGTAACAGGAACAAAAGGTGGTAACCATATTTAGTGCACCTAATTATTGCTATCGGTGTGGAAACATGGCATCTATCCTTGAAGTTGATGACTGCAAAGGACACACATTCATCCAGGTCTCTCTCTCTCATCAACTAATTTTTATCCATCTTATCAATCAAAAGGTTGTGGGAAACACATACACAAAAAATCTGGTTCACTGCTTGAGACTCTGCCCAACCCTTTGAAAGAAATTTCAGATGAAACTGTTTTTAGGGTCCAGTGGTGGTGGAATCATAAAACTAGATGTAGCATGTATATGATGATCTAAACTGTTCATCATAAGGTGTCGACCGTGAGTCTTATTGGTATGGGTCAATTAATCTTGAGTGTGATTATGCACTATCTCAGCGCCTTTTAATGGAAGTTCCCGTTATCTTTAAAAATAAAATAAAATCTTGAATGTCATTATCCGTGCCTTTGAATTATAATTTCTGCCGGTGAAGCCGCACCAGTTTCGAACTTTGTATGTGAATCAAACAATTACCATTCGTCTTGTATAGAATGCCATATGATTATTTATCAATTGTTTCCTTGGATTCTTGCAAGTTACCATTTGGCTTCCCAAACCGATTCATTCTGCAAATGCTAACAGTTGCAACATTAGTCATTGGGTCATATGTACTCGCATTTGTTATATATATATATTATATAATATATATATATATATATAAGTGGAGCCTGCACGTGCCTGAGGATGAAAAAAATGGCTTTAAACTCCTGCTTTATAAATTTTGCTTAAAACTCCTCCTCTATATGATTGCAGTTTGAGCCAGCTCCTAGGAGAGGAGAGCCT
The DNA here is from genome assembly GCA_021015155.1 of Magnolia officinalis. NCBI lineage: Eukaryota > Viridiplantae > Streptophyta > Magnoliopsida > Magnoliales > Magnoliaceae > Magnolia > Magnolia officinalis. The sequence goes on along the minus strand of JAJHSJ010000001.1, from coordinate 8,826,899 downwards.
GACGTGACCCGCAGAACACCGGACTACTTCCTATGATGCAGCTGTCTGAGTTATTTGCTGATTTGATGGCAGCGAGAGGCTATGCTTCCTGGTTGACACTGGGAGTTTGAAGATGTTGGGAACACTATCATCGGACGACATTTATAATTTCAAGCTGCTATGCTTGGTGGGGGGAAATGCATGTAAAAAAAGTGAGCAGGTAAGGGTCCCATTAATTTGTTAGCATTTGGAACTGTGCTGGTTTCCTTGGAACGAGGCAGTGGAGCAGGCAAAGCTGCAGCAGCATGTATCATTTCCAAGAAACATGGGTATTTTTTTTTTTTTTCCTTTTTAAATTTTTTTTTTTTTTTCCTGGGCATTTTGGTGTTCTGTAGAGGGAAGGGATTCTATTTTCATAGGGTGCTTTTCTCATCTCTTAGTTTCCATCCCAACTGATCAAATTCGCTTCTTATTTGGATAGCTGCCTCATGATTCGTCTTTGGTTGGGGCTCTGGTGATTTCCTAGATGTGTATGTGTAAAAACTCTAGTGAAGATAATATGCATACACAGTGGGATATTCTCCTAAAAGGCCTAGGTGAGTTTTATTGCAATCGTTGAGGCTTATTTGATCTAATGGCATGTGGGAAGAATGATGTCTAGCATGGTTGTTGTGAGGCAACACTGAATTCATTAACTTATTTAGTTTTGACTGGTTTTTTTTTATTGGATTTCTGAGACATACACCCCACCCTCACCCCCTTCAATCTGGATTTGAAAGACGATGCTCTGTTCAAGCAAATTGATGAGGATAGGGCTCTGCTATGCCTTCCCAGGCGTTGATTGGTAAGCCAATGGCATGGTGTATTTGTAGGTAGGCATACGGTGGCTTTGCATTTTGGATTTTGTGTGACCCCTCCTTTCTCCATGGAGCAGTGAGATTGTCATTGTCGTTGGTGGGCTGACTGACGGTGGTGGTTAAAGACCCCTTTGGATGTTTTTTTTTTTTTTTAAAATATTTATTTATTAAAAAAAGAAAGAAAGAAGAAAAAGCAGCAATTCAGCAGTGGTTGAATTGGCATGGTTTTCTCTAACACGCAAGGGAATTATGGAAGATCATTTTAAAGCTGAGCATTGGAGACTAAGCTGAGGCTATAGAATGGTAGTAGTGAAAATGGGGGTTCGTGCATGCATAGCCACCCACCCCGGTTTGGCTTAAAGGTGGTTTAAGCCTCAAAAGCCCTTTTAGAGGGCGAGCATCCAAATTTGCCGTTAACTGTGGATGCTTGCGGTGTAACAGCTTAGAGAATGCGGTTGAGTTCCTGGCTGGGTCGTTGGGCATCATACAGCCATAGGTACCTTGGAAGTTTGTTCGTGTACATTTTTAGAGGAAGTGTGCCTTTGTCAAGAGCTTGCCATGCAACGACGTCAGATATACATGTGACACCCCCCCCCCCCCCAAAAAAAAATCACGCAATATTAGCCCAAATATCACATTGTCATGCCTCGACATTTGAGTACCCGAATAGGGTACTCAAGATCCGAATCTCAAGTTCGTCAGTTTTAATATATTAATTATTTATTACAATCCACATGATTTAATCAATTTTAATAGATATTCAACGTCATCTAAAAAGAAAATACTGTTGAAATGTTTATTAAATTTAACTTTCTTGATAGTTTTTTTTTTTTCTTTTCTACATCGAAATTTGAAATTTAAACTAAACCTAAATAAATAACAAAACTAAAATGAAATTTAAACTAAACCTAATTTTCTAGAAAATTACAACTAATAGTAGAGACCCGCTTGCTCATAGTATTCCAGCTCTATACCTATGCATTTTTATAGTAGGGTGCGCATAACAGTCCAGTAAGGTCATTTCTTACCCAAAATTTAACAAGTTTAGATTATATCAATTTTTTATAAACAATGGAGGAAAATAAAATACAGATAATAAAAGAATATAAATTTAAGCAACGAAATTGTAAAACTGTGATGCATGTGATACTTTCAATGAATTCTCATAAGCGAAATATCATTTCTTACAATACCGTACCCAAGTGGATGATTACATTGCATTAACTTCTATGCAGTGGTAGCTCATGGTGGACTCATTTATACATTAGCTGGTCAGACTATTGCTCCAGTTGTACCTCTGTCGTATGTCCGTGCAAACAATTGTACTCATACGCCGTACACAAAGGAGACTCCAAAGGATCCAATGGATTTTAGGGTCTTTTACCCAAGGGATACAATCGCCCTACTTGCTAGCTTTAGGGTCTTACATCCAAGGGACACGATCGCCCTATTTGCTTACGTTACATCCAACATATTAAAATCGATACTCAATGAATACATGCTAGACATGCATTTTAGATAAATTATTGTTTCGCAATCAAAAATATCAATAATATTTTTTAAAAAAAATTTCTAATTAATAATTATAGATATAATTTTGTTGAAACTTTAATAATTAAAACATTTAAATAAATATTATTTTTACTATTATTAAATTTAGAAATTACTCATTTAATAATGTATAAGAAATATAATTAAGTCAGAATTTTTACTTAAGTAATATTAAATATTTACATAAAAATATTTATTATTTTCATTCATTAAATTCTAAAATTTAAATTTATTTTATTATCACATAAACTTAACAAATATATATATATATATATATATATATATATATATATATATATATATATATATATATATATATATATATAAGACTATTGCTCCAGTTGTACCTCTGTCGTATGTCCGTTGCAAACAATTGTACTCATACGCCGACAAAGGAGACTCCAAAGGATCCAATGGGTTTTAGGGTCTTTTACCCAAGGGATACAATCGCCCTACTTGCTAGCTTTAGGGTCTTACATCCAAGGGACACGATCGCCCTATTTGCTTACGTTCCATCCAACATATTAAAATCGATACTCAATGAATGCATGCTAGACATGCATTTTAGATAAATTATTGTTTCGCAATCGAAAATATCAATAATATATATTTTTTAAAATTTCTAATTAATAATTATAGATATAATTTTGTTGAAACTTTAATAATTAAAACATTTAAATAAATATTATTTTTACTATTATTAAATTTAGAAATTACTCATTTAATAATGTTAAGAAATATAATTAAGTCAGAATTTTTACTTAAATAATTAAATATTAACATAAAAATATTTATTATTTTCATTCATTAAATTCTAAAATTTAAATTTTATTTTAATTATCACATAAACTTAACATACATATATATATATATATATATATATATATATATATATATATATATATATATATATATATATCTATATATATATATATATATATATATAATTTGAAATTTAAGATCTATTAAAATTTTGGAATAAAATAACATAATAATTAATTGAAAATGTTAAACTTCAAGTTAAGATCATTACCTTAAAAAAAATTTGATGATCCAACCTGCTCCAATCTCTCTCTCTCCCTCTCTCTCCTTTTGATTTGATTGTTTCTTTTTTTATTTTTTTAAAGGAGATGAGTAACGGAATGAAAGAGTGGGGATTATGAGACAATTTTGATTTGGTGGGAGGGTTCGGTGCCCATTACCATATGAAAAAGAAGAAAGGAGGGAGAGAGTGGGTTAGTTGGCAGTGACGTGCGGAAGATAATTCATTATTTTTATTTTTATTTTTTTATTTTTAGATATGGTGGGTCCCATTAACGATGATATAAATCTACTCCGTCCATCATCTTGGCCTGGCCATGAGATGATATAAGGCAAAAAATGAGGCTGATCCAAAACTCAGGTGAGCCACACGCAAGCGGACGGTGTGGTTGGTTCCCACAAAAAAAAAGGTTGTTACATTATAAAAGACTTTAGAACCCACTAGATCCTTTAGAGTCTACTTTGTGTACGATGTATGAGTATAATTGTGTGCGTGGACATACGTCAGAAGTACAACTGGAGCAGTAGTGTGACTAACTAATGTATAAATGAGTCCATCACCATGGGGTGCCAGTGCGCGGGCGTTAATGCAACATGGTCATCCACTTGGGTACGGTGTTGTAAGAAATAATATATATTGTTTATAAGAATTCATGAAAAATATCACATGCATTACAATTTTATAATTTTGTTGCTTAAATTCATATTATTTTATTATTTGTATTCTATTTTCCTCCATTGTTTATAAAAATTTGATATAATCTGAATATGTTAAATTTTGTATAAGAAATGACCCTACTGGGCCATTATGCTCACCTTACTATAAAAATGCACAGGTGCAGAGCTGGATTACTACGAGCAGGCGGGCCTCTACTATTAGTTGTAATTTTCTAGAAAATTAGGTTTTGTTTAAAGTTTAATTTAGTTTTATTATTTTAGTTTAAATTCTAAATTTCGCTGTAGAAAAAAAAAAGAAACAAAAGAAAAACTATCAAAAAAGTTGAACTTAATAAACATTCAGTAGTATTTTCTTTTTAGATGACATTGAATATCTATGTGTGCGTGGGTCCTTACTCTTACTCGGGTGGTAGACTCCCTGGAGTTTCAACACCGAGTCAAGGGTTCAGGTACCCACGGTGGTGAAATCCCACGGCGTGTGTGTGTGGGGTGTGTGTGCATGTGGCGTGAGTGTGTGGGGGTGTGTGTGCGTGTGTAAAAAAATAAATAAATAAATAAAAGAAAAGACATTGAATATCTATTAAATTTGATTGAATCATGTGCATTGTAATAAATAATCAATATATTAAAACTCACGAACCTGAGATTCGAATCTCGAATACCCTATTCGGGTACTCGAATGTCGGGACGTGACACACATTGATTGGCTGATCTCATGTGTGCCCAGTTTATGGAAATTAACAAATCAAATTTCATCTCAGTCGCTTGTTCTTTATAAATTATTAGTTTTATGCCCACCGATTCAATGGATGGGGCGGACAGGAGTTTACATTCGTTGCGATTTTGCAATGGATTCTTACAAAGTGGAAGGATTAATGTCTGTAGGTTTCAGATTGAGGTACGTGTCATGCGATGTGATCCCGCTGACTATGTATCCTGCTCGTTTTAGTCCAGAGTCGTGGAATCTAGGCATTTATAAGCGCCATGAATATATTCTCTCGTTCCACACAACCCAAACGTGTCCAACGTGCATGAAGTATGTGCTACCTTATTTCGGTTTGCTGTCTGATCCAAACTTTTCCAAAATTCGGTGGGGCCTTATTTTACACTTTCCGATGGCCTATATGGGCTACCTGAGTGTCTGGATCAGCCTAATTTGGTATGGCACAGCTGATGGACGGTGTATCTCATGAGTATAAAGTCAGCCCCATGCCGCTATACTCGCTGTTTCATTAAGAGATGAAAATGGTTGGAGGGTGACCGTCCGTAACATGCACACAGCAATTGTTTAAGGAACATTCATTTGTTGAGCTTGGACAGTAGACTAGTTATCCTTTTAGCCATCTATTTGAGTGTACCAACTATAGAGGCAGTGGAAATTTTTATACCGTACTCCCTCGTAGGATTCAAGGGTTTTGACTGAGGTATGCATGTAGGCATGCACATTAGTGTTGATAGCCATGCCTGGTAAACCTATCAAATGACTCCCATACATGATCTCAATCACGTCTATGATTAGCCATTTAACAGCTTGAAAAATCATTACATGCACCAGGGCATTCTCTACCAGGCTGGTCGTGTACTCTGCTGACCCACCACAAATAAATATTACAAACTACAAATCAAAACCATAATTGCCCATGGTATATATTCAAATCCACCCTCCAAATGGTCAGGATCATTTCTACTGAAAATGAACCATGGCCTTCCATGGCAGAGCCTACCTCCTGAAGCAAGTCTTACTACTACTCACATGGTCCAAGTACCCAAGAAATTTCCAGTTCCAAATATGATGATTTCTGCAAAAAGTTGACACCGTATAGCCAGGGCAGGCATTGATGATGATGCATTGATGGCTTTCACCGAAAAGTGTTATTCCACTTAATACGTGGCGGATTTCTCTACACTATAAAATCATCATCATCATCTAAGAAATTTCCCAACTAATTGGGGTTGGCATTTCTCTACATTAGAGAATATGATATACAAAACCAATACCGATCAAATAATGCCTATTACAACCTCATGAGTTTGGGGTACTAATATACAATGCCCAACTGCATTGAGGGTGCATAGACATCTGTCACTAACCCAGATGGGTGAATAGCGATGGGACCAGATCCACTACTGACCATGCAAGGCCTGCATACTGAAGGAACCTTATGCCGGTATCAACATCGTACGGTTCCTGTGAGAAGATCTTCTGAAGATAACCCAAAGGTGGCCTACTGTCGCACTTGTTTTTACCACTGACGGACCCTTTCAGTGACGGAATGTAGCATGACGACCTTATTGGGATGCCCATAGTGTTGCATACTACAGGAAGTGTCCATTTTGCTAAGGCTTTGCTGCAAAATTTCACAAGGAGTATTGTGGGGATGCCAATGAGTATCCTTCCCATGAAGACAGGAAAAATTAGCTGTGGAGTAAATATGTGAGGTACATCTTCATGATGAAATTGAAGGTATGTTTGCTGGACTCCACTAACCTGCACAGGCAGCAGCACAATATGAGACTAGCAGGTCAAATACCAACAGTAAGAAACCGCTCTTCTAACTAACGGCTTAAGTACATTACAGTAGAGCCACATATATGATATTTATCTTCATGTGATATATAATGATCGGTTATTTCAATTTTGGGGAAAGCTATTCCTGAAGCCCATTTCCACACAAACACATGTTACATGCGTGTGGGAACCAGCATGTTTAGGCCCCTAAAGTGAGTGTGTTCCTTGGCTCAGAAGATGCTGCTGGTCCATTTATCAGGTGTGCCCTATATATATTCAACATGCCGTAGTGTAACTGATGAATGGACCTGCCACATTTTTGGGATTGTAAACATGTACTTGGGAGACCACCAACTTCTGGGTTTCTGCAGTGCTGATGCTTGGAGACTTGGACACACCCAGATACAACATGACACTTCAAAAACTACACAAACAAAAGAGTCCTAGTGGTGCAATTGAAAAATGCCACTTTTTAGATATAGAGGTATCCAAAGAGTCTCTCAAAAACATAGTTCCTTTTTCATCTTTCTTGATTATTTTTGTTGCGTGAATTTCTTTTGTCAAGCCAAAGATCTCTCTCCTAGCCCTCAAGCTTGCCTCCATTCTTTAGCTTTTGAAAACAACTCATAAGGACTTCTCTCCAGACTTCAATACATTTTTCATTATTTGTATTATGAATCATACAACAAAATGGGTCATTGCAAAGCCCGGGTGAAGGGCAGTGAGGGAAACTTCATTTTCCTAGTTTGTGTGCAGCTCAACAATGGAGTTCACTTAATCAATACACTCTTCCTCGCCCTACTGTCACATACACACACACACACACCACACACACACTCATGTTTCTCTGTAGGCCAATTCATTTTTCTATCATTTTTGGAGTTGAACATGTAACTGACAGGCTTTAGCATTAATGATATCAATTCATGTAAGCTATCAGCGGTGGGAGATGTTGGAATTATGGAGGTTTATTTAGATTTCATTTTACTGTAATTCTGTAAATAAGGTTAATGGTTAGCTAGATGATTCCTCAGTGTCGCCTTTTATGTTATTCCTCGAGAAGCTAATGAAATGGCTGTTGCTCTTCCAAAAGAAGGGTTTTATTCCTAGCCACTATTTTGATGAACTCTGCATTTTCCATTTTCATTTAATTAAGCTTTTTTCACTTATTAAAGGAAATAATTCATCAGGATTTGCATAGACTGAATGTGACAACCAGACAAACAAATGAGGAGCAAAATCCAAGCTGTGTTGTCATATTCAGAGAGGTACCAAGGCAGTGGCTTTTGGTTTTGGGTGAAGCAATGCAGATGGTGACAATTACTCAATTATGAAAAGTTAAAGATAGGGAGAGATGGCAAAGGTTGCAAATTACAAGGCGGCAAGGCATGATCATGAAATAGAAATTGCATCATATATTGCTCTTGGTGATAAATGGATTGAAAAATTGCTAAGGAATACAATCCTTGGTCGAGAATCTTCTATGGTTGAAGTTGGAGCCCTAGATGAGCTATATTACCATGTCAACCAGGTATGTGAATATAAACATTTGTTGGACATGAAATTTATAAATTTTTCTTTTTTCTTTTTTGAGTGGAATATTGTTAGACATGCACACTACAACATGGCATACCAAATTTGGAAAGGTACCTTTTGTTTTAAGTATAATTCACAAGGTGTCATTTTTTAGCACATTAAGAGTCTATTTCAAATAATCATCATCATCTAAGCTTTATCTCAAATAATTGGGGTCAGCTACATGAATCCCGTTCCGCCGTTCCACTCTATCAAGGGCCAAACCTTCAATTAGACCATAGATCACCGAGTCTTTTCTTATGACCTCCATCCATGTCCTTTTGGGTCCTTCCCTTGCCCTTTTAGAGCCTTCAACTTGTACCAACTCACTCTAACTGGCATCTTCGTCTGGTCTCCGTTGAACATGACTAAACCATCTAAGTCTACTTTTCCTCGTCTTATTACCTATTGGTGCTATGCTTAAGTTTCCTTAAATGCATCCATTTCTAATTCTATCCTTGTCTTGCCACTGGGCCATCTCAACATCCTCATTTCAGCTACACTCATACCATGAAAACGGTGTTCCTTAATTGGCCAACACTTTTTCCTATAAACCATGGTTGGCCTTATAGCTATGCTATAAAATTTCTCTTTCAGTTTCAGTGGTACACAACCATCACATAAAACTCTAGAAGTACGTCTCCATTTCTTACACCTAGCTTGAATTCTATGGGCAACATTCATCTCAATATATCCACTCTCATGACCCAATGCATCAAAAGTGGTCATTTTGGGAAACATCTTTTTTTTTTTTTTTTTTAATGACGACAGGGTGTCCTGGCCCTACTATGAAAACGGTGTTCCTTAATTGGCCAACACTTTTTCCTATAAACCATGGTTGGCCTTATAGCTATCCTATAAATTTCCCTTTCAGTTTGAGTGGTACACAACCATCACATAAAACTCTAGAAGTACATCTCCATTTCTTACACCTAGCTTGAATTCTATGGGCGACATTCATCTCAATATATCCACTCTTATGACCCAACATATCAAAAGTGGTCATTTTGGGAAACATCTTTTTTTTTTTTTTTTTATTTATTTTAAATGATGACAGGGTGTCCCCGCCCCATTTTGAGGCGAGACTTCCCTACGGATGCACGCAATCACCCGCAAACCATGTGCATCTGGTAATCCCGGGGAGGGGAATAGAACTTGCGTTTGTGGGAGCACACCCACAATGCTTCCCATTTTACCAAACCCCATGCGGGTATTTCGGGAAACTTCTTGGTCAACAATCTTAACTAAATTCTCATTCTCACTCTTACTGTTACTAAAATTGCACTCCATAGCTCTGTTTTAGTCCGGGCCAAAATTTCAAATACTTCAGATTCTAAAGCATCCCTCCATAAACCTAGTTTTGTGTTTACGCCTTCCCTTATCTTGTCAATCAAACCTATGTCATCTGCAAACAACATACGCCATGGGATCTCTTCTTGCCAATGCCTCGTTAACTCATCCATAATCAATGAGAAAAGGTACGGGATCTCTTCCTACTTTGAATGACATCAAATATGTAGCACCAATCACCAAAGTATATTCATGCATATGGGGTTATCTGGATTAAATAATACCCTGTGATGATAAATTAATCAACTTCATCTGTTTATCAAGAGGAGTGATACTTGTAATTTAACGGGTAAAATTGCTAGAAATCTACATGAGAAGTGCACTGAAAATTGTTGGCATGGGCAGATATTTTTGTTTGGATTACCAAGCTTGAACATTTGAAAGGGCATAGGAATCTCATTTTTAAAAAGAAAAAAAAAAAAATCACGGGTCATTCCAAGCACCAAGTTGAGCATCACCCTTTCAATTAAATAAAAAGGTCTTGAAATTGTAAAATAAAATATGTAGATCCATTGGAATTCTTTTCTTTAACTTTCTAGATGAATTCCGCTAGGACTTTCTTATTGAAAGAATATTTAGAGCATGAAATTAGCAAAAAAGCTTTACTCATGATGGTCAAAATCGTATGATTTAGGATTTGAATTGCATCGTATATTTATATGATGCAAATTGTAGCCCCGACTTTTTGTTCGTTTTTTTTTACCCTTCGACACACGCACCCACACACAAAAATCAAGATATATCTTTTTTGCCGGTCAATGGAATCGAATGCCGCTTTTTCCAATGTGATTCTACATTCAAGAAAGGTACAAAAGAACATAATTATTAAAAGAATCTTGTGTGTTTTCCAGGCTAAACTTCTTTAAAGACACAACACAAAGGAAAGAAACAAGACTCCCTTATTACTACACAATACGTATAGAGTATATAGGTTCTCAATTGATAATATCATGATGATATATTGAAGACAAATGGATAATTGATGAGTTGTTATATATTTTTTCTGATTTATTTAATAATTTCTGATTTTTAAAGAAATATCTTACGATTTACGATACAATTTGCAATTCAATACGATTCAACCCCCTATTACAATTTGTGATAAGATAGCCATTCTGCCTTTTAATTGATAAATAATTATGATAGAGGATGTAGAAGAAGGCACATCCGAAAGAGGAGAACGATGAGTCACAGCAATGACAGTTGATATCCAATCAATGTAACCAGTCTCAAAACACCAACTGTTGAATCAGCCTCTTCATCTTACTCATTGCAGGCATGGTACAAAGAAGTCCTAAGAGGCTAGCATTAATTCTATCAGCAAGTCCCCATGGGTATTGATTACCTTCCATCCAGTGACATTTAAGGAGTCTCCACCCACAGATACTAGGCTAGAGAAGGAACCACAAACAGATTGATTTCTTGTGAATGTCTCGACTCTCGACTTCCTTTGGATTTTTTGAGGCCTAAAGCAATCTCTAATCACCCCTTTTTCTTTAAACATCTTCTAACATCTGAACCTAGTCTTTCTGAAGAAGATGGTGGGGACTATTGAGCTTTGTGAGAAGTGGCATATGGAACTGTTGCAACTTCCTCCTGCTGTAAGTGCAACTGTACTGAAGTCTTGCACTCTCATTGCCAGTCCCATACCCAGATAAAGGATGATTGTGTCATAGAGGAATGGCAGAATGAGATTCATGCAGCAAATTCCAATTAGTTGGGATATGGCTTAAATGATGGCGGCGGCGGTGATGGTGATGATGATGGTGTTCAACCAACCCATGTTTTCACTAATGAGGGAACCCCCACCAGGCCAGGGTAATGAGCTATCAGAGTCGTGATTTAGAGCTCCTCGATGGGGCAATCTCCATCCCTCCACTCATTCATTGATGCTGTCTTCACCTACCCCACCATCCCTTTCCAACATCTAAGCACGCCTCTCCTTTAATACAATAGAACTTGCAGATCCACAGCCATGGAATGATAAGGCTTTTCATTTCCTCTTAGCTTTTCCTATGAAATTCTATTATTTCTCCTAGATGCCCCATACAAAACCAAAGGGTGGAGTCTCCAAAAAGTCCCACCTTCTACATAAGATTTGCTTGACTGAACTGCCAATTAAATTCTTGCATCAATCATACACAAACAAATCAAGGATGACGCTTCACACAACTTGTGAACAATGAGAACTTCAATGGATGGCATCTCTTTCATAGAACTATGTAGCATGGGCCTATTTGAGAAGTGGAAGCCTTTGTGATGAAGGTGGTCAGCACTCAGCTGGATTAATTTCCCACCAAGAGAGCGTAGAACAGAAAGGTCCTCCCAGAATCTAAACTTACCACAGCACCGTCCTAAAAATAAGGTCCTTGCTAAGATTACTCCCACTGATAGCATGCCACAATGCTGATCCTATATAATTCTAGTATCTGCCCTAGGATCCCATCCCCCTCTTGCAGGCTTGCAGTCCATAATTACGTAGTTAGTTAGTTCAAATTGTCTCATTCCTTGTCTGATCTTTCTTTTCTTTTCTTTCTTTTTTCTTTTTGGACCAATTATTCCCACTCTATATATATATATATTATATATATATATATATATATATATATATATATATATATATTTCATTGATTACTCTCACTCCTCCCTAGTAGGACGATCCCTCTAACCAGGTGGAATCATGCTCCCGCTCCCGCTCCTGCTTCCTAGCTATTTATAGTTGCTACGATTTTGATTCCCGCCCCTTGGATCTATTGTATGCTTCACACTCTGTGCAACAATACTCTAATGTTCTTAGATTTGCAAAGTTTCCCATAAAACCAAATGAAATTTCATTATCTTTCCTCTTCAGGTGCTCCTAGTGGGTCAAAATACCCTCCAGTAAGGAGGAGATGTCACTTTGACACTACAAACCTCCTTTCAGACCTTTCAAACATGGGATACCACAACTTTAGATGACTTGCTGATACGAAGAGGAGCCCCCAATAAAACACCAAGAGAGTTACGTTCATGCAACCTAACAAACACACAATTTCGTCAAGGCAACCATCCTATACTCGCTCATCCATAACCAAATGAACATTCAACCTATTCCTTTATGAGATGGACGCCTAAACCTCGAAGCCAGCAATTAATTCAGTTCGGTACTGTCTACAAGGGACTGCTCAATTGGTCTTCTATGAGAAGAAAAATAAATAGAGAAAGAAAGAAATGCTAAACATCCTTTGATACGGAAATAAGAGTGAGAATTTAGTGCTTACTATACCCAACGCAACACCATTGAAGGCCGTGTGGAACTCATAGCTCGGCGTTGGATGTTCGGGTGTTGGGTAGGCAAAGAGCAATAAGAAAGCTAGAATGGCCCAGAAAGACGTAACTGCAAAACAAATAAAGCGCCCGGGTAAACAGCATTAACTAAAGAAGAAAGTCAGAAATTAACAGACAATTCTCACAACAACAACAACAAAAACAACAAATTGGAATTTTCAATGTACATACCATTCTGTCCAGAGATGATAAAACTGTCGACATATTCATGAACTGACAACCAAAATGTGAGGATCACAAGCCCCATAACAATTCCACCAATGATATCAATCAAGCTGTGCATGCCGAGGTAAATTCTTCCTAACAAGCAGACCAAAAATCTCTTAACAGAACAGAAAGCAAGAATAAAAGAATCCAAAAAACTTTCTAACAGGAAAATCCACATATGAAGCAGCACACAGATTACAAACTCACCCAAGCCAATGAACCCTACGAGAACACAAACTACAGTGATCCCAATCAAGATTGCAGCTCCGCCAGTTTCACGATTGTATGACAGAACGTAGTGCAAGAGATATCTGCAACACCATCAATCCACAAAAGAGAATTACTCTACTACGTGATAACACCCCATACTCATCAAGATATGCAAGGAAAAGATAAGAATCAAGCAAAACAGCTGCGCCTAGTAGATACCCGGAAAGGCAAACTGTGTTAAGAGTATGAGAAGACGGGAACCCATATTCCATTGCATTTTCTTTCTCATCTTCAGTAGCTGTTACCCTCCTAACAGGTGGAGATTTGGGTCTAGGAGCTGATACCAAATCCTACAACACCAACAAAAAGAGAAAGCAAAATAAATAAACGGAACAGAAATTCATACCAGCACCATTAAACACTGATAAAATAAAAACAAAATAAAAAAGACAGAAGGCAGGAAATGCGAATACCTTTACCGAATTCCCTAAATAATCACAGAAAGCCATCAACAGAGTCATCTGTCTCGCTAATTTGGAATGCCCACTCTACAATATTGCAAGAAACAAGCAACACATCATTCAAACATCAACCATGAACCCCAAAACACAAAACCCATATAAGCAATGATATGACTCTTGACCCAAGGATTCATTGTGAACAATTGGGGCCCATAATTTGTGGTGATCCACATTGTTCATCCAATGGGCGCCACAATGAATGGACCATGTGCCCAAAGGGATAAGATGATCCCAACCCTTCAATCCGCAGCCTACAAATACAAAATTAAGAACATAATATAGAAACGGGAAAGAGATTGGATCAATTGGATCTTCTGAAACAGGATATTTCTTGCCTGTGTGATGGGCCCATTGGATTACAATCTGGATCAATTGTTGACAGGCCCCATTTACACGGTGCCATTGGCCCAGGATCATACAATCCCTTCATGAGCATTTATATTCAAAATCAAACAAGCTTGAGTGAGAGAGAATTGAAACATACCCAAAAAAGCACAGGTAGAAATGCAGTATAGAAAGGCACGGATACAACGCATGAGAAGGCGGAGAAGAAAGCGTCTAAGAAACTATGCTGGAAAGACTGCAAAAAAAAAAAAAAAGGAAAGGTGAGGCTATGATCATCTTCTTCATGTTTATGTGGGGAATTAGGAGAAAAGGAGAAGTGGGTATTGCTGACCTGGATATGGAGGATGGAGGGAGTGCTTTTGTGGACATGGTGGGTGATGGACGGTTGGATAAGGGATCTGAGCTTCTGGGTCAGGTTGAAGTATGAGGAGATGATAACCCATGAAAGGATGGATGTGAACGAGAGGACTTGCCACAGTGAGAAGCCTTTTTCCATCTTCACAGAAATTTCAATGTATTCAGAAAAAGAAAACCAAAAAATGTCTAGCTTTCGCTTTGGAATCTCTCTCCCTCTCCCTCTCCCTCTCTCCGTCTCAATTTTGAGATTTGGGTTTTGGAAGGAATTTTCAGCCAGAGGAGAGAGAGACGAGCCGGACTCGTATTCCGTAGTGACGCCTCCATTACCGAACTCGGTACTGGTCGAAGCTCCGTGGGAACCTTCATTATCTGTGTGTTTTATCCACGCCGTCCAAACAAATTTCCAGCTCATTTTAGAGCATTATCCCAAAAAAGGTGCGGCATATCCAAATCTCAAGTGGACCACACCACAGGAAATAGTGAGAATTAAATGCTTACTATTGAAAATTTCTTGTGAACCGTATAAGTTCTGGATCAAGTTGATTTGTATGTTTTCCATTCGTTCATTCATATCTAATGTGATCTCATGAACAAGTTCGGTGGCAAATAAACTTACCATAGGAGCCTAGTAAGTTCCAACGATGGGCATTCAATCCCTATTGCTTACTGTAGTGTGGTCCACTTGAGCTCTGTATCTTTTTAATTTTTGGGACCATATTTTAAAATAAGGTCATAACATGAATTGACGGTATGGATAAAAAACATATATATATATATATTATGGTGAGGCCCACAAATCTTGTCTAGTACAACCAGTACTACCGAGCTCGGTACTGGAGGGGTAACTACCGAATCCGAGTCTTGAGGATGCCAGGCCGGCGAATGTTGACCACCCAATGGGTGGGCCTTTGCCTCTCCTTCTAGCAAGAATAAGGGCCCTGATGTGACGTGGTCATAAAGCGAATACGGTATTAATTCGTCCAGCTGGTTTTCAGGACGCGGATTCCTGTGAAAGTCTTCCGAAGTTCCTTGCATTGGATGAGCCCACCGTAATGTTGGTGAGAAATCCACCCTTTGCCTCTCCTTCTGGGGTACGCAGCAAAACATTGAAGCGGATCCAAAACGAAGTAAGCCACGCGAGGGGGAAATCAGAGAAAGAAAATCCTACGATGGAAATTCTCGGGCTCCACCTTAATGTTTATATGACATCTAAACAATTTAAAAAGCCTTTCCTACTGAGATGAAGTGAAGATGCTAAAAACTTTCGGAATGTGGTAAAAAATTCCAAAAAATCTTAACCTGATAGAAACTTTTTTGGTTGTACAAATGTTTGAAGGGTGATCATTAATTTCCTACTCTTTCCTCTCTTATGACCCACTTTAGTTTTAATTCACCTCATTAAAAAAAAAAAAAACAAATGTCCCTATTTTAGTTAGTAAAACAATAGACCGTTGGATTTACGAACATCAGAGTGACCCCATTTAACATCCCATCTATTGCAAAAGGCTTTCCAAGGATATCAACTTCCTTGGTTGGCACATGGGTAGGTGATACTTACCATTGGACTGATGGGTCCCGCAAGGAATGGTGGATAGAAAGCGGATTGGCTGTTGTACCACACACCACCGCCCCAGCGGGTGTACGACGTCACCAACTTCTATAGGTCATATTATAAGTTGTGTTATATAGCCGCTTCGTCACAGTACTGACTTATGGGCTAACGGGTCACACTTTGGCCAAGTATCCTACAAAGAGACTCCCGAGAGCCAGAAGTATTGAATTCAAATCCTCCACCCATTTGGCAAGCTCATTGTAATGCATTAGCCAATAAATACGAGATATCCAAATATAAAGTGACCACACTAAAAACCAATTGGGATTGAAGGTCTACCAATGAAACCTTTTTAGGGTCAAGTTTTGGATCTACATGATATTTGGCTTTTCCCTTTGTCTATGTCGATGTGACCGTCTACCCATTTGGCGAGCTCATTATAAGGTTTTAGCCAAAAATTATGACAAATCCAAATATCAAGTAGACCGCGTTAAAAAGTAATGAGGAATGAACATCTACCAATGAAACCTTTTTAGGGTCACGTTTTGGATCCATATGATATTTATGTTCCCCTTCGATTACACCCATCCATTTGGTGAGTACGGTGTAAGGCTTTAGCCAAAAAAATATGACAAATCTGACTGTCCATCCATTTAGTGAGCTCTATCCATCCATTTGGTGAGCTCGTTGTTAGGCTTTAGCCAAAAAATATGACAAATTCAAATATCTAGTGGACGATACTGAAAAGCTTCGGGGATTGAACATCTACCAATAAAACCTTTTTTTTCCCCTTGTCTAGGTTTGTGTGACTGTCCATCCATTTGGTGGGCTCATTAAAGCTTTAGCCAGAAAATATGGCAAATCCAAATGTCAAGTGGACTACTGAAAAGTAATGGGAATTAAATTTCTACCAATGAAACCTTTTTAGGGTCAAGTTTTGGATTCATATGATATTTATATTTCTCGTTTGTCTATGATGTCTGTGTGACTGTCCCCCTTTTTGGCGAGCTCGATGCAAGGCTTTAGCCAAAAAGTATGACGGATCCAAATATCAAATGGACCACACTTAAAAGCAATGGGGATTGAACATGTATCAATGAAACCTTTTTAGGGTTAAGTTTTGAATTCGTATGATATTTGTTTTTCCCCTTTGTCTATGTTTGCGTGACCCTGTAAATAGATTGGATGGAAAATAAACATTATGGTGAACCTTACCAATATTTAAGTGGGGAAAATCATTATCCCACTGTTATTTGTGGTGTGGTTCACTTAAGCTTTGGATATAACTTATTTTCAGGTATATACTCTAAAATCATCGCTTAGAATGGATGAATGGTAGGGATATAATAAATACATCATTGTGGGGCCATGTAACTTTAATATCAACCATCCACATCATCTAGGACTGTATTTAACGAAGCAGTCCTTTACAAAATAAAATCTCGTCTGTGGCGAGTATAGGATCCGGATTTATGTAGAAATATACAATATAAGAAATCTTTTGGAAACTGTCACAGCATCCAACGGACGCGGTTTGCACATTGCCCCTGCAACCCATTGTTCCACCTCCTTTTAGGGCAGTAGTAAAAAAATGAGGTAGATCAAAATTTCAGTGGACCACATCACATGAAAACGGTGGTGATTGAACACCTGTCATTAAAAACTTCCTAAGGCCTACTGTAATGTTTATTTGTCATCTAACATGTTGATTAGCTCACATAAACCTAGATGAAGGAAGAAAAACAAAAATCAGCTTGATCCAAAACGTCATTTCCCCGAGAAGCCCGTAATGGTCTGCGTTCTTTCACTACCTTTTCATATGGTGCGGTCCACATGAGATCTTGGATCTGCCTCGATTTTATTTTTGGGCTCATGTCCTAAGATGATCTGAAATAATGGATGGGCAGAGTTGATACAACACATATATCATGGTGGGGCCCATTGAGCACCGACCAAAAGCAACGGCGGTACTGACAGGTTCTGTATGCAACCCGTGTCCAACGTTATCTTTTTCTTAACCGTCTATTTGTAGGGCCTTGATCAAATGGACAGAATCTTCGGATGCACTGAGGAGTTATTTGATACTCTGGAAGAGTTTGATGGCTCCACACACTCGTGCAATCTTAAATCATAAACATGGCATGCATGTGAACCAATCAAACCATCGGAATTGTGGGACCATTTTAGATGTATCACAATCAAAAGTCAGATGGAATAAATTTCTTTGTTGACTTTGGACCGTTGAACTTTTTCATCTTGACCGTCCATTAGATGTCCATCAATTTGATAGTCAAGAAATTATTTCAGTTTAAATTTTGATTATAGTCCATGTCTAAGTGGGTCCCATGAATTTGGACAGTTTAATTTGAATTGCGTGCATATCTTGTTTCAAATAATGAGTTCACGTGCATATATGGTTTCAAACATGGAGTGTCTGTACTGACATGGGTGTGTACTAACAAGCTAAAATAAAAATAATAATGAGTTCACGTGCATCACACCATTGCGTGCGATGCATGCAAGAAGAGATAAACTTCGATAGTCTGTCATCATGCACTCTTAAATTTTACACTTCTAGAATTAAAAATAAACCGTCCAACGCGTAGGCTCCATATTGAATGGTACTCAACAAAAATTAAACTGAAAGTTGATATTGTTTCTGGCTAATTGCTAGACATTTAGTGGACGGTTCAGTTAAAAGATAGTCTGCGGTGTGGATTCAATAAACAAATGTCCACTAATCAGAGATTAGGATAGCTAAAACAAAATGATTTAATTTTGATATCCTCAATACAGTATTTCCCACGATTTCCACTGTTTATATGAGTTGAGAATATAACGTGTATGCAGCTTCTGAGTGCTTGTTTATGAACAACCATACTCTGCCAGAGTATCAATTGACTCCCCCCTCTGTTCGTTTTTGCGTACGGTAGTTTGTTGGGGAGCACGAAAACCTTTCGCACGGAGTTCCTGTTTGGAGAAATCCACCCGTCCATCCGTTTTGTGACATCGTAATAAGACATGAGATCCAAGTGAGTGGGATCCGAGACTAAAGTAGGAATTCCGTTGAAACCTCTGTGGGGTCTTCAGTGATGTTTAAATGCCATCCATATCCTTCGTAAAGTGATTCGTATTGGGATGAACCGAAAACACAAATATTTGCCTGAATCAAAACTTTGGTGGTCCATGATTATTTCAATTGTGGAAGTTCAATCTTCACATTTTTGGGTTACTTGAGTATTGGATCCAGCTAATTTTTGGTCTAATGTTTAAAATAATCTCATAAAACAGGTAGATAGAATGGATTTCTCACAAAATTTGGTGGCCCACCTAGGTTTCAAGCAGGAACTTACTGCTAAAGGCCTCAGCAGGAAATCCGTGTCCGGTTGGGGTTACCTAAGAAACAAGTTACTGGGTGTTGCCTACCTTGGGGTACACCTTGATGCATGTATTGTATATACACATTGTACATCAATTTTCCAACTCATTTATGTCATAATAAAAAAAATGAAACACATCCAAATCTCGAGCGAAACACACCACTGGAAACAGTAGTCGTAAGGTAAAAACTTACTAGGGTTCATCATAATGTTTATTTGCTCCAACCGGTTAATAATATCATATAGATTTAGATGAAAGGAAAAACACACCCAGATCCATAGCTCAACATAGTGTGTACTGGCGGTGGGTGTGTACTAACGAAAATAATAATAATAATAAAAAGGACAAAGGAAAACACAAATGTCAATTTGATCCAAAACTTTTGTGGTACTCCGAAAGTTTTTAATGGTGGGAATTCAATACCTATTGTGTGGTCCACTTGAGATTTGAATTTATTTCATTTTTGGGACCATGCTCTAAAATAAGCCGAAAAAACTAAAAGATAGAGCAGATATTCAACAAAATATCAATGTGGGCTCCGGGTAAGGGAAACACCCACTAACATTCACCTATGCAACACCGCTCTCGCATTGGTGGGATTAACTGTCCAAGTGACCCCATAAGGTGAGTGGTCATTTCAGTAGGCCGTATGAATGATACTTAAGGAATTCTAGCCTGAATTCACTTTTTCATTTTTAGTATGATGAAAGTGTCCCTTTGCTATAGTTGTCCTTCGTACGGCATGTTTTCATCTAAAAAAGTGAAAGGTCCTTTAAAAAGGAATATGACTTGAGCTAAAATTGAAAATTGGCCCGCCTCTTAACTATCTGATCCATTCATTTTAATTAAACAGTCGTAAACACATGCATGAGTCTTCTCAACATTTAAAAAAAAAAAAAAAAACAGATGCTTGTGGCTTACAACTACACTAACGTTGTGCGTTAATATTGAAATCTTCCCTTCTGTGTGGTACATCCGTGATAAGATTCGACCTCGATCTTAGGTCAATGATATGAAATTAAAACCTCCTACTTGTGGATGGGTTGGATTTGCCTCAAGAAAACCTAGTGGACCTCACATTAAATGTGGATGGGTTCAAAATGTTGGGCCATTTGATCATTTCATTTATTCTTGTCTTCTTCTTTTTTTTTTTTTTTTTTTTCTTCTTCTTCTTTAAGTTTCTTCAATGGTTAGTAGTTGTACAGCCATAGTCTGAACTCTTTGGACAATGACAAAAAACTTCGGTTAGGCTCCAATGAAATTCAGACAACTCTTCGGGGAAAAAAAAAAATTTTAAGTTTTTCGATTACAATCTTCGAAGTAAAAGTTATGGTAAGTGGAGGTAAGTTTTTTTTTTTGTTTTTGTTTTTGTTTTTGTTTTTGTTTCTTTGTGTTTTTCTTTATTTGTAGGCATGAATGGTGGGAGTTGGTGAAAGAGAGAAGGGTCGGGTGGGAATTTGTGAAAGGAATGAGGGTATGGTGGTTCCTTTATAGGTGTTGTCTGTTTTTCTTTATTTGTAGGCATGAATGGTGGGAGTTAGTGAAAGAGAGGAGGGCCGGGTGGGAATTTGTGAAAGGAATGAGGGTATGGTGGTTCCTTTATAGGTATTGTTTGTTTTTCTTATTGTATGAATAGTGAAAGTTTATGAAATGAAGGAGAGTGTGGGGGTCCCATTTTTCTGATGTATGAATGGTGGGACCACACGGATCATGAATATTCACTGCTATTCACTGTGAATCACTGATATTCATTGTGAATTACATATAATATCAATAGTCCCTTATTAAGATCGAGCATCCACAATGCATATTAGTAGAATTTATTATGGATCACCGATATTAATAGGGGACCGTTAATATATTCATTGTACATCGCAGATAATATTAGTGGTCCCTATTAATATCCACAATTCACGGTGAATATCAGCGGTCCCTGTTAATATTAACGATCCACAGTGAATATCAGCGATCCTCTGTTAATGTCCGTTGACATTCACTGTGGACCGTAGATAATATCGGCGATGCTCTGTTAAGATCGGCGATGCCCTGTTAAGTTGGCGATTCATGGTGAATATCAGCGGTCCTTTGTTAATATCAGCGAACTTCTGTCAATATCAGTGACCTCTGTTAATATCCACGGTCCTTTATAGACATAATTTTTTTAATCGAATATTTTGTCTTTCATATACTATAAAATCTGTTTGCGAGGCGAGAGAACCTAGCCCATGCTTAGAATATTCCAATATAAAGGTCACCCCCAAATGCTTAGTATGATTTTTATATACTTTGAGGAATAAATTCAACAAGTTCCTTATTAGGAAAGATATGTTTAAAAGAACTCAATTCAAGTATCGGATTGATTTTAACAAAGGAGGTGGTGGGAAAATGGACCATTGCTCTACTACCTGATGCAGAGGCACCTCGACGACCTCCGCTTTGACTTCGAAGACACCATTCTCCAATTCAAGGAGATATACTTTGCCTTTATTATAGGTCAGAAGTAGGGAACACCAGATAAATCAAAACAAACCAGTCAAGGATCGTCAAGAAGAAATAGCATGAAGGATCGATTTTTCAAGGATCAATATCATATTATAAATAAAAGTACCAATGATGCAGTTGCCGTACAGGTGGCGATGTTGATATATATCGAGAATTTGCTTGTTGGATTGTCCAAAAAGAATGAGCGTATAAATAAGTATGTACATTTAGCAAATAATTATAATGTATTTGATAATCACCATTGGGGAGTATGGGGTACCAAATCTTAATAGAAGAAGCGAATACCGCAATTAAGAAGCACCTTCCGAACTCCTACAACGGGGGATGCCCATATGCCCTATAAGTAATTATTTTTCTATAAATTTCTGTAAACTATTATGCAAATATAATGTACCTTATTTTAATATTTCATGTTTCTCTCGTTCAATAGGTTTGCGCATATAAGGTTATCTCCAGTCTTTGCCGCTTGAAAGATTGGGCCACTAGCTGTAGTAGGATTAAAATTCCACAAAATTTTAATTGGAATGTGACTAAAGTGAAAAAATACAATGCTATAACAAACTTTTTATGCATGTGAGGGTAAGTTGAAATATTAGTTCAAACTTAGTTTCGTGTTGTATTTCAGTGATTCTGACACTTCATACATATTATTGCAGGTAAATGGCGAATTCATCCCCTTATTGGATGAGGAAAATATTGTCTCTATTGTACGAAAGGATAGTGGAATAAAAGGGTCAAGAAAGGAGAGATGGGGGAGAAGAATAGACTCACACTTAAAGATGTTATCGGAGAAGTTGGAGAAAGTGGAAGATGAAAATATCTACATGCACAACAAAGTGAATTTTCTATGAGCCGGGGTGGAGTTACTGAAAACATTTAAATTTCTAATTGTTATCATGTGCAAGTCTTACTTGTTCTGAGGTAACCAATATATATAATATTCATGCATGGTGTACATCCGGCGTCAATAAGTGCTACTGTGTAGGTTCAGGAAGGAGAAATAGCTAGCCTACCACAAGTTTGTATTTACGGACCCATTAAGAAGACTAATTAGCCCCTAGGAATATGAAATTGTTAAGGCGGCCTATGTTGATGGTGGTCATGATTGGCTAAAATACCTATGGGAGGATGCATGGGTTGATGACGAGAGAATTGACCTATATATGAATTTTTTGACTGATAGATGTTTATAATATCATGACATGTATCCTCAGAAATGCATGTTTGTAATAGCATTATTTTTGGTAATGTCTATTTACTGATATGCACGTTTAATTTATATTGGGATCAATATAACTTATAGTATTTTGATTCATCTGTGACAACAACTTTTTTAAAGATAATGTCAAAATATTACATGAATATGGTGTCGTAATACATGTTTATAGAGTTAAAAATGATATCTTGAAGGCTATTAATCCTCGAATTCTGACTATTATTAGAGGATGACGTTTTCAAAATGAGATGTGTAAATTCGATTGTGTAAGTTTATCATTAGACTTATACGTGATTTACTTGACTTAGTGTTATAGGTTGCGTTTAGTTTAGATGTACTTATTATTGCTTATGTATTTTGTAGGTATACTTTCCACACAATATCTAAAACCAATAATGGATCTTGATTGTTGTGCACCTAAAAAGAATACTGATTTAATTGCTTGACAACATTTATACCAGATGGAGGAGGAAGTATGATAAGTGTATAACTGGTTTCACAAAGGGATTGAAATGGTTGTTCCATTTATGTAATGGGGGCAATAAGCATTTAGAAGTCAGATGTATTTTCCAAATAGTAAGTGAGATTCCAAAATAGGCTGGTGAAAAGCGAACGAAGAATCTCCGTGATGAAATACATCGATTTCCGATTTCAACCCAGTATGATTTTTATGAAATATTTTTCAGAATGATTCTTTTTATTGTTTACAGGTTATGTTATAAATAATAATAACTTGTAAGTTAATATACATGACAAAGTTTCTTATTTAAGAGAGAAATTGTATTTTGACTTCTTGCACAATAACATCGAGAATCATACCATCATATGCCTCCTATGCTTGCGGTCAGATTCATTGATTGCGTGCATTAAATATCTTCTGCTATGTTATGGATCATTCATATGGTTGGCCGCAGAATGTTTCAGGCATGGCTGAGGGAAAAACTATTCTCAAGTGATTCCAAATCCGTGATACTTTGACTATTAAATATCTTTTGCTATGTTATGAATCATTCATATAGTTTTATAGCCGCCTTTACGGTCTATATCAGTTTTCGGCAGCGTAGTAAGTGACGCCCCAGTCTCACCCAAGAAGGTGCGGCCCTTACTGTGGGACCCACCTTGATGTATGTATTATATATCCACGCTTTACATACATTTTAATAGATCAATTTAGGCCATGAACCCAAAAATAAACTAGATCCAATTCTAAGATGGGCCATGCCATAGGAAACAGTGGTGATTGGTCATTAATGGATTACAAAAGTTTTAGATCAAGATAATATTTATTTCATTCCTTCATCTATGTTTATATTACCTTATCAACAGGTCGGATGTAAAATAAACATTACGGAGGACTTAACGTGAGCCCTAGGAAGTTTTTAATGGTAAACTTTCATTCACCACTATTTCCTATGGTATGGTGCACTTAAGAACTGAATAAACTTCATTTTTAGGTCCATAGCTAAAATGATCCGAAAAAAACGGATGGACGGCGTGGATATATAATACATACATCAAGGTGGGACCCACGGTAAGGGCAGCACCGTTTTGTATGAGGCCTGGGCAGCACCTAATCCGCTTCCCAGTTTTCTACCAGCCTCTGAGGTCGATATCATCCTATCATCTCATCCAAGAAAATTTGTCCTGCCGAACGAAAGGTACTGATCATGCTATCTTCAACTGAGTGGGCCAAATACCATATTCCCATTCAGTGGGCCTTATTGTTGCCATATATGGGCCGGAAATAAAAAAAAGCTTGCTAAGACAATCACAGCCATCACTTTTATGCATCTTTCACTTGGAGTGTCTACCGTTTATCGGCTTGAATGATCCGAATGATGGAGCAACCGGATGGGCAGTCCCGATTTAGACATCTATCTGCGAATTGTACGGTAGAGAGATGCCCCACCGCATTCCGTTTCTACCGAATGTTACCGTACGATCCCGCGAGTAATGTGACCGGGTCAACCCATCCCAAAAAGAGGTAGAGTTGCTACCGCCAGTAGATCCAGAATATGGTAGGGTGATTTATCAATCAGGACGGTTCATCTACTGGATACAACAATTGATAGGCTATGCATAAAATTTCAGACATTTCAATGAATCCTATCCATCGTTTTATTTTTTTTGTTTTTTACACTGAGTTCCTACCATTAATTACTTTTCGTTTCTACCATCCATGTCAAGGCAATTGATAGAAGGATATAATAATCCAATTTATGATTTTTTTGAATAATTTTCCATCCATAGCAGAAATAACTATATGGACGTTCCGGATTGACTCATTAACATGCCACGTGTACAGTAATAGATGTCCGTACTTTATACCGAATCTCCCTCCTCCCACCGGAAGAGTGCGGAAAAGAAAAGGAATTTTGCGTGGTATAGACCCAACGTATTACCCATCTTTTTTTCATTGGACCATAGAAAATCTTAAGCACTACAGTAAACCACTATTAGTACTGTACCTGAGAAGTCGTGTTTGGTGGGATAGGTTTTCCGGCGGCAAAAGAAAAAAGGCGTTATACGGACTCGTCTACAGTATTAATTTTTTCAAGGAAAAGTCAGGGCGTAGGTTTGACGTTTGACCAGCCGCCCTGTGGAATCTCTTAACGGAATGGACATCCATCCAGCTTTCTTCGTAGGTTGTTTACTCCGCTGGAGCACTAATTCAAGTGACCCTACGAGCTACCACTGGTGGGAAATATAGGACCCGAAGGTTTTCATTATGTCGCCCATGTAATGAACAACCATGTCGCGTCATATGAACGTGGGTCTCATTGTTTCAACCAAGATGAGCATAAGGGATCACATGAATTGGTAGGTTGGTGGACTACCGATCTTTTGCACGTGGACCGTTGGACGATTTTTACAACGAAAGGGCGGATGTTCCCCTCTTTCTCGGCAGCTCCGAGGGAAGAGAGGGATGATGGCGTTGGACTCCCGTGTTAGTTAAGCACTACTTAAAAATTGGTGGTGAATCTTCAACCGTACACATGGCATATTTGTAAGGTAATCCAGACTGTACAGATCGCTTACCCAAGTTTGAACGGAGCATAGGCTAAAAATTGCATTGAAAATAGAATAATAGTTTGCTCTTCTACTTGGACCACTCACTGTTTTAATTTTTACCATCCATATGATATCCATCAATTGGATGGTCAGATTTCTTATTCAGGATGATTTTGTGGATTTCCACCGTGTACAAAGCCACCCATGGCTTGAATGGTCAGGATAGCTGTACATGATTGCTCCATGTGAAGCCACCATTTTCAAGATGGTCTACGGTCATTGGAATCTGCTCGGTATTACGCGCATTTGTGGGCCCACGGCCGGCCACCGCTTCGGAAGCGTATTGGCTGGTGTACCAGTACCGCACACCAGCGATATGGGTGGTGTGGGTATGTGTCGTGCGAAGACGACCGTTGCAGCCCCTCCATATGCAAGTTGTACGAACGGATTGGACGGTGTAGGTGTATCATCATGAACCAAAAATTGAGCTAGGGTTATCTAGATTTGTCGAGCCTAGGAAGGTTTCAATGGTAGTTATTTCTTTTCCCAATTTTTTTCTCTCGTGTCCCAAATAGAAATTTTATCCACCTCATTTTTGTTTGCTTGTTTTAAAATAGCTCGCCAAATGTATAAACGAGTAGATTTCCCACAAACCCAGCATCCATGTTTCCTGCGCAACATTTTTGGTCTAATGCCGTAAAATGATCTTGCAAAACGGATAAATTAGGTAGGTTTCTCACAAACATGGAGGTGGGCCCTACCCAGCATCCTTGCACATGAACTTACTGCAATGGCCTAGGTAGATTTCTCACAAACATGGAGGTGGGCCCCACACAACACCCTTGCATGTGCAAGGATGCTGAGTAGGGCCCACTGCTATGTTTGTATACATTTGGCGAGCTCATTTTAGGACAAGCCATAAAAAATGAGGTGTATAAAAAATTCTAGTGGGCCCCATGGGAGAGAAAATTGGAGAAAAACCTTTGTAGGCTCGACCTTGATGTTGTAAGTTACAGTACTAAGTGTAGGTGTATCATCATGAACCAAAAATTGAGCTATGGTTATGTGACTATTGGATTGGTAGACATTCATTGGAGGTAAGAATATGAAAAATATCCAACTGTTCTTTCTCACAAACAAGTTTCCATGAATTAGAGGTCGGGATTCTTAAACCAATCTGATATTGGGATTGGGATTAGAGCCAGTGGGCTGCATAATCTACTCGGTTTTTGTTTTTGTTTTTTTTAATTATTTAATTTCTATGGTAGGTGTACTTGCCTGAGTATCAAACGTCGCACCCAGCATGAGTATTATATAATATAACTCCTCATTCTACAATACTACAACCACATCAGCTGATACAGTCCCGACAAATACTTGGCACCTGAAACCATGATGTGTATGTGAATCTACTGTGCATCTGGAGCACCCTGCCATGTTAGGCACAGATTCCAAAATCCAGCCTGATCCATTACTCAGGTGGGCGACAACAAAGGGTACAATGGAGGATATTGGGGAAGCTAACGTCTTCAAATATGGTGTCCCTGTTTTGGATATACCATCCAAACCAGTCATCAGGTGAGAATCACCAAGATGAAGGGACACACCGAAATGCAGGCCATCAAAAGTGGACTACACTGAATGAATATATAACTTTCAGCCTGATTGTACATTGCTCCCTGTGGTGTCCCACCTGAATTTTGGATCAGGATGATACTTGGGATGTACAGTGAACAGGAGGTGGCGCACCATATGCATGGTTTGGATTCCATATACACATCACGGGTAGGCCCGATGTAGCTTGATGGCAAGATAGCTTCAAGTGGGTTTGAATGCATGTGACCGAAACCCATACTAAAATTCCATTTATCCAACAAAATCACCTGAAAATCTGGAAGTCCCACGCCACACTATGCATGCCCAATGGCAAAGGTTGTTAGAAGCTCATACGACCCAAAACTTGAATATTGCATGTGATGGGCCTTTCCCAAATCATTCCCTGCGCTTGATACATATCCTCTCCTTTGATCAGGAATGTGAAAGTTAGAGATATAATCTTCCTAATCACAGCTTCCTGCATCAGACAAAAGGCTCCTCTCTTCTTCAGACATATCCTCTATCAGCTTCTGAGTGTTTCTATTATCCAACCATACATACTATAATGGCTGCTATTATGGGATTTCCTAGCATAAAATATGCAGAGAGGAACATGTATTTTCAGTTCTTATAATATATTAACAGATGAATGAACAAATAAAATCCTCCAATCAACATGGCTTAGGTCAGGTCGTTTGAACAGCGGACACTTTCGGGGTGTGGACCAATGGATGAACAGTCTGGATCTCATATGCGTGCTACTGTGTACGGATGCGAAAATGCTGATAACTCAAAACACCTGGTACTCACGGACCTCTAACCTTTATTCTGAGAAAATATTACAATACATGTCCATGAAAAAAAGAACGGTGAAAAATCAATACATGAATGAACAATGGAGTCCTTTTATTCCCTTAATCACCAGACATGCACCGAGGACATCTGCACTGGAAACCAAACCCTTTGGAGAGGAGGGTTTGTCGAGCATCATGGTCCATACTAGCGTCAATGTAGCATATACGAAGCTCCTCATCTGACACCAAACAAGCAGTGCAGTACATGAGATAAACGATTATAAATGTGACAAAATGGAGACAGTCAGCAGCTTCCGACAATGTCGTTCATATTTAGTAATGCCGGTGTCTTAAGGGAATAGGCTATAAACCTGCTTCAATGTCACGGAGAGCCTTCAATCTTGCATCCGCGTTCTCTATCCAAATTATGTGTGCATTTGGATCTGGAGTGCACAAGTTGTAATCAGCTTAGCCACTTTCTTTTGGAGTTGGAAAAACTAGGTCAATTAAAAAAAAGAAGAAGAAGAAGAAAAGAAGAAGAAGAAGAAGAAGAAGAGAAAACTACACTATAGCATTAGGTACAACTTAAAAATAATAATAATAATAATATAAAATTAATTAAAAAAATAATAATAATAAATAAATAAAAAAAAAAAAAAAAAAACCCACAGCAGAGCATGAAGATGGCGAGCCACTTACATCATGTGTATATTTGGTTTAATGAAACTTTGAAACTCCCACAAACATGTATACTTGGTTCCTATCATCTGAAACCAGTACTTATCGTCCAATATGTACCAGTATCTCCCACGAACGATATGGGTGTATTGGCCCAAAACAGCCCAATACAGGGAGATGTGGGGGGCAATAATGTAATGGTATCAATGGTATATGTTACGTAACACACCCATTTCAAGATGGAAGGAAAGATATTCTTAAGGAGAATATCATTGAGACTACTGTGATGAGTTACATGGAATACTTCAGATGTTTCTCTTTTTTCTTGGAACTTCAGCACATCCCTATTTTGGGGTTGTAGTTTTCCATTTCGTTGTTGCCCTTTTGCTTAGTTTACCCAATGTTGTCAAAATCGTTATCGTATAGCAAATTGTAACAGAGGTTGAATTGGAAATTGTATCGTAAATTGTAAGATTTTTTTTCCTGATTTTCTTAGAATATAAATAAATCAGAAAAAGAATAAAACAACTCATCAGTCATACATTTCCAATCAATATGCACCAAGAAAAGTAATACACATCAAAGTATGATCAATTGAGAACCCGAGGAGTTCATCCTCCGTTCTATCCTGGGGGATATTAGAGCTAGAGTTATATTTATCATGAGTTCTTCCATTGTATCAGATATACCTAGCTATATTTCGGCCCTTTGGGATTTCCCTACTACCTTCTCTAGGTGTCCCAGGCTTTTTGCTCCTCCTACCTCATCCCCACCTCCTTGGGTTGGGAAGTGGCGGCTTGTCTGTTCCCATACCATAGGCAATGTCATGGGGCTCCTTTGTTTTCCCCCCTCTTCCCATTTTGCTTGTTGGGGTTTTACGCTTTAAGATTTGGACCTTGACCCCCCTGATAAATGTCTAAAGATTCTATATATTGGCCTTTCTAAATTGACATCTGCGGATATTTCAGGTATTTCCCTTGAAGTGCATAACGCTAAAGCTGCTAAAGCCATTGAAGACCCTTCTGGCTCTTCTTGGAGAGTGAGGCAGTATGCGAGATCTATCTCCACTCGCCTCACTGGCCTATGTTTCTTTGTTTGCACTGCCTCGGGGCATCATCGTCGCCTTATCACCGACCTTAGCAAATTGCATCATCTTGGACCGGTTGCTCAACTTCATTCTGACATTGAGATTGCCGCCATATCCTTAACAGCTGCTTGACTTTGGGTGTGCTCGGTTCTTTGTCGTGAGCTCTCCTTTTGTTCCAATGTTTTGGGTGTTTGTCTTTGGTTTTGGTCTTCCTCCTGTCCCAGGATGTGGGCCTTTCCTAGTGTTGTTTTCCTCTCTAGGATGTGGGGCCTTTTACTTTTATTTCTTGCTCTCTTAGTATTTTAGGAGAAATTTTTGCCTTGCTTTTCCTTGGTGCTAGTAGCTCCTCTATGTATTTTTAGGCTTTTGCCTCTTGGAAGTAATAAATTCTAAGCTTACCTTCCAAAAAATAATAATAATAATAATAAATAAAAAAAAAAAAAAAAAAACAAACACAGCAGAGCATGAAGATGGCGACCCACTTACATCATGTGTATATTTGGTTTAATGAAACTGTGAAACTCCCACAAACATGTATACTTGGTTCCAAGGTCTAAAGTATCATCCGAAACCAGTACTTATCGTCCAATATGTACCAGTATCTCCCACGAACGATATGGGTGTATTGGCCCAAAACAGCCCAATACAGGGAGATGTGGGGGGCAATAATGTAATGGTATCAATGGTATATGTTACGTAACACACCCATTTCAAACCTTGCTTGGTACCTTACTCCAAAACTGCCAATTTATCTCATGTTGAGATGGAAGGAAAGATATTCTTAAGGAGAAAATCATCGAGAGTACTGTGCTGAGTTACATGGAATACTTCAGATGTTTCTCTTTTTTCTTGGAACTACAGCACATCCCTATTTTGGGGTTGTAGTTTTCCATTTTGTTGTTGCCCTTTTGCTTAGTTTACCCAATGTTGTCAAAATCGTTATCGTATAGCAAATTGTAACAGAGGTTGAATTGGAAATTGTATCGTAAATTGTAAGATTTTTTTTCCTGATTTTCTTAGAATATAAATAAATCAGAAAAAGAATAAAACAACTCATCAGTCATACATTTCCAATCAATATGCGCCAAGAAAAGTAATACACATCAAAGTATGATCAATTGAGAACCTGAGGAGTTCATCCTCCGTTCTATCCTGGGGGATATTAGAGCTAGAGTTATATTTATCATAGGTTCTTCCATTGTATCAGATATACCTAGCTCTATTTCGGCCCTTTGGGATTTCCCTACTACCTTCTCTAGGGGTCCTAGGCTTTTTGCTCCTCCTACCTCATCCCAGCCTCCTTGGGTTGGGAAGTGGCGGCTTGTCTGTTCCCATATCATAGGCAATGTCATGGGGCTCCTTTGTTTTCCCCCTTTTCCCATTTTGCCTGTTGGGGTTTTACGCTTTAAGATTTGGACCTTGACCCCCCTGATAAATGTCTAAAAATTCTATATATTGGCCTTTCTAAATATTTCAGGTATTTTCCTCGAAGTGCATAACGCTCAAGCTACTAAAGCCATTGAAGACCTTTTTGGCTCTTCTTGGAGAGTGAGGCAGTATGCGAGATCTATCTCCACTCGCCTCACTGGCCTATGTTTCTCTGTTTGCACTGCCTCGGAGCATCATCGTCGCCTTATCACCGACCTTAGCAAATTGCATCATCTTGGACCGGTTGCTCAACTTCATTCTGACATTGAGATTGCCGCCATATCCTCAACAACTGCTTGACTTTGGGTGTGCTCGGTTCTTTGTCGTAAGCTCTCCTTTTGTTCCAATGTTTTGGGTGTTTGTCTTTGGTTTTGGTCTTCCTCCTGTCCCAGGATGTGGGCCTTTCCTAGTGTTGTTTTCCTTTCCAGGATGTGGGGCCTCTTACTTTTATTTCTCGCTCTCTTAGTATTTTAGGAGAAATTTTTGCCTTGCTTTTCCTTGGTGCTAGTAGCTCCTCTATGGATTTTTAGGCTTTTGCCTCTTGGAAATAATAAATTCTAAGCTTACCTTCCAAAAATAAATAAATAAATAAAAATTGAGAACCTGTATGCAGTAGACATATTGTGATAGTATTAAAAGACTTGTTTCTCTCTCTCTCTCTCTCTCTCTCTCTCTCTCTCTCTCTCTCTCTCATGAAATGATAGATCGGAAGGATAGAGCGGAAGCTATTGACCAGGAAGAGTCGGCACCTATCTTTTGGAGGTACATTAACTCTAATTAAAACAGCCTTTTCTAACAGAAATCTATATTTCATGTCGCTCTTTCAATGCCCGAAAGCGGTTCTTGCTCGCTTGGAAAAGCTTAGAAGGAATTTTCTATGGAGAGGCAAATAGGAGAAACCAAAGTTTCATCTCTTGAAATGGGAAGATGTAAGCCTATAGCAAGAGTGGGTCTTCGAGTGCTAGAACGTATGAATCAGGCTCTTCTTGGCAAATGGCTGTGGAGATTCATCACGGAAGAGGAAAGTTTATGGAAAAAGGTGATAGCATCGAAGTACAGGACTGAGCCAGGAGATGGTGGTCTAAAAACTCTTCGCGTTATAGGATGTCAAGTCTTTGGAAAGCAGTCATTTCGGTGGAGCCCAGGTTCAAAGAAGGAACAACTATTGTAGTAGGAGATATGGTGCAGATTCGATTCTGGGAGGATTTATGGATAGGCGACTGCTTATTGAAGGATGCTTTCACTAATCTGGCAGGCGGCGGCGCAAGCCCTGGGGCCCGGACAGAAACATTTCAGTGGCAGGGTGCTATTCTGAGGAAAGTGGTCGCATAGTGTAGATGCCTCCTTGTTGAAGATACTTATCGGATGTGGAATTAGATGCGTTGCTAAACCTTCTTGACAAGCAGAACAAAAGGGCGGTCGACTCAAACTCGAATGACTCCATGATGTGGAAGAAGCACTCCTCGGGCAGATTCTCGGTGGGATCCTTCTACAAGCTCTTAGCCCAGCCCCAAACTCCTTCATCCCACAATTTTCATTTCTGGGAATATGGAGCTCCTTTAAAGGTTGCCTCATTCGCTTGGTTGTTGGAAAAAGAATAGAATATTAACAGTAGACAATCTCTGCAAAAAAGGAATGGTCGTGCAAAATATATGTTTACTTTGCATGTGGAAGGCAGAGTCGGTGCATCATCTCTTCATCCACTGCCCATACGCTAGTAAGGTATCGGAGCTCTTCCTCAAAACTCTTAACGTCTCGTGGGTTATGCCAGAATCGGTGTATTTTTTTCTAGCAACGTGGCATGAAGGTGGAATTGGGAAAGAAGGAAAAACGGTTAGGCAGTTACAGGCGTTGGCGTGCCTATGGGCCATTTGGGGAGAAAGAAACAACAGGTGCTTTGAAAACAAAACGACTACAGTGGAGGCAATCTTTCGCAAGGCAATCCGTTGGGTGCTAGAATGGGCACGGGCTTCAAGGAGTTAGATATTTGTATCATCCTTAGCCCTTTTGGGGCTGTAATATGCTTTTTGAGAGCCCTGTTTTCTCTTTTTCTTGTTTGTATTCTTTTCCACTAATGGCAGCTTCTTAATAAAAAAAAAGTTACCTTTCAAAAAAAATAAAATGAAATGTACCTTTAAAAATACAGGAATCCTTCAACAATTTATGTTCTTTTATACCTTTCTTGAGTGTAGAATCATGTGAGAGAAAGCGGCATTTGATTTTATTGTCTGAAAACAAGATATCGTGATTTTTCGTGAGTTTTTGAGTACCAAACCCATCTAAAAACATAAAAATGAGGGGTCTTTTCTCTCTCCTTTTTTGTTGTTGTTGTTGTTGTTGTAATAGGGGGGGCCTTTTACATGTTAAAAGCACAAGGGTAGAAAAAGGGAACAAAAAATGAAAAAAAGAAAGAAAGAAGCAATTTTGGTCCCCATTTACAGTCTACGGTTACAATAATAATACAATTCATGTGAATATGCAATTTGGGATACGATTTGCATCATATCATCATCATCTAAGCCTTATCGCAACCAATTGGGCTCGGCTACATGAATCCTTTTCCGCCATTCTACTCTATCAACGATCATAACTTCAGTTAGACACTTAGACCATTCATCAAGTATTTTCTTACTATTGCCACCCATGTCCTTTTGGACCTTCCCCTTGTCCTTTGAAAGCCTTCAACTTGTACCAACTCCTTCTAACTGGTACAATTGTTGGTCTCTATTGCTCATGATCAAATCATCTAAGTCTGCTTTCCCTTGTCTTATTACCTATTGGTGCTACTCCTAAATTCCTACACATGCATTCATTTATAATTCTACCTTTTCATGCCTTGCCGCTCATCCATCTCAACATCCACATTTCAGCTACACATCCTATGAACATGTTGTTCCTTAATTGCCCAACTTTCTGTCCCATAAAGCATGGCTGGTTTTATAGCCATCCTATAAATTTTCCCTTTTAGTCTGAGTGGTACACGACAATCACATAAAACTCTATAGGCAAATCTCCACTTCTTCCAACCTACTCGAATTCTATGGGCAACGTCCTTCTCAATCTCTCTACACTAGTGAATTATCGACCCAAGATATCGGAAGTGGTCATTTTGGGAAACTTCTTGGTTAGCGATCTTAACTAATTCCTCATTCTCACTCCTATTATTACTAAAATTGCATTCCATATACTAGATTTTGTTTGATTAATTTTAAATCCTTTAGATTCTTAAGCACCCCTTGCATAAATCTAGCTTTTTGTTTACTCCCTCCCTCTTCTTGTCAATCAAAATTATATTATGTGCAAACAACATACTCCATGGGATCTCTTCTTGCAAATGCCTTGTTAACTTGTCCATAACCAGTATGAAAAGGTACATGCTCAATGTCGACCCCTGGTGCAAGCCTATAGTAGAAATCATTTGTCTCTCCACTAGTGGTCCTCACATTTGTTATTGCTCCCTCATACACATGCTTAATCATGTCCAAATATCATCTTGAAACTCCTTTCTTTCGCAACACCCACTAGAATAAGTCTCTAGGGACCCTATTGTAAGTTTTCTCTAAGTCAATAAAGATCATGCGGAGATCCTTCTTCCTATCCCTATATTTCTCTATCAATTGTCTAAGCAAGAAAATAGCTTTAGTGGTAGACCTCCCGACATGAAGCTAGCTGATTTTCTGATACATTCGTCCTAATCTTTAGTTATTGCTCAATCACACTGTTTTCCAAAGTTTCATAGTATGACTCATAAGTTTTAATCCTACAATAGTTAGTGCAGCTCTCTGTCTCCTTTATTCTTATAAATATGTAACCACGATACTTTTTCTCCATTCGTCTAGCATGTTCTTTGATCTAAAAATATTGTTGAACAACTTTGTCAACCAAAATAACCCAGTATCTCCAGTACACTTTCAAACCTATTGGTATATCATCTGGTCCAAGGGCCTTTCCTGTTTTTGTTTTTCTCAAAGCTTCTTTCGCTTCAAATATCTTGTGTCTCCTTATTCTTATAAATAGGTACCATGATACTTTTTCTCCATTCATCTAGCATTTTCTTTGATCTAAGAATCTTGTCGAACAACTTTGTCAACCAAAATAACTTAGCATCTCCCATATGCTTCCAAACCTCTATCAGTATATGTCTAAGGGCCTTTCTTGTTTTTATCTTTCTCAAAGCTTCTTTCACTTAAGATATCCTAATCCTATGAAAGTATCTGTAGAATCTAATGTCATTTGAATTTATGATTCCTTCTATCCCTATGCTCTCAAAGTGATTGTCATTTAACAAGTTTTGGAAATAGTTTCTCCACCTTTCTTTGATCTCATTGTCCTTGACTAGTACCATAGGTCCTATAGTCATCGCTCTTAATGCATTTAACATGATCTAGGTCCCTACTCTTCATCTCTCTCAATTTTGCAAGTATAAAGACATCTTTCTCACTTTCTGTTGTCCCCAATCTATAGCAAAGATCATCATAAGCCTTAAATTTAGCCTCGCCCATACTTTCCTAGCAATCTTTTGGCATTTCTATATCGTTCGAGATTTTCATTGTTTCTAGTCCCTTGCCACGTTTTGAAACATGAACGTTTCTCGTAAATAACTTTTTGTACATCATCATTCCGCCACCAAGTTTCCTTATATGAATGGTTATCCCTCTAGATACACCTAAAACATCTTTTGCCAATTTCCTAATGCACTCAGCCACCTTATTCCACATAATGATTTACTTCTTCCTCGACATTCCACTTTCCTTCTTTCATCAATTTACTTATGAATAACATTGTTTTCTCTCCTTTTAACTTCCACTACCTAGTTTTTAGGCACCTATTAATTTCATTCCTTTTCTTCCATCTCTTAATGTAAACATCTATAACCATTAACCATTAACATATGTTGTGCAGTCAAACTCTTTCCACATATCACCTTGCTGTCCTTGCATATTGATGGTTTCGTCTTCCCAAGTAAAAGGAAATCTATTTGGCTTGTATATGATACACTTTTGAAATTATTAAATGCTCATCTCTCCTTTTAAAGTATGCGTTTGCTAGAGCTAGATTATATGTCAGTGCAAAATCAAAGATAGTTTACTCCATCTCATTTCTTCTCCCAAAACCATATCCTTCATGTATCCTCGCACATCCTCTGCTTTCCTTTCCTACACGCCCATTTCAGTCTCCTCCCACAAATATCCTTTCTCTGTTTGTAATTTGTTGCATTAATACCTCTATATCCTCCCAGAATTGTTTCTTAATTCTATCCTCTAACCCTACCTGCAGTGCATATGCACTAACAACATTATCTTCTTTCCTAACACAAGTTTTATTAATAAAATCCTGTCACTTATTCTCTTAACATCTACAACTTTATCCTTTAAATCTTTATTTACTGCTAATCAGTTATCCTCCCCATTTCTATTATTGTCCTTTCCAAAATACGAAAGCCCATATCCATCAATTTCTCTAGTTTGGCCCATTTCAACTTAGTCTCTCGAGTGCAAGCTAAGTTAACTCTCCTTTTCATGTTAGAAGTTATGGCATAAGTTCAACACCAGCTGCCAACCACACACAACCCTCCTCGATCTAGGCTGGGGACCAACAATGGGAGCATACAATTCCCACAGGCACAATGTCATAGACTATTACATAGGTTAATTACAATCAAGCATTATTTAATAGTCTATTACATAGGTTGATTGCAATTTGAACCATATTGTATACGTATACAATTTGCATCATACATGTATACAATACAGTTCGAATTGCAAATTGACAACCCTGAGTTCATGTACAAGTCTTCAGCTGCATCTATCTGAATCATCAACTAAGTCTCATCCCAACTAATTGGGGTCGGCAACATGAATCCTATTCTACCATTTCACTCAACTATATTTGATTTGATTTTCTAGTCAAAGTAAGTGAATGGAAAGGATCGGTGCCATAATGGTAAGGAGATTGTCAAAGGGCTACCCATTATGGTTGTCAAGGTTCTCTCCAATGTGGCAAAAGAACATCCCATCATGTCTCCATGAGAAACATGCATGTGGATTCCAAACTACATAGTAACAACACCTAGCCTACCCATCAGAGTGAAATGCTATGATCCCATTTTCAAATCAGGAATATTATGAAGGCTATAGGCTGATAAACACCCAAAAATCAGTTCGATAACATTAGGCACCAGATGAGAGTAGAGGAGAATGAAATCTTACCACAGTCATGATTGTAAAAGGATGGAAGCATATAAACGGCATTTCCAACAGCAGATTCAGCGACAATGGAGGCTGCTGCTGCTGAAAGTAGATCTTCATATGAGCCTCCAATCAATTCAACACGAAATGCATTGATCCGAATCCTCGCCAGCACACCGATGTACCATTGCTTTGTTAGAACTAGTCATGTCAAAGAAATGTGCTATTTAAAAGCATGCTAAAACTTGGAGCGACTGACATTAGGAATCACATCTTCCATGCTAAGGATACATGCTATCCGTTCATCAAACCCTGCCTTCAATAAAGTGCACCTGAGCAATCGAAACTCCTCTTCGATCTAGAAAATGAAGCAATGGCATGAGTAAGATAATGTTTGGAAGAAATAAATGCACAGTAATACAGGGATTACAAAAAAATAAATTAGAGAGAGAGAGAGAGAGAAGAGAGAGAGAGAGAGAGAGAGAGAGCCCCCATCTCATTGTTTCCAGGGATGGACCACCCGAGTCTTAGAAATGCCTCAGTTTTGAGCTCACATCCTAGCATGAGCTGCCATAACTGATGGACGGAATGGATTTCACAGAGACATCACATGCCCGCCCGCCCCCCACGATTTTGTTGGACCGAAGTCCTAAGGAGTTGCTTCGTACAGGCTACACACAAAGAGGAGGGAAAATGGCACATGCTAGCTCATGAAAAGATGGAAATGACGGAAACACCGCCCGTTGAAGGCCAGACACATTGAATACTCATTTTGTTTTACAATCTCTCAACGACTAGTTGCAGGGGTAAAAATGTCCACTGACTACTCGAGTTATCTATGGTAGAGACTAAGAAAATGTCCAGTCTTTTGTGCAAGCAGTGATATACAAAACAGTCAAGCCTCGATCTTACAGAGGTCAGCAAATGGGAATATTTCTCACAAGCACATAATTTATTAGCCCAGATGATTCAGGACTACTTTGAAGAAAGAGCCTCACCTCTAAAATCATCTCAGGGAATAAATTGGCTGGCTGAAGAATGTCGACAAAGTCTATGGATGCCGCTCCTGATATAATCATACAAGCCAACCGCTTTACCAAAAATGGATATTTCACCCCTCGTAATCTTCAGAAAGAGACAGTAAGTAAAAATGGAGAAACTAGAGCATTCTAAAATGAATATATTTGGGAAATATCTCCGGTAGAAACCTAAGTTAGAACATCCATAAGGTGTTGGCATAGAATATTAAAAACAATTGAGGTAAACCAAGATGATAATCTTTATTTGAATGCTCATAAATATACGTACAGACATTTTTAAGTACTAAAGGCCATGCAAGCACACTCGAGCAAGATGAGTAATCGACAATAAGACAATTAGCCAATAAACTAAAACAACACTGCAATAAAGGAACCCCTAGCATATGCACAGCTAACAAAGAGCCTTTCACAAAAAAGTCAAAGGGAAGGACATGAATGAATGAAAGAAAGTTAAGCCATGGCCCACAGGACAAAGTGCAACTATATACATATATAACGATTTTCTGAGTAACATGCTCTACTATATCATGTAGAATGCAATACTAACATCCACTGCATGAAAGCAGAAGACACAACCATATGTTGGCTAACCTAGGCCATATTTCCTATTTATTGACAATCAGACACCTAGAATGCAGCATTAGGATGTCAGCATTAAGTGATGGTAAAACAACCTCATGTCACACCCTTATTATCCCACCCCAAGGATCAAGTTATAATAAGGGAGAAAATTGACTAAATGCGATCTTACAATTACCAGTTTAAATTCACTCGCAAAGACCATTCTTGTTCCAAGTTGTAACAAAAAGTGGCACGTGGATGTACCGAACTTTTGTTGCAGTATCTTCCTCAACATTGCCATCTGAGGGCGAGCATATCCTAGGAAAGAAGATATACTGCACTAGATGCATCCTTACTGAGAACACTTACCAAGGTTTCAAGACTCAGCTGAGTCACAATGAGGTCAACAAGGTGTCGGTGGCCACCAATGCGAGTCGCATTGACAAGACTCTACCGCTATTTATTATATTAGTCAAGACAGAAGGTGACTCATATCCTTGAAAAGACCCAACCAATTATTTATGGTATCAGTCAACTCAATCACTACATGTGCATGGTGGATATGCTGTATAAGCAACTTTTGTTCGATTCAACCGTTGAATGAGGCTGAAACTCCATTCCTTGCTAGGAAGAACTTGTTCAGAAGATTATTTTTAAAAAAAGATTTTAGGAACATCTTATCGTGGAAATCCCAATCAGTACCAGAATGCATATATAGAAGCTTTGAACCACCGCATTGGAGATTCCATGATCTTGATGATTGAGGTTTGTTTTCCACCACCTAAAAACATCAAAGACAGATGGAATCACAGATGATGAAGATAACTGACTGCATCAGTTCTTGTTTTTTTAAGGATTTTCAACTCAATAGTGGGTTTTCACATACTTGAACAGTCGAAACATGCAATGTTTACGTACTTGACTTTGTGCATCCATTGGATTTTGGTCATGGATGAGTCAGTCAGAGATGTTGGATTAAACCTTGACACTCAATTTTGAATGTTACACTAAACAAGAGGCCTTTTAACTTGAATATAGTATTGTAGTTCTAAACACGGTTTTAATATTGGTTTGGATGGCAACTTGCCTATGGACCAAAACCAGTACTTGTCACGACTTGGTCAGAATTGATCAAGGTTTTGGATGAGTGACTTCCATATCCACCATTACTGGGTTGACTTGGAATCAGATGATATTTCAACCATGGTTCAAATCTTTAAAGCAAGCAAAAGTTAAACATAGAATCTGCATAAAAGGGAGGGCTTTAAGTACACGAAACAAGGGAATACCAAACTCAAATAGAAAGAAACATCAGGATGGTGTACAATCTTAGGTGACAATTAAGATCCATATAAACTTCTGGTATACTCTCATCATACCTGCAATGATCATCAAATGCTGACCAATCCGCCATCTTCTCAACTTCGTAAAATACCTATGGGAACAAATCACCAAGAGAAAATAAATAACATTGACTACACAACCATGACTCGAAAGCTAGAATCACTCAATCAACATAAAACCAACACATCACTTTACCATTTGGTGCTTCTCTTTTTCCAGCAGGCAGTGACAAAGAATCTTGTTCTAAACAGCATGTCAATTTCACAAGCATTCTAGAGTGTTACTGTTGACAACGTTGTGGTGCTTGGGCCATAACCATTAGGGATACAAATGGATCACGTCAACCTGATGGGTCTGGGTCCAAGATTTGGAGCCACAAGTTTGGTTCCAAAAGTTCAACCCAATTACTAAATATGTCAGGTCTAGTTCCTCCAAAATTAAACCCTTATTCTCTCTTGGTAGGTAAATTGGGCTTGAACCCAAGACCTCGTTGTTGAAGCACATGCTATCTACCATTGACCTAAGGGGTTGAACCCCAAGAACTCTATCTACAACTTTTTAAAGTCCGATGATGGAAGGTAGGAATTGGAAAACTATAATTAGTTAATTAGTGGGTGGATATGAAAGTTGATAGGATTGGATATTCTTACATGTAACACGTTGATGGTAGAAATGGATGGATGTGAAAGTTCACATACAACCGCTATTTGTGATGATTTCTCATATATCTACCAAATTGGTAATACGAAAAGGGAAAGGAGATCTTCTGAAGAACAGTGATGTTAGGTCTAGCCGCTTAAATGAACGGGGTCTTCATAATACACATACTGCTGATGCACACTTATACGAGATCTTAATGCGGGGGCATTTTCACACCAGGCTCGAATGGGGTTGCCTGTGGGATACAGGGGCACACTCGGGGTGGGCGGGGCCCATAGGGGAGGTCTCGTGTTCGAGACTCCTCACCGAGGGTGATTAATGTGCATTTCACACCGGGCTCGAGTGGGGTAGCCTGTGGGATGCGGGGACACGTTCGGGGTGGGCGACCCATGTGAGGTGGTACCCATGTGATTTGGGGCCCACGAGGGGGGTTCGGCCGAGGTCCTAACCCATGAGATGTGGGGACTGGGCTATAAGATAAAGGGATTAATTCGTCATGCTCTAACAGTTCGAGCTTTTAGAGCGAGTGGTTAATTGTCTTACATTAGATCTGGGTATCCATCACGTAGAGATCGCTCTAGGAATGCCTTGGCCAACCCATAGGTTCAGGGCTTATAACTCCTTTGAACTTACAAGATTAAGGAAAGAGATTTAATGAGGATTTTTTTATATATATTAAAATAAAATTTAAAATTAAAAAAAAAAAAAAAAACTTTTTAAACAAAGTGCGGTTCAATGCTTGAGCAAAAACTTGGAACACTTCAATTTGACAACAAATCAAAAGTGTGGTTTTGTCTTCAAGCTTTCCCAAACATTTAGGAAAAATTTACAGCTTGATTTATGGAGATTTGAATGCACAGGACAAGTGGCCACGAATTGTGAACCTCTAGAATTGGTCACCTGATGCTTGAGGTTTCAAGTTGGTAGAGTATCCACACTTGGGTATTATTTTTGTACTTGATCAACTATTAGGGAGAGATCTCTATCATTGAAATCTCCATGTGGCTTGCACTCTTGATGTGGTGTGGTCCTTGGTGTTAGATTAACCTGCAGAGCAACTTAAACTTTAGAGTCATCGTTTGCAGTCTCAAACTCCATCTATTGTTGCAAGCTTCTTGTAGTCTAATTTGGAGTGTTGTTTTGAACATTTTTTTTTTTTTCCGTCAACAATCATGGGTTGGGTCTGTATCCTCCTATGCCTAGACCCAATCCATTAAATAAATGGGTTGGCTTACTTTGACTTTGACCCAGCGTGGCTTTCAACAAATTATGCCTATGACCAAAATACAAACCCAATTATTAAATGACTCAAGTCTAGGACTTCCCTCAGCCCTACTCTGGCTGACCCATTTACGCCCCTAATAGCCATCAAAAGATGGGACCAATCTCAATATAGAAATGCATACTATTGGTGTTGTGCCCTAGAAAACCAATGTAAATCTTATCCATTGATAACATTGATGGCATCCAATGATATCAATGATCATGACTATAGATCACAATGATCATAGGTATTAGATGGATATATTGCAATGCCATAATTAATATGTGGGACTACCTTAAACATATGAACATGGGTTAAAAGGAGAGATTCGTCTAGTCGTCCACATGAACTTGGGAGTGGACAACAATAACCGACAAAGGGAACACTCATTGACAAAGGGAGAGTTGTGGGCCATGTATCTTAATACCATGACCACCTAGCAGGTTATAGGATAGAACAATGGCTATTATTAATATTATATGGTCATCTTGTGTGAGGGAATTGAGGATGAGTCAGAATGAACGGTCTCCACCATCGGGCTCTACGACGAGTAGGTGACTTACCCTACCCCACATAGGAGTGCGAGTGTACCATGGGAATAGACTCTTGGTGTTGTACCTATTAGACACTTGCATTGGTGGAACAACTCAAGTCTCTAGACCAAAAAGACATCATGCCCGGAGGCCCTGGACTATGATTGACTTGTGAATGTACTAGATTTGATAAATCCTTAAACTAACGAACATGTGCGGAGTTCAAGGTCTTGATTACACGTGCTTTGGTATGGCTAACGAAAGTGGGTGTGGGTGCAGGCATACATCAAGGTCTAGTTAAGGCTCACATGGTTCAAGAAGGGATGTACTAGTTTCCTAGGAACTATCTTATGACTTAGATCTTGGAGATCATTGTTTTTAAGGATAAAGA
Source organism: Magnolia officinalis (assembly GCA_021015155.1). Classification (NCBI taxonomy): domain Eukaryota; kingdom Viridiplantae; phylum Streptophyta; class Magnoliopsida; order Magnoliales; family Magnoliaceae; genus Magnolia; species Magnolia officinalis. Next base: position 8,783,165 of record JAJHSJ010000001.1, on the reverse strand, counting down.
TTTTATTAAAAAAATGCTTGCAAACAACCAAGACAACAAAGAATACAATAAAACACAGGAAAACAAAAAAATTACAACCTCAAAACAGATTGAGCATTAGAAGCAACTATATGCCGAAGACCAACAACCCAATCTAAAACATCCCTTTCTATTTCCTAAGTGGTTTTTTCGATGGGCCCAAAACCCAAAGGTTTTAAAAGTTTTATAAACGTTTTCAACTATTAAACTTTTGTTTTAACCATTAAAAAAGGCTTTGATTGCACTTGATGATGCTCTAATGGTTTAGAGAGAGAGAGAGAGAGAGAATCCTTTCCTTCCATCACAAATTCACATGTATGGGGTCCACCTTAGACAACTCTATGCGCTTTCCCTAGCCTTGATCTAGGGTTGACGTGTCGACTCTCAACTTCTCTTTCATTGGGATAGATAGGGGAGGGACTTTCTCGTTGAAGGATCGGCATTGAGAACCGATAGTTTCTCAATGGCTCGATCAAGGTAATCCTAGCCATAGGACTTGTATTTTTCTATTTCTAAAAACTTGATAATGTCTAGGCGGGGGCAATAAGGCTACAATGCAATGCTTGTAAATCATTTACTAGTTGTAAATTATTTACCACCTTTTCCCCCTTTTCATTTGCTAGCACGAAGCTGGGATTTCATTTGCTAGCAAATGATTTACGAACAAGAAGCCTCAACGGCTCTTTTTTTGAAGGATGGGAGATACGCACCTCCCTCTCTCCATTGTATCTGAGAACTCCAACGTCTCTCTCTCTCTCTCTCTCTCTCTCTCTCTCTCTCTCTCTCTCTCTCTCTCTCTCCGCCAACGGTAGCAGATCTTGCTACCGGCCTTATAAAAGAGCATTTGAATTCTATGGCACACTTACTGCTTGGTTTTATGTGAGGATCCACCCTAAGCTTTAGTGGGTTAGGCTTTAACCCAATGTTGCACTTTAAAATCCACTCTTATATGCCAATTGAAGAGTGGATTAGCCAATAATGTTTTTTAATGGATTCCTTCTCTACTATCTTAGGTGTGAATACACAATTACAAGATATAAACCATTATTGGCTATCCAAACACTGTAAATGATTTACTAGAAAATCATTTACAACTTAAAGCCAAACGGACAGGCTGTGGATCATGGATTACCATGGTAATGTGGTGTAAAACTCACATCATATTACTCTTTACCTTTGATTGGATATTGCATGCTGTCAAATCACGATAATCCTTTAGAATCACTGCATTACACGGATTGGTGGAGGTGTGTTGAGGTGGCATAGTTTCGTGGGCCCCACCATAATGTATGTGCTACATCTAAACCGTCCATCCCTCTTGTGTGATCATTTAATGGAATGGGGCAAAAAATGAGGCAGATCCAAAAAAGTTATGGATCACACCATAGCTAGCATGGGGATTGAATGCCTGCCATTGAAAACTTCTTGGGGCCCATAGAAGTGTTGGATCAAGCTCATTTTTGGGGACACGCCCTAAAATGATTTTGCAAAATGGATGGATGGTGTGGATATAACACATATTGATGGAATTACAAGTTATCTAACCAGCAAAATTGCTTTATATGATGAAAGTGGTGATGTGAGACTAGTATTGCATATGGTCATTACTTTGTTTTCCTTCAGACTATGGTAGTAATGATAATCATTACTTTTTTACCACACATTACAGCCCATTACTGCTGTAATGGTTAATCCAAAGACACCCTAAATGATTATAGGTTAAGGTTATTGGTTATAGGTTTAGGTTTAGGGAATTGAGTTTAGGTTATAGGTTTTGGTTTAGGTTTAGGTTTAAGTTTAGGTTATAGGTTTAGGTTATTGGTTATAGGTTAAGGTTATAGGTCATAGGTCCCCATCATCCTATGACCTATAACCTAAACTCAATTCCCTAAACCTAACCTATAACCTAAACCTATAACCTATAAGCTAAACCTAAACCTATAACCTAAACTCAATTCCCTAAACCTAAACCGATGACCTAAACATATAACCTAAACCTTAATCTATAACCTATAAGGTTTATGTTATAGGTTTACATTATAGGTTATAAGTGTTTAGGTTAGGTTCAGGTTATAGGTTTAGGTTATAAGTCATAGGTTATAGGTTTAGGTTAGGTTATAGGTTATAACCTAAACCTAAACTCAAAAACCTATAACCTATAACCTAAACTCAATTCCCTAAACCTAACCCAGAACCTGAACCTAAACCTATAACCTATAACCTACAACCTATAACTTAAACCTTAATTGAGTTTAGGTTATAACCTAAACCTATAACCTATAACCTATAACCTAAACTCAATTCCCTAAACCTAACCCAGAACCTGAACCTAAACCTATAACCTATAACCTACAACCTATAACTTAAACCTTAATTGAGTTTAGGTTATAACCTAAACCTATAACCTATAACCTAAACCTAAACCTAAACCTATAACCTATAACCTATAACCTAAACCTATAACCTAAACCTATAACCTATAACCTAAACCTAAACCTAACCTATAACCTATAACCTAAACCTATAACCTAAACTTATGACCTATAACCGATAACCTACAACCTATAACCTAAACCTAAACATAAACCTAAACCTATAACCTATAACGTAAACCTAAAACTAACCTATAACCTATAACCTAAAAGTTTAGGTTATAGGTCATAGGTTTAGGTTTAGGTTTAGGTTTAGGATATAGGTTAGGTTTAGGGAATTGAGTTTAGCATATAGGTTATAGGTTGTAGGTTATAGGTTATAGGTTAAGGTTTAGGGAATTGAGTATAGGTTATAGGTCATAGGTTTAGGTTATAGGTTATATGTTATAGGTTTAGGTTATAGGTTAGGTTTAGGGAATTGAGTTTAGGTTATAGGTTAAGGTTTAGGGAATTTAGTTTAGGTTATAGGTTATAGGTTTATGTTATAGGTTATAGGTTATAGGTTAAGTTTTAGGGAATCAAGTTTAGGTTATAAGTCATAGGTTTCGGTTATAGGTTATAGGTTTAGGTTATAGGTTATAGGTTAATGGTTTAGGTTATAGGTCTAGGTTATGGGTTAGGTTTAGGGAATTGAGTTTAAGTTATAGGTTATGAGTTGTAGGTAATAGGTTTAGGGAATTGAGTTTAGATTATAGGTCATAGGTTTATGTTATAGGTTATAGGTTATAGGTTTATGTTTAGGTTTAAGGTTATAGGTTATAGGTCATAGGTTAGGTTTAGGGAATTGAGTTTATGTTATAGGTCATAGGTTTAGGTTATAGGTTATATGTTTAGGTTTAGGGAATTGAGTTATAGGTTATAGGTTTAGGTTTAGGTTATAGGTTATAGGTTAACCTATAACCTATAACCTAAACCTATAACCTATAACCTAAACTCAATTCCCTAAACCTAACTTATAACCTAAACCTACAACCTAAACCTAAACCTAAACCTAGCCTACAACCTAAAACCTATAACCTATAACCTAAACTCAATTCCCTAAACCTAACTTATAACCTAGTAAATCATTTACAACTTAAACCATTTACCACCATCCAAATGACCCCTAGCAGAGTGGTTGTATTTTGAAGAATTGGATTAGTATGCATTGTTTTATCAAGCAATTTTTTAAAATTTTTTTTACACACGCACGCACACACACCCCCACACAATGACGCTGTAGTGGGATTTCACCACCTATGGATACTCGAACCCTTGACCGGGTGTTAAAACTACTCCTTCGAGTCTACCACCGGAGCAAGAATAAGGATCCAATCAAGCAATTCACTTGCTCCAATACATCATGAATGTGGGGCCTACATTTTGGTTATCGAAACATTCATATAGTAGACCCCATCACGGGTGTGAAACTCCCTGAAAATATCTTCCATCCGATGATCATAACCATCACATACCTTCCCTGCTAAATACAGAGAATCAGATGCAATCTTCCACTCCAGGATCATCTGATAACAAGATATAACTGGACATGGACGATCTTATGGCCGGTCCCAACTGACAAACGGCTTAGATTGTCAAAAAGTGGACCCCACCTGCATCATCACAGAGATTGCCGTTTCTTTTGATCGAGCATCATTGCAAACATATGTACAAGACAACAAGCCAACTTAGAGCAAAGTAATAAGATAAGGAATGAACCAAAACCTTTGAATTTTCTCGACATTCATCACTGCAGAAATAGACACGTCGATCGACATCCAAAGCGGGTCCGGTGGGGGTTGAATCAGTACTGCGATTGCCCTCAAGAGGGGCGGAAATGGTAGAAGAATCCATTCCCAATCTCTTCAAGCAGAAGTAGCAGACCTAAGAAAGAGAGGGATAGTCAGGGCTTGTACCTTAAATCTCAGAAGCTGGACTGAGAAAAATAGGAGAGAGAAAGGTCTAGAGAGAATACATTGGGAATGAGGGAGATGGAAGGATGGGAGATTAAGGGCTTTGCGGTGTGGATGAGATCGCCTGCGCCGATTCTCCGAGTTGCGAACGTGCCTCTGCCTGCTGAGTCGGTGAGTGAGACTCGGATCGGAGGAGGCAAAGCACTCGACTTACTGCTACTGTTGTTGTTAGCTGTAGCTGTGGTTGAGAGAGAGAAAAGGAAGGAAGGAGAAAGATTGTTGTAGTTGTAGTTGTTGGTGGATTGCAACTGCTTCAATCGCCCCCAACGATGGCTGATGGTGCGAAACATGGTGCGTATCTGCTTCCAGCTGTTGGGAGTATAGAAGACGGACGCGTACTGGTTGTGAGGAACTCACCCCGGTATAGTATGGTGAGTAAACTCTGTGGGGTCCACCGTGATGTACGTGTCATTATCCACACAGTTCTTCCGTTCTTCCAGCTCATCTTAGGTAATGAGCCTAAAATTGAAGTATATCAAAAGCTCAAGTAAACCACACACACCTTAGGAAGCAGTGGGAATAACTGTTGAAAACGCCATGAGTTCCATGGAATTTTTGGATCAATATTTGTGTTTTTCTCTCTGTGCACACATAACTACACAGGCCTTGGGAAGTTTTCAACGGTGGCCATTGGACCGAGGTGATATTTGTGCATCTCTTATGCTCAGGTCGAGTTGACCTTTTAAACGGGTTGGATGGCAGATAATTATCACTGTAAGCCCCACCACGGTTGCCCTTTATCATGGCTGTGACCTTACAAGTGGGATGACAAATAAACATCACATAAGTCCTTAAAAAGTTTTGAAGAGTTTTTATTTTTATTTTTATTTTTTTAATATCAAAATGGGCCTAAGCGACAGCTATTTTAAGAAAATACCTTTCCTTTTCACAATTTTTTAGTCTTTACCATACAAAATGCCATTCCTTTTATGAGTCGTGACAATACTTGCTTTTGCTCTTAGGAGAAGCTTCATAGTTCTAATCCTAATATGTCATATGGCCATCATGTGGTGATTAGGCCTATTTGAATGAAGATTAAATCTGTTAATTCTTTTTATGGTCTACTATTTCAGTAGAAAGACACCAATTTTAACTAGATATGAACCCTTCGTGCCTCATAACAATCAATAATGGTGGTCATTCACTTTCAACTATTTTCATGTGGTGGAGTTCACCTTATCTATAAAATGTGACTCGTTCTTTGGTCTATGGCCTTAAATTAAATTATAGATATAGTGGACGGAGTTGATTTGATATATACCTCACAGTGGGCCTCTCAACCCTTGACATATAACAACCATGACCCTCAACATATGACAAGAACATCTCAAACCCTCAGCACATGACAACAATGACTTGAATCCTTAGCATATGACAACCACGACCCTTAACATGTGACAACAATGATCCAAACCTTTAACACATAATAACCATAACCTTTGACACATGACACACATCATGTGTTAAGGGTTGTAGGGCCTACCATGAGGTATATATGGAATACACTTTGTCAATTGGATTCAAAATTTAATTTTAATAATGACTAAATAATGAGTCACGTTCACATTTAAGGCGGATCTCACTATAAGAAAATAGTTGGGAGTGAACGACACTTTTCAGCTGTTATGAGTGACAAAGAACTTGCATTTGGTTGAAATTAGTATCTTTTGATCAAAATGGTGAGCCACGGAGAGAATGGATGAATTTGACCTCCTTTTAACTGGGCTCAATCATCATGTGATGCCCACATGACGCATTGTGATCAAAGCTACGAAGCTTCTCCCATAATCAGAAGTAGTAAGGCAATGGCATTTTGGTCTTATAAAAGCTAAAAAATTGTCAGGAGCCTAAATGAAAAAAAATAAAAAGTAAGGTTATTCTCTTGAAATGGCCTTACCTTGGGGCCATTTTGATAAAAATCTCAAGTTTTAAATGGTAAATTCCTCAAGGGCTATAGAAGTTTTGCATCAAACTATATTTGTGTTTTCCTTTGTCTGCATGACCTTATAAAGTGGGTGTCCATGGGTTGGGTTAGGGTCAGGCCAAGGTCTATCCAAGCTCGACCTTAAAATTTTAGCCTAAATTCCAAACTCGACTTGGGCTCATGGCCAAAATAGTTCAGCTTGAGCTTGGGTCAGATTATTTATATCTGCCCGACTCAAACTAAAAAAAAAAAAAAAAAAACTAAGCAAATTTCTAGGCCGAAAAAAGGCCAATCATATTTAATCAATTAAACAAAATCTTAAACATTTGAACTTGTTGGAATCGGCCCAACCCACCAATCACCATAATCGAAGGGGAAATGACATTTCCACCCTTAACATTTGAAATTTATAACCTCATAGGAGTAGTTTTTTAATAACAAGCTTCTTTCTTCCGTTTTTTTTTTTTTTTCCTACGAGCAAATGCTTGATATCATGTTAGTTCAAGAATTTTAGAATAGAAAAACAATAATGGATCTAGATCTTTATTATTGATGTTGTCAAAACTACTGCATTAAATGCAATATATAATAATGTGGCCAATCACAAATTTTCTTTATGCGGCAAGCAGGTGATTTATGGTCTTTCAATAAATTGAGGATCTAGACCCTACTATTGAAGATCCTCGTGGACAAGTTCCTGAGAGTCAAACATCATCATTTTCGAATTTTGAGTGGGGGTGGGGAGGTTGTCTTAAGGAAAGAGTTATAAATTTTGAAATTTGAATTCCAAAATGAGGGAGGGAGAGGGAGATGGATTTTAAAGAAGAATTGAAAATATTGAAATTTGAATTTTGGAAGGAGAGAGAGAGAGAGAGGTTTTAAGGAGAGAGTTATAAATTTTGAGATTTGAATTTTGGATGAGGAGGAAATTTTAGTTTAATTTTTTAATTTTGAAAAAGGTTAATGGGGCAGGTTAGGTTAGCGGGCTTTTTGAGAGAGAAATCCAAGCCTGGCCCACTTCAAAAACGTGCTTTGGGTTTAAGCCCGAATCTAGCCCAGGCCTGACAATTCAACCCAAGCTTGGCTCAAGGCGGGCCAAGCTTGATAGCCTATAGGCCCACCCGGCCCATTGACAGTCCTACTTGTAAGCTGATTGGATGACAAATAAACATCATTGTGGGTACTAGGACGTTTTTAACTGTGGACGTCATTATCCCCCTTTTTTTTTGATGTGGTCCACTTGAGCTTTGGATATGCTTCAATGCTCATGCCCTAAAATGAGCTGAAAAAACGGAAGGACGGCGTGGATAATGACACATACATCACGGTGGGCCCTACAAAGTTAGTTTTTCACGAGACAATGCGTGTCCTGAAGACATGCTAGATGGTTGTCCCTGGTCCCACCATCTGGCGATCCTGGGCGTTCATCTGGAAAGCTCGGCTGCTGATGAGCCAGGATGCGAAAATCTCACTGATAAGAGATCTCCTCGTAGTCAGAGCCGCCAGCTTTCATTAGTACACATATTCACGATTGTGACACGTGGGGTGCATGGTTCCACCATTCATAGCGTTTATGTTGTGTCCCCCGTTAGACGGACGGTGTCTGATTAACCAAAGCTCTGCTTCGTAGGAAAATCTTAACCATTCTATCTATAGCCTACAGATAGATAGATGGGGAAGGGACGTAGATAAATAGATCGTGGGGCAATGATTTATTCCACAAGTGGCAAGTGCTGTACGTGTAAGGCTGAAAGTCGGGCGGGTCCGGTCGGGTTGGTGCTCAACCCTAACCCGACCCAAGGTTCGTATGCCTCAATCCTGATCCAACCCAACCTAATCTCAGGTTGGGAGTTCTCAACCCAAGGCCCAAGCTCAACCCAAGCGGGCTCAGCCGGGTTGGCCGGGTGCATACGTGCTAATATTTTCGTTATTACATTAGTTTATTATATTTCAATTAAGACTTATTTTTTTGTACCTATGATTTTATTAATTATATATGAGATTATTCATCATAAAGAACTTTATTTTTTTTCTTAAAAAAAACAAGCTAAAATATAGGACAACTACTCCTTTAAAAGTTATGTAGCATAGCAATCAATCTATTTGGGAGAGAGAAATTTGGCATATCTTGTTAGCTTGAGTCCTTGGAAATGACGTGGATAAATGAGACCCGACGTCACTAGTATGCCTTCGATACAAACGATCCACACTTAATTATAATTTATAAGTAACTTATATATTGATCGAGTTCGTGTTGGTCAGGCAACTTGAGACCTCAACCCAAACCCAACTCAAGTTTTATCGGGTTGGTGTTTGTATAGCCCAAGCTTGAGATTGGACCTGATATATCCTGCCCGAGCCCAACCCAATGTCGGGTCGGTCACGGGTCAGTCGGGTTGAACCCGCCCAACTTTCATTCCTATGTACGTGGGGCCTGTAGGTGTCTTTGCATGGCATGAACCTATACAAGAGTGTCGGCCCTAATCGAAAGGTGGATGCCGGTATCACGTGGTCTGCCTATAAGAAACATGAAACAACAATCCCCAAACATGGACCATCCATACACTTTCATGGTCGGACGAACCGCTAAAACAACTACTCAAAAGCCTTCCAATCTACTCGTCGGTGGATTGGCCATTTTGATGGTGGACCAAGCTGTTAGACAAATCAGATGCTGTACAAACACAGTGTTTGTAAAATAAGGCTTATTAGAATGCTTGCAGAGAACATCTTTCTCTGTTTTTTATTTTATTTTATTTTATTTACAAAGTGAGATCCCATCGCAGGGTACATGACCTAGTGCTACCGTGACATCTTTCTACAGGGCGCCCATTGCCTGGTGGGACTTAGGGCTGTCAATGGGCCGGGCCTGGGGAAGGCTCAGCCCAGATTTTGAACTGTTTTAGGCCACCTCTATTGAAAATTTTGATCTTTCAGGCCCGAGCCCAGCCCATTGACACCCAGAGTGGCACTTGTCTCGGATTCAGCAGTGACCCCTCCACCGAGGTCAGTGCTGCAGGATAACTATTATGTATGTGTTTTATCCATGCGGTCTTTCATTTTTCCAGCTCATTTTAGGGCATGAGCTAAAAAAATGAGGCAGATCCAAATCTCAAGTGGACCATACTAGAGGAAATAGTAGTGATCGAACCCTCACCATTAAAAACCTCTAAGGCTTATTGTAATGTTTATTTGCCATCCAACCTGTTGATTAAGTCACTAAGACATGGATGAAGGAAAAACACAAATATCAACTTGATCTAAAACTTTTGACCCTCATGACATTTTTAATAGTTGGTGTTTGGTCACCATTATTTCCTGTGGTGCAGTCCACCTTATATTTGAATCTACTTCATTTTTGGGCCAATGCCTTAAAATGAGCTGGTAAAATGGATGACGGCATGAATAAATCACATACATCAAGGCGGGGCCCACGACATCGACCAATACCTGCTTGAGGGGTCACTACCGAATCCAAGTCCCTATCCAATGGTTGGATTTGATTGGGCCATGTGCTATTATCAGAGATGAGCCATGCAAAGTATGTTTGGCTAAGTTGTTCAATTGAGTAGGTACTCAACTGGCCGACCGCTGCACATGACCCCATCAAACTCCACCATGTCAGGTCATTGGGCTAGGTCAACTAGCAATCGATCAGCTTCCCGTGCCACATAAGACATTGGGATTATATAAATAATGGAAGTGGATTGCCTACAACACCTGCCGCAGGGGGATTCATGGTGGCACACCATGGCCTAAGCTTTGTGTGGCCCACCATAATGTATATTCCATGTTGTCCATCCATTTAACTAGCTCATTTTAGGGCATGAGCCCAAAAATGAAGCAGAACCAAATCTCAAGTAGATCACACCATCCATTTTCCCTTTCTACATAGGACATTGGTATCATATAAAAAGTGGAAGTGGATTGCCAGCGGCACCTGCCATTAGATATCCTTGGTGGCATGATGTTGGCTAAGATCTGTGGGGCCCACCATAATGTATGTTCTACGTCATTCATCCATTTTGCCACCTAATTTTAGGGCATAAGACAAAAAAAAAAAATGAAGTAGATTTAACGCCCACCGTTAAAAATTCCTTGGGAGCTATAGAAGCTTTTGCATCAAGATATATTTGTGTTTTCCCTTCATTCAGGTCAATGCATCCTTATAAACTAGTTAAATGACAAATAAATATCCCGATGGGTCCTAAGAAAGTTTCAACGGCCTGCTTTCTTGTGGTGTCGTCCACTTGAGCTTTGGATTTGTGTCATTTTTGGGCTCAGTCAAAATGAATGAATGACATGGATAAAACACACATCATGGTGGGCCCGACAAAGCTTGGGCCACATCATGCCACCCATAGCAATCGGCTTTCATAAACAATAAAGCCCCTTCATAAAGATCACCGTGTACAAAAATCAGACCTGTCTGCTCGCCATAGTAATTAGTGGACAATCAATGGTCGAACTCAATATACAAGTTGCTAGTAAATGAGATCCCGTGGTTTGTTTTCATTTAAAATTTGGATGGTTATTTCTCCCTTTTTGTAAATCAATTTTTTTTTTTTTTTTTGAAAATTCAAGTAGTTGTTTAAAACAAGTTTTGAATTCTACCTGATTGAAAATTCAAACTATCAAACATAATTGAGAAAATAACAAACCCATAGATTGAAAGTTCCAGATTTTGATTATTTTCTAAGGTGCCAAACAATCCCCTTATAATAATTGTCAATCCCAACGTTTGGACATGGTTCCCACACAAGGAATCAAAAGCAGTTGCATGAATTATTAGGTCCAAAATGGACCCATGTTGGGCTTTAAGTGGGCCATCAATCACGAGTCGTTTATTGGGCTCCTGTGGATCAACTTTTAGAGCCGCCGATTACCAAAGAGGCATCTGATTAGCCGTCCAACTGGATTGCATTTCAGAATGAAGCCGTCTCACCTTAGTCACCACTTAGGCTTGAGCGTCGGTCACCAATTACTAACCGTCGGATTAAAGATGTAATATGAGATTAACTGCCAATTGCTAAAACTAGTCCGGACAAAAAAATATAAAATAATAAAAATAAATAAATAATTCTGAGAAATGCTCGAGTACTCTCAAAGCATATAAATTATAGTGCTCGTAGTTGCATTGGAGCAATTGGACAGTAACTAGATTAATCTAAACTAATCTAAACGGTCCATTAGCCTAGAACACATTTCAAGTGTTGCCCTGCAAAACTGAGACTAAACACGCGTGTACCATGCAAAGCCTCAGGAGTTTGATGACCACTTATCATATGGTTAGGATAACTTAGGATTATGTGGTGTGTGTGATTTTTTAGCTGTATTCCATCCACGTCGAAATCCATAACATGGATGATCGGACATTAATTCGCACGTCCCACCCATGTACGGTGGATGTGAGACATCCACCTTACTCTACAGGAACGTAGTACACGTCCACTAAGCATGATTTAATTGCCCTATTCCATCCTCCCATCATTCTGATGTTTGGCCGGGCTATTTTTGCCACCATGTTATTCACTCACACGTTTTTCTTCTAATGCAAACCTCTCTCTCTATGAATCGACTCTAGTTCACCACTATAAAAATGAGGCATGCCGGGTGATAGAGGCACCATCAAAATAGCCTGAGAGAGGCTTATTTGGAATATAGGATTAGATGGTATTGAATTGCATTAGATGGAATTAACACCATTATTATGATTACGTCTAGAAATACAATGGTATTTCAAATTCAACCCTCCAATCCTACTTTTGGGATCCAGGTTTTTCTTAACGAAAAACATTGTTTTACTTAAAACTAGTGTTTGGTGGTGGTTAGAATTGTAATCAACAGACGAGATTTCACAACTAATGCTATCAGAATTCCAAAACACATGCATTAATATAGGGCTACAGATGAAGTGAATTTTAAGATCCATCAGCTGCTGGGTCAAGCACGAGTGCGTTCTCTTGCACGTGGCCAGCGTCTCTCTCCATATGCTATATGCTAATGTGGAATGTTATGTGAGATCCGGGCCGTGCATCAGGTGGGCGTCCCATATGCACGTGTTGCCTTGCTAAAACCAGGCCTGTCTTACTGTGGGGTGGGCCATATGTGTAAGTTAAATAATAACGAAATGTCCAATACGTTTTCAACCATCCATCCTTTTGTACGCATGACCTACCTAATAGTAAGATCAACGTGATTTTAGGAAAAGAACATACTCGGCAGGGAATGCATGTAACATTGGAACGCGTTGAAGAGTAGGATTTCTATTAGAACATGCAACTTTTAGAGGTGGGACCATCTTCCCTGCGGCACTTATGTAGGATATCTACGCCATGACAATGATAGGCCCTGCCATGAAGGCCACATGTTGAGTCAAACCATCACTCACCATTTGATTGTGTTTAATGGAAAATGTACAAATATGAAAAGGAAATAAGAAAATATGGTATAAGTCTTATGGTAGTTTGCAGGAGTGCTATAAATGTGTACACTAACACATTACCTATCGTGTGCCAAAAATACCCAATAAGGCGCCCTATGTGTTGATAGTTAAAATATTTCAAATTCTTTTTTAACCCTTTGCAATGTCTAAATCATTGCAAACCGTTGTGCAGCTCCTTTATGGTAGCTGATCAAAATCTACGTACTATTGTTGAATTTTTGGAATTCTACAAAAGCTTAATAATTTTAAAATATATTAAGAATGTCCATGCAACAAATACACAAATACAAAACATGTTGCGTGGTGTGTTTCGGCATCAGCATTGCCGGGACAGATATTCTTTTGCAATGGGAAATCATAATCGCTTCTTAAAATGTGGGGACACATGTGATCCATTAAAACTAGGGAGTTTTGGTTCTTTTAGATTTCGGGTTTTGATGGGATGCGAGCCATCAAAGAGGGGAAGAACATGTATCAAAGATCCGAGCCAGGCAAATAGCAGGGGTGTTAATCCAGGGTATTCATCAAGTAGTGCACAATATAAATATATCATGTACAAAAATTATGTAGTACACATGTCAAGTGAGCCACAAGTCCATTGAGTTTAGAGCTTTGGACTCTTCTATTTTTTTTTTTTTGATTTTAATTATCTGCGCGCTTTTCACTAACATTATTATTTTTTATCCATGGTATGTTCACTATTGGCACTAACTGGTGGATGGGCCATCTTTGGCACATGTGCCATGTACCCAGATCTTGGAACATGTTAGGTGTTATGCACCCATGTGAGAGGCCCTCATTAAAACATTTTTCATTTTGGGGGTGTTTGGATCTTAAGTTACTTAAGATAAGCTAGTTTCTACTTATTAAGCTAAAGTGATTAAGTAACTTTAAGTAAAGAAATTACTTATCTACTGCTATAAGTAGAAAAAGTAACTTATTTAGTGGTATCCAAATGGGCCATTTCAAACTAGCTAAAAAAATCAAATAAAAATGCTCACTATGCTATTTATTTGCCATCCAACTTATTCATAAGGTCATGCACACTTAGATGAAGAGAAAACACAAATATTGTATGCAGATTGGGTACCACTCTTGAGAGGACCTAGCTAGAGATGAATGGTCCTGTCAAGGGCTTTATGGGGTCCCTTGTGAAGTATATGTTTTATCCATGCCATCTATCTATTTTGAAAGATTATTTTAAGTCATGAGCTCTAAAAGGGCCCATTGTGCTATGGTCCACTTAAGCCTTAGATCTGCCTCTTTTTTGGCTCATCTCCTAAAATGATTTATTAACATGAATGAACTATGCGGATAAAACATATGCATCATAGTGGCTTCCAATAGATTCCTTAATAGAATCATTTGTCTCTAGTTAGGATCTGGTGAGGTAGTATCCAATTCACACCCAATATTATCTTGATCCAAAACTTTTATAGTTCCCACTAAGTTTTAATGTGCGTGTTCAGTAGGGTTGAGAGTCGGGCGGTTTCAACTTGACCAACCTGTGACTAACCCGACATTAGGTTGGGCTTCGGCAGGATGTATCGGGTTTGGCCTCGGGCTTGAGCTATACAAACACCAACCCGATAAAATTTGGGTCAAGCTTGGGTTGAGGTCTCACATTGTCCGACCCAACTTAAACCTGATCGATATATAAGTTCCTTATAAATTATAATTGATTGCAAATTGTTTCCGTTGAAGCCACAGGAAATTCTAACATCATCAGAATTCTCTCTCCCAAATAGATTGTGTGCTACACAACACGACTTTTAAAGGAGCAGTTATCCTATAATTTAGCTTGTTAATTTGTTTAGAAAAAATAAACTTATTTATGATAAATAACTACATATATAATTAATAAAATCATAAGTACAAAAGATAAAACATGTATTGAAAATATAATAGACTAATGTCATAGCAAAAATATTAGTGTATACCCAGCTGACTAACCCAACCGAGCCCACTTGGGTTAGGCTTGGGTTGAGAATTCCTAACCTAATGTTATGTTGGGTTGGGTTGGGTTGGATTAGGGTTGAGGTATAGGAACCTTGGATTGAGTTAGGGTTGAGCACCAACCCGGTTCAACCCACCTGACTTTCAGCCCTAGTGTTTAGTCTCCATTGCTTTCGTGGTATGGTGCCATTCACTCAAACTTTAGATTTGCTATAGTGTTGGACTTATGTCTTAAAATTAGCTGAAAACTTAGTGGACAGCCTGGATAAAAACAGATAAGTTACCGTGGGCCTCAAAGAGTCGGGTCATCAAGGAGAACGTGGTGGGCCATGATACAGTAGAGCTGGTGGAACCGTAATATGGTACAGCCAACTCTCCGCAATACAAATGACAAAACCATGGATCAATCGGGTCCGTCCATCTAATTACCCTCATTTCAGATGGATGGTATCTCCAAATAAACAAGCATCCCATTGCCTTTGAGGCAACCGTATGGTTTGAAATAGTTAAAGGACAAAAATTCATCACGTGGAATTGGAGATATGTGATGGACATTGATTGTCTAGAAGTATGAAATAGTAAACAGACAAAAATTCATCGCGCGGGATTGGAGATACGTGATAGACATGGTTGTCTGATTCTTGAAATATGGGCCGTCCATGCTAGATCTCAGACAGCCCTCACCGAAGCATATCCCTACCACGTGTGCTGCAGAGCAACGGGCTCTTCCGGGTTCCGGCTCTACCTACCAATTTAGAGGTGTACACGAGTCGATCTGAGTTAGTCCTCGAGCTTGACTGGCCAACTCTGGCTTGGTCCGTAGCTCAGTCAATTCGAGCCGAGTTTCAACCAAGATCGAACCGAGTTCGCCTCTGCGGCATTTTCACAAACACATGGACTGCATCTCAAATTCTCACTGTTTGTAAAACAACGGTAACAGTTTTTACATGTATTTCATCAAATGCTTGTAGGCAACATGAAAATCAAGAAAAATGGGTATTTGTTTCACATACATACCTTCCTTGCCACCAGTCACTACTTGGTTGAGTCATTTTATTAAATAGTTGGTTTGAATTTGGGTTAACAGACGCCCAAGAAGATTTGGGTGAACAAGCTAGGGTTGGGCGAACAGATTAGGATTTAGGTGCTGGCCATTGGGATTAAGGTTGAACGAACGGGTAAGGGTTTTTTTTTATATATAAAAAAAACCTATATATACTCTACTAAAAAATCAATGTGAGCCTAACCGAGTCGAGTCATGCTTGATACTGAGCCGAGTCAAGTCGAGGTAGTTCCAGCTTGAACTCGACTTAAAATGTTTCGAATTCATTAAAACTAGCTTGACTCGGTTTAAACACAATTTCGATTCAAGTCGAGTCGATCCATGTGAGTTAACGAGCTAACTCGACTCGTGTACAAGTCTACCTAGCATCTCATCCTCGTTAAATATCAACGCTCTAGAACAATATCATTGTTTGGTAAGCCAGATCCCTAAAATCCTAGACAGAACAATCCAAAACTTTCAATTTCTGGCGGATAATAAGTTAAAATACCAAAGGGGTCCACATTTAATTGAAAAATCCCAAGAATAGCGAATAGGATTTTCTTGTTAGACATATTTTAAAGCATGGTCCATCCATGGTAGGATGAGACGAGTCACTGGTCTCGATTACTGAAATGTGGGTCCCTCTAGTTATGACCAAATGTCCAAGGTGGAAGATTACCTCACTTTGTCTATTCTTACTTTGGACTTGGGATACGACACTGTCTTTAGACAAACATGAATGGGTTAGGTATCTGTCCTACTCAGCATGGGCCCCACATTGAGGACTGACGATGATTCCACATCGATTTCCAACGCGAGACATATGAAATGGTGTCACACCACGCTAACATGCGTCACGGTTGTACACTAACCACATACGTACAAAACCAAGGGCGTCTCTTTTGCTATTGGGAGATATTTGATAGTCTGGCGGACTATAACGCTTCATACGCTGGCACTCATAAAATTATAAACGATGCATGTATTAACTCAAATTAAACCAACCAAATTGTGTAAATTACTGTTGTTGGGTCACAGTCCCAATATCAGATTGGTTGAACAATCTTAGCATCTGATATGTGAACACATGTTTGTTGAAACAGGCCGTCAGATATTTTTCATTTTAAACCGTCCGCTGCATGTCCCAACCCGACATTCAGATGATCACATAAGTTTAATTTTTGGTTCGTGAATCGTATTTTGGGGCATTTTAATTTGATTATTTTTAATTATTTTTTAGTGCCTGCGTACCATCCATAACACTCCGCCCGAGTACCAAAGTTTTCCTCTCATGCTGTTGGTGGTTTTATGCCTTCTAGAGGAAAGAAATAAGTCGGAAGTCGCCACCCTGCCTGCCTTCGATTGAAGAACTTTTTAGAATACTCGATCGGAAGATATGCACGGGATGCTCTAGTCTTCGTGGGAGCCATGGTTACGTGACCTTTGATGTGTTGGCGCCAAAGCCTGAAAACACAGACGAATGAATGGCCTGATTTTTGTGTTGGACATTATACAAAATAAAGTATTTTTGTAAAATATGGAAGCTGAAAAATTACGATGATCAAAACTAAGGATAGGCTGAAGCACGTCTGAAACGTTGTCCTTGAAGCGTTATTTGCCCCTACTCAAATAAATTGAGTATACTGATAGCTAGGTTACAGGCAAATTGCTCCTAGAATACGACAAGCCTGATTTAGGTCTGCGTTTAGCAAACATGAAGGCCCACCAAATGGAACTCTTATACACACTATCTGGCAGAATTACAATATAGAAAATCCTAAAAAGAAAAGAAATAAAAGAATTTTTTTTGTGATTTAAACCACTGTACTGGTCAGTACTTTAGCCACTGGTTCAGTTGAACCGTTCTAGACCACACTCTTGGTCTGTTCTTCTAGTAAAGGTTTAACCCTTGCTATTTTGCTGGAACTACTAGAGTATAGGAGAGGAGTAGTAGGCTGTCTCAGTTCGTATGGGTCTGCTAGAGTGGGTTTTGAGATGGTTTGGAAACCCATCCAGGCCCTCCTTTTATAGGCTATGGTGGCTGGGGGTTATGGTCCAGGGAAATAAATCTTATGACCATTTTCTAGCTGTTGGAGAAAACTAGCCGTTTTATGACTGTTTTCTGACTGTTATGCATAGTCCATTAAGCTGCTGCATGCTGACTGTTGTGAGACAGTAGCTAGCCGTTTTCTAACTGTTGGGCTAGCCATGCAGCAGTTACAGCTGGACCCTGCACTAATGACACAACTGTTACAGATCTGCTACAACAGCTGTATTTTCTAGCTCTCTATATATACTGGAGGACTCTCATTTAGTCCTCTAGTTTCCCTTCATCCAGCCATCCGCCTTAGCCACTTAGTCGCACAGCGATTCGTACACGTCTTGCTCCGGTTTGCTCAAGGTCGCGAAGGAGCGACCCTCTGCGACACAATGCCGATGCGAACGTGCGAAGTGTGCCATTAGCGCCTCTACAGCCACACTGCCTCACATACCCACGCCCTCGCACCGAGCCCGAGCCCGCGCGGGTGTTCTAGTGCATAACACGCAAGGTCCATAGTCCACAGATTAGGTAAGTAAATATTATAATACTCCACTATTATCATTTAAACCACAGATTTTTTTTCTTTCCTTTTCCATGTGGGACTATTTCCAAAAAACCCACAAAACGGTGTTTTTTCAAACAAAATAATATATTATATGTATTATTATTATTATTATTAAAATATATTAAAAATCAATATTTTTCAACGTTTTGTCAAGGTGATCTACGCAATGGGGCCTACCGTTTAATGGTGTGACGTCCTTCACAATCGGCATTTAGCAGGAAAGATGGCATCGTACCACAACTTGTGGTACCTTGCCCGTAGGTAATCAGTTCTGTTATATATATATATATATATATATAAAAAGAGGAATGATATGTCATTCACTCATTTGCCTGTATCGATAGAAAGCGGGGAGTTATATGATACTCATGCAACGTATGACACTCGATACGCATGCACTTAGAACTTTATGTGTGGCATGCGTTAACTTAATTAAACAGACTGCATTCGAAAAATCAGATTGATTAAGCAATCATAAGCTCTGATTTGTGAACACTGGATTGTTGAAATAGGGATATTTTCATTTCAAACCATCCAATAAATGTTCACCGATCCAATGGTCAAAAATACATTTAAGTGTAATTTTCGGTTCATAATACATTTAAATCGATAACCATAATTCGGACTGACTAATTGGACTCACTTGAATGCCACGTATGCAATTACTAGTTAATTCAAGGAGGATGCCAGCTAATCAAAAGTTTTCATGCATTCGACTGGATGGTAGTTGCTATACGTTTTAAATGTGTGCGGCCCACCCTTAATGTTTACAAAGAATTCATACCATTCATCAGGTTAGACTCCTCATATGAGCCGTACATCCTATGAATCATCCCTATTGAAACTTAGATGGGGCACATCACAGGATTAACGCATCGCCATTGATACACCTTGTATATTCATTTGTTATGGCCGGCCTAAATATTGGAATGTTTTAAAATTCGGATGAACAAGTAAAAAATATAGTGGACCATCCATTTATATCCAAGTTTGTACACATTTTTCCCTTTGATGTGGCACACCTGGATCACGTTGGCTCTTTGAATCTATGGCCAACATCCTTGGGTGCATCAAATGGGAAAATGATCAGATATGCTACTCACACACATTATGGTGGCCCTACACAACTTGAATGCATGGCAATTGACATGTTGCACACATACCCAGTAATACAATACTTACACGCTACTGTACTATTAAACCATTGATCTTTGATATTTGAAGATCCATTTTCAATCAAACCATTGATCTTCAAGATAAGTTCAAACAGATGGCTGATCTTTGAAATCGACCCAATTGGATCATTGATCTTCGAGATTGGTCAATTCGACAGTTCATCTCTGAGCTCTGCTCCATCTAACTGTTCTTAGAGTTCCTGGGTGCCTATGAATATTTTTTTTTTTATATTTCTTAGTGTTTTAGGGTTTTCTTGATATTTTTAGTTTTTTTTTTTTTTTTTCTTTTGTTTCTTAGTATTTTATTTTTTATAGTATTTCAGGATATTTATGATACTTCTTAGTGCTTTTTGTGTTTCTTGATGCTTTAAATTTTTTTTTTTTTTAGTGTCTTTGGTTTTTTATTTAAATATATTTATTTATTTTTTAATGTTTTTGGGTGTTGGCAGTGTTTTTTTTTTTTTTTTTTAAATGCTTATGGTGGCTTTTTTACTTTTTTTTTTTCTCCAGTGTTTTCATAATTTAGTAGCGTTTTTTATTTTTATTTTTGGATATTTTTATGTTTTCTAAATATTTGTGGCTGTTTATTAATGTTTCTTACCATTCCCGGGTGTTTTCGTGTGTTTTGAGTGCTTCTTGGTTATATTATTATTATTATATTCTTTTATTTTTATATCTCTGTATGTTTCCTGTGTTTCTGGGTGGTGTTCCAGGTTTTTTTAAATGTTCACGGACGGGTCTCCGTATTTTTCGGTCTTTTGGATTTTTATCATGTTTTTTAATTTTTATGTTTCTCTAGTCTCTATTATTTATTTATTTATTTAATTTTGGCCTTTTTTCCTACTTTCGTGGGTTTTTTTGTTTTCTTGTACCAGAGTTGTGTGAGGCCCATTGTCTTTTCGAAGTAGGATCCAAATCGTGCATCTGAATTATCGCACTGTGTTAGCCATACATTCCAAAATTTAACATCATCTATAGCTTAGGTGGACCACGCTATATGAAACAATGAACAAATTAAAAAGGGTAACGCCTACCACCAAAACTTACACATGTGAT
The DNA here is from genome assembly GCA_021015155.1 of Magnolia officinalis. Classification (NCBI taxonomy): domain Eukaryota; kingdom Viridiplantae; phylum Streptophyta; class Magnoliopsida; order Magnoliales; family Magnoliaceae; genus Magnolia; species Magnolia officinalis. The sequence goes on along the minus strand of JAJHSJ010000001.1, from coordinate 8,762,556 downwards.
CCATCACTCTCAAATTTTGGGTTAGATTGATTTTTAAGAAGTTAGTGAGAATGAGGTGATTGACCATATGTACGGTTTGAAATATACCTGTTGAGTACAGGTGGGCCTTAGGAAATGAGAGTACATCTTGGGAGGATATGCCTCAAAACATCTAAAAATAAATCTTTTACTTCGGATTAGGCCTGTCAATGGGCTGGGCTGGGGTAGGTCCCGGCCCGGATTTTGAACTGTTTCGGACCAACATCTCTAGCATTGGAGAATGCCTACTCAGCGAATCTTTGTAATGGATCCGGCCCTTTTGAGAAATTAACCAATGTAGACGCCACTTTTTATCTGGTGTCTTTTCTAAACAATCCCAAACTTACTTTCCCAGTCCAAACGTTTTGCCTACCGACAGAGCATTTGACAACGAAAATACCCTTGCTTTTCCGTGTCATTCCTTTCACTCCCTTGTAACAAAAAACTCACGCACGCAATTTTTTAAAACCATTTTCTTTCTAAAATACCCGTGGAACATCTAGATATTATCAATTTACATTTGCCATTTTCCATCTAAGTCAGGATTACGTGAAATCCCTCAAACTAGTTGCATTTATACACTTCTAATATTTTGTGTTATCTCCGTTTGGGTTATCTACAATCTTTGAAAAGATTCAAAATAATCTTCACCCTAAAGCACTCTTCCTCAACTTGCATCTGACCGCTACTACGGTTGTGGGAGGTACAAATTTTAAAAATACACTAGTGAGTTTAGAGAAATAGTTTATAGTTAATTTCTTTTGTAGCATTCAACAACAATTCAACTACAATTCACCGACTACCTAAGCAAATTTAGCTAGTAATTAACTGAGGGCGCTTGGTTAAACTTAACCATTGCATGCTTGAAATTGAAGAACTCACGGAAATTGAGACGAGCCCAAATCGATGACAATTGACCGACTACTAGTTCAATTTCATATGAAGTTCAGTCAATATTATGTTGGGCTCGATGAATTTCATGTGAGGCTCATATAATTTCATTTGTTAGGCTTAGTCCATTTTATGCATTGCTTGTTCAAATTCATGTGAAACTTGCTCAATTTCATTTGAATCTCCCTCAATTTCATGTTAGGGCTTGCTCAATTTCATGATAGGCTTGCTCAATTTCATGTTTGCCTTGATGAATTTCATTTTTGCCTTGCTCAATTTTATGTTTGCATCGCTCAATTTCTTGTTTACCTCGCTCAATTTCCAATTTGACTTGCTTAATTTCTATCTTGCCTCGCTCAATTTCTAATTTGCCTTGCTGAATTTCCATGCTTCCCTCATTGAATTTTCAGTTTGCCTCGCTTAATTTCTAACTTGCCTTGCTTAATTTCTAATTTGCCTTGCTGAATTTTCATGCTTCCCTTATTGAATTTTCAGTTTGGCTCGCTCAATTTTCAGTTTGCTTCGCTCAATTTCATGTTTTCCTCACTGAATTTTCAGTTTGTCTTGCTCAATTTCTAGTCTCCTTGGCTCAATTTCTAGTCTGCCTCGCTCAATTTTCTGTTTGCCTCACTCAATTTCTTAATTGCTTCGCTCAATTTCATGTTCGCCTCACTCAATTTTCAGTTTGCCTCGCATAATTTCTAGTTCACCAAGTTCAATTTTCAGTTTATCTCGCTCAATTTTCAGTTTGCCTTGCTCAATTTCTAGTTCGCCTTGCTCAATTTTTAGTTTGTCTCACTCAATTTTTTATGTTGCCTCGTTCAATTTTCAATTTACCTCGATAAATTTCTAGTTTGTCTTGCTCAATTTCTAGTTTGACTCGCTCAATTTTCAGTTTGTCCTGCTGACTTTTTAATTTGCCTCGCTCAATTTTTAGTTTGCCTCAGTGAATTTTCATGCTTCCCTTGTTCAATTTCTAGTTTGTCTCGCTCAATTCCTAGTTTTGCCTCACTCAAATTCCACTTTGCCTCACTCAATTTTCAGTTTGCCTCGCTCAATTTTTTGTTTGCCTTGTTCAATTTCTAGTTTTCCACGCTTAATTTCTACTTTACCTCACTGAATTTCTAGTTTGTCTCACTCAATTTTCAGTTTGCCTTGCTGAATTTTTAGTTTGCCTCGCTGAATTTTCATACTTCCCTTGCTCAATTTCTAGTTCGAGCCCATTTCCAACTTTTACATGCCCTAAATTACTTTTGCACATGTGAACTTAAAATGTTCCACCTAAAGAAAATTAATTAAATTAATTGAAAACACAAAATTTAGACCTTTCACCATTTTATTTAACTATAGAGAAAGTTGTTGAAAAAGAGAAGAGTCATCTCCATGTCTTAAGTCTATATTATCATGGACTTGACTTGGAATTATAAGTCGTTTCATGTTCCACTTGGGCTTCAATACAATACAAGGACTTGTCTGAAGAATGGGACATGCAATAAAAGAGATGAGAATTAGACTTTTCTTCTCCAGTGACTATACTTTTCTACTTCTCCTAGATGTTAAAGTAAATTTTCAGTTTGCTTCGCTCAAGTAAATTTGTTGTGGGCCATTGAAGAGTTGGATCAAGCTTGCATTTGGGTTTTCAGTTCATTCATGTATACATCATCTTATGAACATGATGGGTGACAAATAAAACATCACTACGAGGCCTAACAAGGTTTCAACGGTGGAATCACTGTTTCCTGTGGTATGATCCACTTGATATTTGGATATGTTACGATTTTTGGCTCAAACCCTTAAATTAGATGGAAAAACATATGAACGCCGTGGATAGGCCACATACATTCAAGGCGGGCCCAACTCAATTAACTCAGTACGATAAGAGTGTATTGAGCAATCAATTTCCAATTTGCGAGAGTTCTCAGTCCATTTGACCTACTTCGCAGTAGTATGCTCGAGTCATCATCAACATTGCCGGTGCATGATTGGTGAAATTCCCCGAGCAATTTATGAATTTGACATAAAAATGATAAAAATATGATCGAGAACTTTCACAAATTCATGTAATGTTACAGTAAATTTTATGTACCGCTCTATCAATTTCATGAACTGCTCGGTCAACTTCACCGAAGTACTTGTTGAATTTCATGTAAAGCTCGTTCAATTACGTGTTAGGCTCGTTCGATTTCACTTGAAGTTCATTTAAATTCATGTTAGCCTCGTTGAATTTCATGTTAGCCTCGCTGAATTTCAAGTTAGCCTCGCTCAATTTCATTATAGGCTCGTTCAATTTTACGTTAGGCTTATTCAATTTCATTTGATGTTAGCCTCGCTCAATATGATGTTAGCCTCTCTCAATTTCAAATTAGGCTCATTGAATTTCATGCTTGCCTCATTCAATTTCCTTTGAGGGTTGTTGAATTTCATGTTTGCCTTGTTGAATTTTATATTTGCCTCGCTCAATTTTATGTTTGCCTCGCTGAATTTTCAGTTTGCATCACTGAATTTCTTTTGATGCTCGTTGAATTGCATCTTTACCTCGCTGAATTGCACGTTCGCCTCGCTGAATTTCCTGTTTGCCTCGATCAAATTTCAGTTTCCCTCGCTGAATTTCGTGTTTAGCTCGTTCAATTTCCTTTGATGCTCGTTCAATTTCCTTTAATGCTCGTTCAATTTCATGTTTGCCTCGTGAATTTCATGTTTGCCTCGTTGAATTTCATGTTTGCCTCACTGAATTTCTAATTTGCCTCGCTCAAATTTAAGTTTGTTTTACTCAATTTCTTGTTTGCCTCGCTGAATTTCTAGTTTGCCTCGCTCAATTTTCAATTTGCCTTGCTGAATTTCTAGTTTGCCTCGCTCAATTTTCAGTTTGCCTCGCTCAATTTCTATTTTGTCTCGCTCAATTTTTAATTTGTCTTGCTAAATTTCTAGGTTGCCTCACTCAATTTTCAGCTTGCCTTGCTGAATTTTCAGTTTGCCTTGCTCAATTTCTAGTTTGCCTCACTCAATTTCGTGTTTCCCTCGCTCAATTTCTAATTTGCCCCATTGAATTTTTAGATTGCCTCACTCAATTTTTAGCTTGCCTCGCTGAATTTTTAATTTGCCTCGCAGAATTTTCAGTTTGTCTCACTTAATTTCTAGTTTGCCTTACTGAATTTCTAGTTTGCCTCACTCAATTTTCAGTTTGCCTCGTTCAATTTCTACTTTGCATCGCTCAATTTCATGTTTTCCTCGCTCAATTTCTAGTTTGCCTCGCCGAATTTTTAGGTTGTCTCACTCAATTTTCAGCTTGCCTCGTTGAATTTACAGTTTGCCTCACTCAATTTCCAGTTTGCCTCACTCAATTTCTAGTTTGCCTCGCTCAATTTTCAGTTTGTCTAGCTCAATTTCTTGTTTCCCTAGTTCGATTTCTAGTTTGCCTCGCTAAATTTTTAGTTCGTCTCGCTTAATTTTCAGTTTGATTCACTGAATTTCTAGTTTGCCTCACTGAATTTTCATGCTCACTCGTTCAATTTCTAGTTTGCCTTGCTCAATTCTTCTTCTTTGTTCTGTTTATTTCTATTCCTTGCTCAATCCTATTTGACTCGATCAAATTCTAGTTTGCCTTGCTCAAATTCTAACTTCCCTTGCTCAATTTCATGTTTCCCTCGCGAAATTTTTAATCTGCCTCTCTCAATTTTCACGCTTCCCTCGCTCAATTTCTAGTTTGCCTCTCTCAATTCCTAATTTTACCTTCCTCAAATTCTAACTTTCCTCTCTCGATTTCATGTTTCCCTCACTGAATTTTTAGTTTACATCGTTGAATTTTCATGCTTCCCTCGCTCAATTTCTAGTTTGCCTTGCTTAATTTCATGTTTCCCTTGCTCAATTTCTAGTTTGTCTCGCTCAATTTCCAGTTTGCCTCACTTGATTTCCTTTGATGCTTGCTGAATTGTATGTTTGCCTCGTTAAATTGTATGTTTGCCTCGCTCAATTTAATGTTTGTCTCGATCAATTTCATGTTTGCCTCGCTTAATTTCAGTTGAGGCTTATTTGATTTCATCCGAAGCTTGCTCAAATTCATCAAGTGTTTGATTGTTTTCAATTATGTCTGATTTTTCGCACTATGAGTCACTAAATATCTAGTGAAGTTTAATTTTGATATATTTTGCAACTCATGTTTTAGGTGACGATTCTTCCGCTGGATTCCCAAACCCATTCTCTAAGTGTTCATTGAAATGATGGTTTGACACGATGAATTTTCCACTTGCCTTCTTGAATTTTCAATTTGCCTTGCTGAATTTCCAGCTTGCCTGCCTCAATTTGTTGTTTGCCTTGCCAAATTTCTAGTTTGCATCGCTGAATTTTCAGCTTGCCTCTCTCAACTTCCTGTTTGGTTAGCCCAACTTCCACTTTGCCTTGCTCAATTTGTCGTTTGCCTCGTTGAATTTTCAATTTGCCTCGCTCAATTTCCAACTCCGTGGACTCGGAGTAGTTATCCCATTGGGGTGTGTTTGGTTCGTGGATTTAAATGGTATTGAATTGTATTAGATGGGATTAACACCATTATTGCATAATGACTATATGTCTAAAAATACTATGGTATTGTAGTCATCCAATCCCATGTTTGGGATTAAAATTTTGCAATTGGAAAGCATCGGATTAAATAAAATCATGTTTGGTGGACCATGGAATTGTAATCAATGGACTAAATTCACAACGGATGTCGTTTACTTGTACACATATATAACTAAAATGTCACATGTAAACGGTGCATATGGATGAATGACATAGATAAATGCATGCATCAATGTGGGGCCCACTTGTGTAATGGATTTTAAAAATCACGGAGATCCTGCATGGACCAAATGCAATTCCATGGGACTAAATGTAATTCCATCTCAACTAATCCTAACCTTTCCCATCCTCTCCAAATGATGGATGGAATTGCACAGGACCAAATACAATTCTATCCCCTTAATCTCATCTAATACCCTGCGCCAAACGCCCTATTGAGGAAGACGGGCTTAGGGAATGAGAAGTTTTGATGGAATTGTGTTTGAAAGGAAGAATTTTGATAAATAGATGGCCTAAAGATGAAGAGGATTTAGGGAAATAGGATTTGGTAGGGATGATTGATGCAGGGAATGAGCTTAGAGGGAGGTTTTGGGGTTTCGAGGGAGAGATATTAGAGAAATTTTGAAATGGGGGTATTCATGGGCTAAAAAATGACGCATAAATGGCTAAAAGGGGGCCCCACATGTGTGTAGAGGGCCTCATGAAACTCAGGCCTTGGCGGGGTCGTGCGGAACTGGTGGTTGACCCGCCTAGCTCTCTTTGGATCGGTGGGGTCACGATGTATTGGTACTGGTCCTGTCACTCCCAATGGCTAGCTACCTATCGCTACGGTTATAATTCGTAGCCATAGCTCTACGGAATGGATGGTCCAACCTTACTGAATACAGGAAATAGTATGTCCGTACATAATAGTTTAGCCTGGAAAAGTAAAGCTCGGGAGCGCTTGGAAAAAACGCTGGGCAGAAGGTGGCGTCTACAGTGGCCAATTTCTCGGCCCTTTTTAGTAAAAGATGCCAGAAATGGTCCCATATACTTCAGGATACTAACTTTCACGTCCAATATAACATCCCAGCCATGCAAAAGGTGGGCCAGGTTGTAAAAAACCCGTGAGGTGAAAATCATGATGATTCATAACGCAGTCTAAAACAATATTGGAATCAATGGATAGCCGCTGGTCTGACTCAATGGTATATGTTTGTGGCCCACCTGATGAGCCGATATTTCCAATTTTCACTCCAGGTATTCTCCTTACTAAGGCCCACCTTTCTCACAGCTCCAATGTTCCACTAAAAAAAAAGTTGCATTGAAACATACCATACAACATTGTAGGTGATCATTTTTCTTAGACTATATTAACACCTTTTATCATGCTTTCATGGCTCATCATCTCTCTCCATTTATCATGGATGAAAGGCAGCCTAACTCAGAGAACAGTAACGACTACATTTTTAGATATTCTTATGCTTTCAGTAGTGCATGTGGTCCACCACTACGATACAACACAAAATGGAAAAATAGTGCTGATGGCCACTACGCCCATTTTAAAAAGGGCATTCACATCATCCTAGTCATAGCATTCTCTAAAGAGGCCGGTTTCCCTACAACCATTAAAAAATAAACATATTCTACTATTTGTGTGTGGTCCCACCCTTCCTAAGCCATTAGCTGCTTTCCTTCAGTTCCACTGTCCCAAAATAAGGACGATCCAAAATGTAGGTGGGTCACACCATAAGCAACGGTTAGGATGGGGATGCACCCCGTTAAGATGAATGACAGCCCCAATGTCAGGCCATTCCAAAACTTTATGGGCGACAACCCCTGATTCTAGAGGTTTTATGCATGATGTGGCCCACCTGAGTTTATGACCATTCTGGATTTTTTTATTCCAAAGAGAATATGAGAGGCTTGACATGGTGGACGGAGTGGATGTTAAGGGCCTGTTTGGGAACGTGGGTTTGGATCCCCTGGATACAAACCCCCAGGATTTGAAACCCCCTGGATTTGAAATCTTCCCGGTGTGTTTGGCACCTGAAGTGTGAATCAACTTTAATCCAAAAGTACTTGTGCATGGTATATTTGTGAGGGTTTGAATTTAATTAGTATATCAATTTTAATATCTCTAATTAGTAAGATATATAATTTTTGACGCAATAGTTGTGATAGGTCCGTTGATACATATGCTTTGCCTGAAAACAATGAAATTTCAAATCTCAGATGGGCTACAAGCACAAGATCATGTCTAAGTGACTAACCAATAAATTTTAATCATCGATTTACATGAATAATTTTGGATTGTGCTGGACAATGTTTGGACGGTGCTGATCTTCATTAGTGGGCCATGTGCCCAATAGAATGACAATGTACAGTAACATGTGATGTTACGCTTGCAACTATTGAAATGATTTTAGGTGTAACCCAAGCTCTCACCGTGAATTACAATGAATTACAAACCCCCTCAAAGGAGAGATTTGAAACCCATTTACTTTATGCTGTCAAACAATCAGTGGATATGAAACCTCCCTCAAATCCCCTCCAATCCACGGTGCCAAACGACCCCTAAGCACACGTAACGAACTTAGCTTGAATTTTCGATTCCAAGGAGAATATGAGAGGCTTGACGCGATGGACGGAGTGGATGTTAGGCACATACACATAAGTAACTTACGAATTTTTTACTCCAAGGAGACTATGAGAGGCTTGACATGATGGACGGAATGGATGTCATGTCATGCATACATAATGCCTGCAAACAAAATTGTAGAATAACTACAGTAGTCGTGGAGAAACCGGCTCTGTAATTTGCGCCGTAGATTTTTATAAATCTCTTTAGTTGACCAAGGAAACAAGCACTAGCTTCCATGTAGCTACCGCCTTTTTTGTGAAAAATAGACGGTTTATTCAGTTTGGTGCGGCCCATCCATGGGTCCCATGAGACGAACGATATTTATAACTGAAAAATGGAACCCGTATGGGGGACGCGGAAAAATGGAACCCATCCATCCGTTTTTACAACGCATTTAGGATATGATATACAAAATAAGGCAGATCCAAAACCCAAGACAGGAAAAAGTAGGGACTGAACGCCTACCGTTGAAAAATTCAGGGGGCATAGAAGTTGTGGATCAGGCTAATGTATATATATATATATATATATATATATATATATATATATATATATTGCTTTGGGTTTACCCAAGTGTAAATAACCTTATGAACGGTTTGCATAAAATATATATAAAAAAAGGTAAACATAAAAAAGTTTTTAACGGTAAGATTTCCCTCCCCACATTTCCTGCCTCTGGTCCGCTTGAGTTTTTCTAGGTGCGTCTCATGTACTAAAATGAGGTGGCAAAACGGACGAACGGGCACAAATATCATAGTCGCCCACACCTAGCTTCGTCGGAGGTAATCCGCGTCCACGTGTGCGAGGTATTGGTGGGCCGACCAATAAGCGTATGTTGCGGGTAAGTGCAAGGACCTGTTCCGTCATGGTGCACCATTACGCCCACTGACGCATATGTCCAACATCTCCACCGACACATAAACCATACTGTGATCACGTCCGTTGAATCTGTTAGCCATAATCTGAACGGGTAATGACAGAAAAATGGGTGGTGGTTCTGAAAATTACCAAATTTAAATCTCTACCATTGTTGGTCTGAGGGCCATCTATCAGGTGGTCCACTAATTGGACGGTTCAGATGATCACCAAAGTGCATCAATTAGATGATTAGGATCTGTCCCGTTTCTTACCATGGGGCCCAGCTGAAGAATACTCCGATCCTGTCAGATCACCTGTTCATGATGGCAAGATTGAAGAATAGAATCTGATACTTACGCTTCTTGATGGGAAAACACTTGGATACGGGGCGCCACGTACCTGCCGACGCTACTTCCACTAATGTGGTAGAAAAGACTTAAAGTGCATGAAATCCACGCCGCACATCAACCCATCTTGGGCGTTGATCCAAAAAATCGGGGTGATTCAACACTTAGGTAGGCCGCCCAAAAGATTTATATCTAAAACTCGGCGCGTTTGGTTCATTGAATGGAATGGTATTGAATGGTATTTAGATGAGATTAACATCATCATTACTCAATTATTGCATGTTTGGAAATACCACGGGATTGTAGCCATCCAATCCTATTTGAGACAAAAATTTTAAGAAAACACTAGATTAAGCAAAATAATGTTTGGTAGGCCATAGAATTGTAATTAACAGACCAAATTTGCAATAGATGTCACTCACTTACACACATATATAACCATAATGTCGTATGTAAATGATGTATATGGATGGACAGCCTTGATAAACACATGCATCAATGTAGGCCCACATGTGTAATAATTTCAAAATCCACTGAAATTTTTAACTAGACTAAATGCAATCTCATCCTACCTAATTGCATCCTCTCCAAATGCTGCATGGAAGTGTACGTACCAAATGAAATAACCTTGTATGACTCACATACGTTTTAGAATACTGTGATTTTTATTTTTTAATTTTATAATTCTTTCATCCTTACGGGGTCTAACAAATAAATATATGGAATGGCAGATAAACAGACGGTGAGTCCTGCACAAAATCAACGGTGGGTGTTCCATCCCAACTGTTATACTGTAGCGTGGGCTACTTTAGTTATGGATAATCATGAATTTTCTTTTGGATCAATGGTTAAAATGATGCGGCGTACATGATGGAAGGAGTAGATCTTATGAAAGTTACACTCCAGCACGGGTCCTTTTCATATATAGTTATGTACATTGTATCTGATAATGCGAGGATAAAAAAGAATTCGCTTTATTACAGAAAACAGGGATCGTGATTCGAGCCCATCAGGTAAGGAAACACGTGCGCCTGATATCAGGGCAGGTGGCATATGAGTCATCGATCTGGACCATTCATCAGGTAGGTTGCACTGTGAGAATGCCATGGACCGGTTTGCCCGTCAAACTTGTATGAGAAAAAAAGGGCAATTAGAGGCAATATCCAACGGAACGGTCCAATTTCAACATGCATGTGTGATTCAGCTTATAAGTCTACTATCCTGATTTATTGTACGTGGACATGCTCAGAGGACTTCCTGATTAATGGCTCAGATCTCTGACACGTATGCTGTCCGCCCGGATATCTGAAGTAGACCAGCATACTGTGTTTCCAACAAATGTGAAAAAACCCGGGCGTTTATTCGATACTCTGGCGTAGTGTGATGTATCATGGGCCCCACACGCCAACTTAGTTGGACGTACAAGGTAAGTGACCCAATGACTATAGCTTAAAATCAAATCAGATTTATTCGACAAAAGTAGCTTCTGATTAATTGATATCTTTTTACTGAATAACACCGTTGATAACTTTCTTGTCAACCGTCCAATCTAAATCCATCAATCGTCCATTCACGACATTAATTCAGTGTTATTATAAGCTTATAAATCATAGGAGATGCCATATAGACGGTTTAATTTGAGTTACCTATATTGCACGTGTAAAAATTCTGAGTGCCAGAGTATCGACCATCAGACTCCACCAGTGCACCGAACTTACTCCTCGTAAAGAAATCACTTAAATCTGATCATATCCAGCCGTCCTTCTGGAAGAACCCGCACGCCTCGATTGTTCTGAGTCCATCATCTAGATGCGGGGCCCACACCCGAAGAAAGCCCACATCTTCTGCTGCCTGTTTTTACCCCTATAAAACCGTTTCTCCCCAAATTATTCTCAATCTCATTTCTCATTTCTCAATTTTCTTTCTTTCGAGAGGTCGAGAGAAAGAGATGAAAGGGGTCGAGCAATACTCGGGTCTTTTGAACAACAGGAGGACGATGAAGGGTTCTTCGTCGGGATTGGGATTCGGGAACCGGTGCTTGACGATCGTGAAGCAGCAGAGGACGAGATTTTACATCCTCAGGCGCTGCGCCACCATGCTCCTCTGCTGGCACGCCCACGCCGTTCGTGATTGATGAGAGAGATTGAGAGAGAGCTCTGCTCTGCTTCTAAAAATCCATTGTTATTTCTAAATTTCTCAAGAAGCAGATGTAGTGGGGGATTCTGAAATGGGATTTTTTATATTCCCATTTTAAGCTTTCTTTGGGATTCGGTGATGGTATATAAAAGCAAATAGCATTCGAACCTCTCATGAAAACTCAATTGTGGAAGTACGTTTTTATTTTATTTTTATTTTTTTTTATTTCCATTTCCAAGAGGATTGCCACCTGCCGTCCCAGCTGCTGACGTGCACGTGTTGCACGTGTGAGATATCGGTGCCGTTCATCACGCGGGGCACGGTTTTGATGCTCCTTCGCTGGAAAATTGCACGCAGATCTGGTTGGTGAATACGGACCACCGTTGGTAAAATAGTCTTTTAACTGTTTTGGAGCACGTGCAAGTGCAAGGACCTATGTTTGGCGATGAAGATGGGATACCCATGATGTGCGGATGGATCTTATACGTGTGCCCCCTTGGCACGTGTGAGCTGCTGCGGGCAGCATTCGCCTTGGAGAGAGAAATGCCAGAAAACGATGGGATAGCCGCCATTGAAGGCCGTGTCAACGTGACGCGGAAGGATGTGGATGGGCGCGGGTTTTCTCCGAAAGGCCTTCGGAGGAACCTCCTGCCTGGGAAGCTAGGTAGGGCCCACCGTGATGTTTGTGTGAGATCCACTCCGTTCATCATTTTACGAGCTAATTTTAGGTTATTAGACCAAAAATAAACCGGCTCTAATACTCATGTGGGCCACACGAGAGGAAATAGTGTGGATTGAACGACACCATTGAAATATTAATATGCCCACAGAAATTTTGTATTTGGATAATTTTTTGTGTTTTCAGTTCATCCCAGTGAGAACTAACTTATAAACGGTTTAGATGGGATAAAAAGATGGAGCCCAGGAAGATTTCAACGGTAGGAATTTTTTTCCCCAGTTTTCCTCTCGTCTGGTCTATTTGAGTTTTGTAGAGGCTCATTTTGGTCCCGTACCCTGAAATAAAGACATGGACGAGGTGGATTTCACACAAACATTTCGGTGGGCCCCATCTAGTCCGGAAGTTCTTAAGAAAGGCTTTAACAGGAAATCCGGACATTTGGCATGAAGTTCATGTGCTGGAAACTTAAGTGGGCCCACCTCGATGTTTGTGAGAAATTCACTCCGTCCATCTATTTTTTGAGCTCATTTTAGAACATGGGACCAAAAATGATCTAGATCCAAATACTCAAGTGGGACTAGAACTTGAGAATTGAACGTACACGTTGAAATCAGTCTAATATTTATGTATCAGTTCATCCCAATTGGAATGATGTTATGAATTGTATGGATGGCATGTAAACATCATTGTCGACCCTGAGAGGTTTCAACAGTAGCAATTTCCCTGCCTACCTTATCCTTTAGTGTGGGATCTTGCTCACTTTTGGTCTAAGTTGTAAAATGAGCTCACAAAATGAATGTACGGTTAGATTTCTCACATACATCATGGGTGGGCCCCACCTAAGTTTCTAGCACAGGAACTTCCTTTTCGCAGGAAATCTACGTCCTTTCTAATGTGGATTGCATGGTGATTTGGGACAGATGGTATTTGATTGGGCCACGCGCATGTGAGATGGTCACGCAAAACATGTTCCTGCCTGAGGAGGATCATCTAACGTCGCCTAATCAAACCCTACCATGTCCCAATACCACCCAGCCACCGGTCACCAACCGGTTTGTCAAATGCACAAGGGTGATGCAAAAAGCCTGTTTGACCAGGGTTAAATGGACCTTTAGGTGGCCCAATGAAACAAGTTGCGTGTGCCCATCGAATGGTATGTCTTTAATAAAAGTGAAAAACAATCATTTAATTACGTTTTTTTTCACCATGTCAAAAGTAATAATAATAATAATAATAAAACGGAGAAACAATGATGGTTAAAAACCGTCGGTGTTACATCCCATGAATACCAAGGGCAGTTGGGATGGGCGTCGGTGTTGTTCGCTGACGGTTTAAAGCCGTCGGTGTTTATCTCTGACGGTTATCGTCGACCCGACAACGGAATGGGCCCATGATGTAATCTAAATTGATGGAATTAATGGATAATTGACAATCTAACTCAATCAGTGTGCATTTATGACCCACTAGATCAAATTATTTCAATTTTCGCTCCAGGTAATATTCATGATGTTGTTTAATTCAAACATATGACCACCTGTTATGAACAATCTTAATTTGGTCGAACGTGTGCAATTAAATTTGTTTCGGGCATGCCAAAGTTGTATTTAACTCGAATCGATTGAATGTTTATGACCCCGGCCACTGAGGTAGCTGGATTAGGACCAGATCAGTAAAAATTGGCCTGACTATTTAACCACCAATTGTTATAGTGATCAAGCAATTTAAATAAAGCGAGGGTTAGCTTTCAGAATGGAATATTTTTGCACTAAGGTAAGGATTTCTCTTTAAATGATGATAGTACATCAGCTTCCTCAGTGAATTAATATTGGATGGATAAAATTAAAAGTAAGGTTGATCATGGATTTTAGTATCTAGAGTGCAAGAAAAGTACAATCAGCAAAAAAATAAAAATAAAAATAAAAAATTGGCCCGACTATTCAACCACAAATTATTATAATGATCAAGCAATTAAAAAAAAGAGAGGGTTAGCTCTTCAGAATGGAATAATTTTACCTTAAGGTAAAGATTTTTCTTTAAATGATGATAGTACATTGGCTTCTTCAATGAATTAATAATGGATGGATAAAATTACAAGTAAGGTTGATTGTGAATTTTATTAACTAGAGTAAGAAAAGTACAATTAACAAAAAAGAAAAAAGCAAAAAAAAAAAAAAGAACTCCATGTAATCGTTAAACGATTGAGTAGAGAATAAATAAATACCAGCAACTGCTTGTGTTGGCAAAATAATCATGAAACGAATTATACAGTCTTGAGACAATCGTGGTATGAAGTCAGCAGGATGTGATTGTTAAACGATTGAGTACGAACTCAATGATCAAAAATCTAACGATGGTAGCCATGGATATTTAACTTGCTCTTAAGTCACACTGCGGTGATGGCACTGGACAATAGTGAATCTAAACCATTCTAATGATTATGAATTTGTTGCAACATGACTCAACAAAAGTGACATAACTAATGCTAAGAAGCTAAACTAAAAGAATGTGTAGCATTATGATGTAGAGAGATTAATTGTGTGACAAGAGCCTGAAGCTCTTGGTTGAGTGTTACTTTTATAGGCTTTTAAAAAACGGTAGACACGTCCATGTGAATCTTTAATTGGGTAATGGCCATGTCCTATTAGGATATGAAAATTCTTGCTGTATGGCGTTACCATTTATAATCAGCTTCTAATTTTGAATAGACTTTCTGTTATTTGTTTATAATTAATTGCCTCCTTTAAGAAATTATTATTGTCTTTTGGAAAAAATTCTTCTTTGTTGATTTGCTTTTGATTTGGGATAAACATCCATGTATAAGATGGATTGTGAAGAACCTACCATCAGCGTGACTTTGGAAATTTCCTGCATGTGCAAGGGACCACACGTTCAATCATTTGATATCTACCTTTATTGGTAGACATGCATACGACTCTAAGGGGTCGTTAGGCACTGTGGATTGGAGATCCCCAGGTTGTTAGGCAGCATAAAGTAGTCGGGGGTTTCAAATCCAGGGGGTTTCCAATTCCATCTTTGAGGGGGTTTGTAATCCACGGTGAGAGCTTGGATTACACCTAAAATCATTTCAATAGTTGCAAGTGTAACATGTGTGTCACTATACACTATCATTCTATTGGGCACATGGCCCGCTAATGATGATCTGCACCGTCCAAACATTGTCCATGTAAATCAATGATTAAAAATCGTTGGTTGGTCACCCAGACATGATCTTGTGCTTGTGGCCCATCCGAGACTTAGAATTTCATCATTTTTGGGCAAAGCATATATTTCAGCGGGCTTATCACAACCATTGTATCAAAAATTACATATTTCACTAATTAGAGATATTGAAGTTGATTTAGTAATTAAATTCAAATCCCTGTAAATATACTACGGATAAGTACTTTTAGATTAAAGTTGATTCACACTCTAATGTGCCAAACACACTGGGGGGATTGCAAATCCAGGGGTTTCTAATCTGGGGGTTCTGAATCCAAGGGGTTACAAATCCACACTCCCAAACAGGCCCTAAATGGCGTTGCTTTCAATAGGCTACATGTGGCTGGTAGGTAAGTACTGACAACCCTTCTTAATACAAATATGTTTTCCTCTTGACATCCGATATATTGTGACAATACATGACGGCTTCTTACTTAGCATCGTGAACTACGTCCGGCCCGGTGTAGACATAGGCTCACCTTTCTCACAGCTCTAATGTACCACTGCAGTGACATGTGGAAAAAAAAAAAAAAGTTGAATCGAAACATACCATATAAAATTGTATGTGAACATTTCTCTTAGACTATATTAAGTATTAACACTTTTTATCCTGCGTTAATGGCCCACCATCCCTTTCCTTTACCCCATACATCATGGATGAAAGGTAATATACCTTATCTCCGCGACTAGTAACAACTATATCTTTATATTGTCATGGTTTATAATAGTGCATGTGGTCCACCGCTACCATTCACCCTAAAATGAAAAATAATGCTGATGGCCAACTAACCCATTCTAAAAAAGGGCACCCACATCATCCTCACAGCATCCTATAGCATTATGTAAAGAGGCCGGTTCCTCTGCAACCATTGTAAAATAAACACATTTTACTATTTGCCTATGGTCCACCCTGATGTAGGGCCCACATCCACTTCCTCCAAAGCCATAAGGTGCATACCTTCAGTTTCATTGTCGCCAAAATCAGGCCAATCCAGAACCTACGTGGGTCGCACCACAGGCGACAGTTGGGATGGGGAACCCACCATTAAAACCATTTATATCGTTTGTGGGGCTAATTTATGACATCCAGGCCATTCATAAAATTCACCCATTAGGATGAATGGCACCCCAATGTCAGGCCATTCCAAAACTCCATGGGCCACGGGATGTGATTCTAGAGGTTCTGACATAATTATGCATGATGTGGCCCATCTGAGTTTATGATTAACCTGAATTTTCGGTTCCAAGGAGAATATGACAGTTTTGACATGATGGACGGAGTAGATGTCATGAAAACATTAGGATTGGACACTGCAAACAAAATTACAGAATAGTCTACAATAGTTATAGAGAAACGGGCTATGTAAAATAGTCTACAGTAGTTAACTAAGGAACACTTGCTTTAGCGTGGTAACCGCCCTTTTGTTGAAAAAATTGGCAGTTTATTCAGTTTGGTGTGGCCCACATCTATGGGTCCCATGAGATGAACAATATTTATAACCGAAAAATGGAGCCCGTGTGTGGGAGGCGCCGCGGCATTTCACCACCACTGGGTAGGAAGTGCTTGTGGTCCGAGGCTAGGTGGGCCCACTGTGATATTTGTGAGGAATTCATCTCATCCATCCATTTTTCCACTTCATTTAGTATTTTAGTCTATGAGACAAATTTTGAGGTAGATCCAAAACTCAAGTCGGTCGTGACAGGAAATAGTAGGG
The DNA here is from genome assembly GCA_021015155.1 of Magnolia officinalis. Classification (NCBI taxonomy): domain Eukaryota; kingdom Viridiplantae; phylum Streptophyta; class Magnoliopsida; order Magnoliales; family Magnoliaceae; genus Magnolia; species Magnolia officinalis. Next base: position 8,745,516 of record JAJHSJ010000001.1, on the reverse strand, counting down.
GATTTAACGCCATCAGTAGAAAGTGGGACCACGGAAGTTGTGGATCATACTAGTATTTTTGCCCTTTCAGAATACCCAAGTGGAAATAACCTTGTGATCGATTTGCATGGCATATAAACATAAGGTGTACCTCATAAAGGTTTTAACGGTAGGATTTCTCTCCCCATGGCTTCCTGCATGTGGCTTACTTGAGTTTTCTACCTACCTCATTGTTCTAATCTCGTATCCTAAAATGAAGTGGCAAAGCAGGTGGATGAGGTGGATTTTGTTTGAATATTTGGTTAAATTAAATAGGTTATAGAAAATCGAGAACCAAAAAAGAAAATAAAATTTTGAGAAAGAAGACTTATTGAATTGAGTCGAGGCGTGACTGAGTCACTCGGCTTAAAATCGAATTTGCTCCCCTTGAACAGCGTTCCAAGTGCAACAGGTTTCCAGAGCAATCGACCTTCAAGATACAACGACTATGACCCGGTTCCAGTGGTGCACTCACTGTACCCGAAAGTACTAAGTTAACTCAGGAACAAACTCAACAATTCAAATTCTTAAAACAGTACCAGAGAGAGTTTTATAAGAGAGATAATTTTTCGTATTTTTGAAACTGGAATGGAAGTCTTTATATATGTTGGGGATTTTTGGCCTGCGGAATCACACAGATATAGATCTAGGATAGCAATCCAATGGCACCAAGCGCACACAAAAAAAAAAGAAAAAGAGAACACAACAGATTTAACGTGAAAACCCTTGCGGAAAAAATCACGGCACAAAGCGACAGATCACCACTATGAAAGCATCAATTACAAAGAGAAAAGACTTACCCGATTCGAACAACCTCGAATCTCACCCTTGCTACACCCTTTGATAACCCTAGAACCCTTTAGAATACCTTTAGGAAGTCTTGGAATAATCTTAGAATAGCCCTAGGGACCCCAATTTATAGTTTTGGCAACTTCCCTTTTGTATCCTAGTTGCAAAAGGACTTGCGTCACAAAATCCGCGAAACTCCTTTCCGCATCCCAGTTGCGAAAGGACTCAGATTTAAGACATCTCGCAACAATCTCCACCATGTCTTCAATCTTCAACCGTGTAGCTTCTTGATCTCTTCTCTTATTTCTGCATCACATCATAGCTCAAGATCACATTAGCCAATCAGCGCCAATCACGGATCTGATAGATACCTGCTATACCGTCGGCGCGAATATCTTTGAGAAGCCGATCTCTTCTCTTTGAGAATAACCCCTCGCTACCAACCTCGTCCTGTATCTATACTGTATCCTCTTGAAGGTCCACCTGCTTCCAACCGCTCACCAGCCCACTGGAAGCTCCACCCGCTCTCATATGTGACGCAGGGGAGGACGTGAGGTCGAGCACCGTCTTCCTCAAGAGGATAACTATTCCGAATCCACGGAACTTCTCTGGACTCCTCACAGAGACTTCTCGAATCCACGAGAAAAGAGAGCAGAAAATAGAAATAAATTCTAAATAAATTCGAAATAGCTTAATTGATTCATAAAAACGAGTTCACAACCCTTTAAATAAGGGTACTAAGCAATGGGAGAGAAATCAGAATCAAACTACAACTAAGACTCCAAGAATTCGCGACTTACTATAAATAGTAAACTTACTATTTATAGACGGTCGTGATGTCTACTAGTGCGCAAGGTTTTCGGCCAAAAATAGTAAGTGTCCTATTTGGCTTCACCAACCCGTTCTCCTAATTATTCTAAGCTCTTTTCACGTTGGGCGCAACTCCTAAAGCCCGACGGAAGAAGAGTTATAAGCAAACTAAAACTTACTATTTATAGTAAAAACGAAATTGAAACAGGAAAACGACCGTCAAAACAAGGGTTTCTCGCAATTCCGAGCGTCGCAACCTGGCATAGCGGGGTTGGTTGGCTAAAGTAGCTCGTTCTACCCCAAAATCATATATTTTTCGTCCGCTAACTCATCCCGGATTGCAAGATACGCCTGATTTAAGGTCTGATGGTCCAGATCACTTCTGTCGCCGACCGGGCCTTTTCTGATCCATCTTTGCCATGTAATTGTCCGCGACCCGCTCTACATCAATATGTCAGTCTGGTACAACGAATCCATCACATCGCCCATAGTCACCTTCCACTTCTCAGCACCTGGCTCACCTAGAGCCATCAGAATAGAAGATGAATCCTCTGCGATATTAGAGTCGTCCATGTACCACGCCGATATCCTGCGATCATGCCGTATGATTCTTCACACAGGTGGCTGCTCCACCTGCTCTATATCCCTGTCCGCACGTCTCAGCCTTCCTGCTCTGCCCGCTCATGTGGTCATGCCCATCATGCCACACACGTGCAGAGGTGGAATCCGCTACATTCACTGTAGCTCCACCTTTTGAAGTGCTCCCGATCAACCTGTAAACATGATCGAGTCGTTGCGCTTTCATGATTACCCGTGCCCCCTTAGATACTTTAAGAGCACCATCAATACATGTGTACTTGCATCCTTTTGCCTCAAGTACACCAAGAGAAATCGGATTCTGCTTCAAATCAGAAACGTGCCTCACATCTGTCAAGGTACGCTCCACCCCATCAAACATCCTGATGTGCACCGTACCAACAGCCACAACATTACAGGCAAAGCTACTGCCCATAAACACCTGTCCACCATCGCACTCCCTGTAGCTGGTGAACCAACTCCGATGAGGAGTCATGTGAAAAGATGCCCCTGTGTCTAGCATCCACTCGTCCTTACAATCATCGTATGACCGTCTGAGCGAAGACACAGACAAAACATCACTATCACATCCACTCGATTCATCTGACGTGGCAGTGTTAGCCTCCCTGCATGAAGCCTCAGAATCTTCCCTCTTAAATTTAGAATTTTCACAATCCCTCTTCACATGTCCTTCCTTCCCACAATTCCAGCACTTTACCTTTCCTTTGCCCTTGCCCTTGGATTTGGATTTAGAACCTGAAGAACCTGTACCTTGTTCAAAATTCCTACCCACTATAAACAGTGCATCAGAAGATGTCCCCATGTTGTTGTCTAGCTGTCTCATAGCCTTCCCTTGAAGGGCTGAGATAACAGTGTCGACACTCAGAGTTTTATTCATGCTGCACATAGTGTCCTTAAATGACTCATAGGACGCCGGGAGATAATTCAGCAACATACATGCTTGTTCTTCATCTTTCATCACTTCCTCCATATCCAGCAATTTGCAAACCAATTTATTAAAGTTGCTGATGTGAGCCTCCAGGTCTCCACCTTCTGCCATCTTGAAGTTATACCACTGCCGCTTCAAGTGTAGGCGATTTTCCGAAGATTTCTTCGCATAGACATCCTCTAACTTCGCCCATAACTTAGCCGCAGTTTTTTCCCTCATGACGTTGTAGAGAACCTCATCCGTGAGACATAAACGGATCAATGATAAAGTCTTCTTATCAAGAGTATTCCATTCATCATCAGTCATAGTAGATTTTCGATCCTCAAGAGCACCATCCTCGCCTTGCTTGGTTAACAGGCTAATCATCTTAACCTTCTATAACTCAAAATTATTTTTCCCTGAGTACTTCTCAAACTCATATCTGGTGCCGCCATTATTACTAATCCCTCATATTCAGATATGTGCCCCAACTTTAGCTCTGATACCACTTGTTGGAGATTTTTGGCCTGCGGAATCACACAGATCTAGATCTAGGATAGCAATCCAATGGTACCAAGCACACAAAAAAAAAAAAAAAAAAAAAAAAGAACACACAGATTTAACGTGGAAAACCCTTGCGGGAAAAAACCACGGCACAAAGCGACAGATCACCACTATGAAAGCATCAATTACAAAGAGAAAGGACTTACCCGATTCGAACAACCTCGAATCTCACCCTTGCTACACCCTTTGATAACTCTAGAACCCTTTAGAATACCTTTAGGAAGTCTTGGAATAATCTTAGAATAGCCCTAGGGACCTCAATTTATAGTTTTGGCAACTTCCCTTTCGTATCCTAGTTGGGAAAGGACTTGCGTCACAAAATTCGCGAAACTCCTTTCCGCATCCCAGTTGCGAAAGGACTCAGATTTAAGACATCTCGCAACAATATAGACTCCGAATTGGTGTATGAAGCACCCTTTACAAGGCCCAGCCCGGCTCAGCTCGTCCCGTCGCGCACGTACACGCGGACACAGACACGAGCACGGATACGGACTTGGACTCGGCTCGGCACGAGTACGCACGTGTGTGGTCAATGTCATAGATTAGAGTTATTGGCATAGGCTCCCACAGGACCAAATTTATATGCCCCCTGAATGAGGTTCAAGCCCAAGGCAAAAAGCTTATCTTATATACAAGAAAAATTACTTTGTCAAATCTGATGCGGGACAAAACCCACAATCAAAAAACACCAAAACTTTCAAATGTGAAGTCGAAAATTTAAAACTCAAATTTTTAATAGTTATTTTGAAACAAAATACAACAGATTTCACCCAAACATCACAACGGCCTCACCTTACTTCATCGCAGGTAATCGGTATTCCACTAGGCATTGGTGGGCCGACCAATAACCGAATGGATATGTTGCTGGTAAGTGAAAGGCCCTATGGCGTCATGGTGCACCATTACGCCCACTGACGCAGATGTCCAATATCTCCACCGACACATAAACTATATTGTGATCACGTCCGTTGAATCTCTTAGCCACAATCTGAATGGCTATTAACAGAAAAAATTTCGGTGGATCTGAAAATACCAAATCTAAATATCTACCATTTTGGGATGTGGGCCGTCTATCAGGTGGTCCCCTAATTAGACGGTCCAGATCATCACCAAAGAGCATCAGTTGGATTATTAGGATCTTTATCGTTTCTTACAATAGAGCCCAGCTGACGATTATTCCGAACCTGTCAGATCACCTGATCGTGACCAATGGACTGCCGATCATAGACAGCGGTGAAGATTGAAGAACAGAATCTGATACTTACGCTCCTTGATAATGAAAACAGTTGGGTAAGTGGTGTAGAACCTACCGACGTTACTTTCACTAATGAGGTAGAAAAGACTTAAAGTTCACGCCGCACATCACCACATGCCGCTCCCTCGTGAGGGTCGATCCCAAAACTCAGGGTGATTCAACACACAGGTGGGCCACCCCAAATGACTCATGCCTAAAACATCTAAATTCACATGGTATAGCCCTAAGGGCCTGTTTGGGCAGTGGGATTAGAAGGGATTAGGTGAGATGGGATTCAAAAAACATAATTATTATCCTAGGGATTTTTCTCCATTGCCGTGGGATAAGAATAATTCATACTTTGTTGGTAATATGGTGGTACATTGAATGGATATATCCACTATCATTTAAAATTATTGAGAATAACACACATGTTATATCTAAACCGTTCATTTGTTTTGTAACCTCATTTTATGGCATGGGCCTAAAAATGAGGTAGATCCAAAACTTATGTGGCCCCAAAGAAGTTTTCAACAATAAGTATTCAATCCCTGTTGCTTTCTATGGTGGGGTCCACTTGAGCTTTAGATTTTCTTGATTTTTGGCCTGTGCTCTAAAATAATCTTGATAAATGGGTAGGCGGTGTAGATATAGCCCGTACATCATGGTGGGACCTACACAATGAATCCCATCCCACCTAATCCCTTATAATCCCACCGCCCAAACAGGCCCTACGTTTTAAAATATTATATTTTTTTTTAATGCCAAATGAATAGATTGGATGGCGCATAAACAACGCGGTGTGTCCTACACAATACTAATGGTGATCACTCCATCCCAACCGTATCTTGTGGTGTGGTCCACCTTAGCTTTTGATGATCTTGATTTTCTTTTGGATCAATGGTTAAAATGATGCAGGGCACGTGATGGACGGGGTAGATTTCATGAAAGCTGCACTCTAGTGCGGATCCTCTTCATTTGTAGCTATGTACATTGCATTCTGATAATAATGCAGTAGACAGAGGACAAAAAAGAATTCAACTTATTACAGGGAGGATTCATTACAGAAAACAGGGATCCTGATTCAATGAGGAGCCCATCAGGTGAGGAAACACGTGACTCTTAAGATCAGGGCAGGTGGCACACAAGTCATAGATCTGGACCATTCATCAGGTAGTAGCACTGTGAGAATGCTATGGACAGATTGGTCAGTGAGGTCAAACTTGTAAGAGAAAAAAAAAAAAAACAAAAAAGAAAAAGAAAAAAAAAAAAGGGAGGTAGTTAGAGGCAATATCCAACGGTTTAAATTCAACATACATGTGTGGTTCAGCTTATAAGTGTACTATTCTGATTTTTTGTATGTGGACATGCTCACAGTGCGGACTACCTGATTAATGGCCCGGATCTCTCACACTTGTGCTGTTCACCCAGATATCTGAACTATACAAGAAAACTGTATTTCCGTCAAAAGTGAAAAAAAAAAAAAAAAAACTCGGGCGATTATTTGATAGTCTGGCGGAGTTTGATGTTTCATAGATGACCCCCACAGGCCAACTGGCCCAATGAGGAAACGGATTGGCTACTCCCCCCTGACACCAGCTCCGTGGCTGGTGTTCGGTGCTCTGTGGGCCCCACCATGATGTATGTGTTTCATCCATTCCGTTCATCCATTTTTAAAGATCATTTTATTGCTTGATACCAAAATTGAGAGGGATATAAATCTCAGGTAGACCACACCACATGAAAACAATAGTGATTGGATATCAACCATTAAAATCCTCCTATGGCCCACTATACTGTTTATTTGACATCCAATCTGTTGATTAGGTCATACAGGCCCAGATGAAGAGAAAAAACAAATATCAGCTTGATCCAAAACTTTTATGGCCCCCAAAATGTTTTTAAAGGTTGACCCTCATTCAACACTGTTTCCTGTAATGTGGTCCACTTGAGATTTGGATATACCTCATGTTTGTCCATATATCGTAAAATGATCTGTAAAAACAGATAGATGGCATGGATTAAACACATACATCATGGTGTGGCCCACATAGCATCGACCACCAGCCATTGGCTGGTGTCAGGGGGAGTAGCCAATCCGTTCCCCAATGAATATAGGTCGAAGTCAAATCAGATTTATTCGACGAAGGTAGCCTGTGATTAACTGATATCTCTTTACTGAATAGAACCATTGATAACTTTCCTTTCAACCGTCCAATCTAAATCCATCAATCGTCCATTCAAGACTTCAATTCACTGTTCTTATTAACTTATAAGCCATCTAAGATATTGTCCACTAAATGGATGGTTTAATTTTGAGTTATATATATTAAGTGTGTAAATTTTCTGAGTGCCAGTGTATCAACCATCACACTCCATCGGTGCACCGAACTTACTCCTCGTAAAGAAATGAGTTAAATAGGATCGAATGCAGCCGTCCTTCGAGAAGAACCCGCACGCCTCCTTTGTTCTGAGTCCATCATCTAGAAGCGGGCCCACGCCCACAAAAAGCCAGCCGTATTTACCCCTATAAAACCGTTTCTCCCCAAACTCCTCTCAATCGCATTTCTCATTTCTCAATTATCTTTCTTTCTTTCTTTCTTTCTTTCTTTCGAGAGAGAGAGATGAAAGGGGTCGAGCAATACTCGGGTCTTTTGAACAGCAGGAGGACGATGAAGGCTTCTTCGTCGGGATTGGGATTCGGGAACCGGTGCTTGACGATCGTGAAGCAGCAGAGGACGAGATTTTACATCCTCAGGCGCTGCGCCACCATGCTCCTCTGCTGGCACGCCCACGCTGTTCGTGATTGATGAGAGATAGAGATAGAGATAGAGAGCTCTGTTCTGCTTCTAAATCCCTTTTTTCTTCTAAATTTTTGTAAATGGGTGTTGGTGTTTTCTCAAGAAGCAGATGTAGTGGGGTTTCTGAAATGGGATTTTTTATATTCCCATTTTAAGTTTTTGTTGGGATTCGGTGATGGTATATAAAAGCAAATAGCATTCGAAACTCTCATCAAAACTCAATTGTAGAACGCTTTTTTTTTTTTTTCTCTCTTTCATTTTTCTTTTTTATCGTCTCCAAGAGAATTGCCTCTTGCTGCTGACGTGCACAGGTTGCACGTGCGAGAAATCGGTGCCGTTCACCACACGGGGCCCGGTTTTGATGTCCCTTGGCCAGAAAATAGTTCGCAGATTCGAATGGGGACACAAGTATATTGAATACGGACCATCGTTGGTAAAACAGTCTTTTAACTGTTTTGGCGCACGTGCAAGCCAAAGGACCTACTTTTGGTCATGAAGATATGATGATACCCTTGATGAGCGGACTGGATCTTATACGTGTGCCCTCTTACCACGTGTGGTCTGCCGCGGGCAGCAATCGCCTTGGAGAGAAAAAGATCAGAAAACGATAGGACAGCCGCCTTCTAAGGCCGGGTTGTTGGACGTAGGCCAGTGGGGCCACAGGTGAGCAATCACTAGTGTGGCCCACCGGGTTAGGCTTCTTCTACTTCTTCCTTTATGTTATTTTGCAAATTCAACTTTGAATTTGATTTTAAATATGGGTGCATATATGGGCCAAGTATTCCATGGACTAGGATAGGCATTGTAAAGCTTGAGTTATAAGTACTAGTTAAGTGGTCACTTAATATTGAGCACCTATGAGAAGATTACGGTGATTTAGCTGGTCCCACGCCTCTGATTCTTTTGATCGTGATGTTTGATCTTTGATTGTTATTAGGCGAGTTAAATGGACAAATTTTAGTGTCTATCTCACAATGTGATTGAGTGAGAGATGTTGGACGTAGGCCAATGGGGCCCACTAGTAAGCAATCACTAGTGGGTGGGTCTCATAAGTTTAGGCTTCTTCCAGCCTCATTTTAAATGGGAGATAAGATATGATCGGATAATCTGATCTCATCCAATCTTTCATTCTTTTCTATAAAAGGGATGAGTTTTTCTCTCATAAAAAGCAATCAATCATAAGAAATACATAGAGTATACAGAGAGATATAGTATGTACAGTAATATGTCCATTTTGGCTTGTCCTTGGAACGAACTAATCCATAGATCATATATCGTGATCTGGGTCATCCATACCGTAGGATCAGAGGTGTGAATAGATTCATCTGCTTCCATTAGTAGATAGATAGGCCGTTGGAGCTTTAATTTTCTGCTTTGTGAGGATTCCAAAACTTATGTAGACCATTAGATCTTAAAGGCTTACCTCCCACGCTTCCCAACATAGGTGACACCCAAGGACGTGGATTGCATGGTGATTTGCAGCAAGATGGGATTTAATTGCGCCACGTATATCAGACATGGCCACAAAAAAATGAATACTCGAAAGTTATTAGGTTAATGCATATTCGTCCGGGCTCATCTCTCCACATAGCTGACTGGTGTTACCCAGTTAGCCACCGGTCCACTTAGCTGATCGGTGTTACCCAGTCACCCACCGGTCTACGTCTGACGTTGAAAGGTGGATGCGAAAAGCTTGTGAAAAATGGTTTACCTTTAATAAAAGTCATGAAAAATAATAATATGATCACTCAAAGTTCGGAGGGCATTTTTATTGGATCACATTATATCTTGTGACTTTATATTATACGCAATTTCAGTTCCTGAAAAGCTTGGACCCCACTGAGATCATCGGCAGATAATACAGTTTCTACGCCCCACCAGCCTCTCACATATGGAAAAGCTGCAAACGGGTCATCGAGAGCTTCCCACTCTTTATATGCTACAGTAGAATTGAATGGCCATCTAAAATCAATCAAGGTCTATAATAGCTGTACCTGGTTGCTCCACCACATGAGAGGATTCACGGGTAGCAAGGTCAGGCTGTCCAACTCCCATAAACTTAGCCAGAGGACTGCACCCTAGCTTGAAATTAGGTCTGGTTTCTGGGTTGGTCTTTGTTCGGGTCAATGCTGGATAGGGCCTGACCCACTTTTGTACCACACATCAATAGTTTAAGGTTATGAAGGTCATGGTTCGCCAATACAAGCAGCTTACACAACTAGACTCATGATTGATGGAAGATATGATCCAAATTCACGCGTGAATACAAGCAGCTTACACAGCGAGCCAGGGTGAGGGCCTTTTCAACCAAATTAGAGCCAGACCAGAACCTAGGGAACTATTTCCGAGTCTGGCTTATTGCCATAATAAGTTGGTTTCAGGTTGGGTGAGATGGTCAGGTTGGATCAAGTACAAAACTATGTGAAGGTGTCCAGTTATTCGAATTAAATTAACAATCTGGATATGCTTTGCTTTAAAAAGGAGAGAGAGTAATGCAGAGACATTAATATACAAACAATTATTTGGATTTTAATACAAATTTCCTCAACAATTTGACAGTGTCAACGTTGTGTCTTGGAAACCCAATGATGATTATAATCATGGATCTTGATGATCACCAGTGATTGAAATAAGTTGTAAATGGCATATTTTGAGCCTGTTTGGATACCTCCAAATAAGTTGTTTTTAAAAAAAAAAAAAAAAAAACTTATAGCAGTAGATAAGTAACTTATTTTAGATAAGTAAGTTAGATTTACGATTAATTATAAATATTTATTTATTTATTTAAAGTTACTTAATCACTTCAATTTAATAAGTAGAAATCAAAATAAGTTACTTGGGGCATAAGCAACTTATCTTGAGTAACTTACCAACCAGACGCTCCCTTAGTGTGTGAAAGTTTTTAACTATTTATGATTTTAAGGGTTACTGGAGAGTTTTCTCACAATTGGTCATGGAGGAATTTTGATTAGTTTGGTTATATAAACAAAAAGAATTATATACTTTCGAAGTTATAGAGGATACTGAAGTCCCTGGCAGCAAGGAGCATTATAATTAATGCATCAGAATTGTAGCTCTTCTTCATGCAAAGATCTTACCATATTCCTCTGAAACATTGACTCCAGCAGCTGGGTGAGTTACACCTATAAAAAATATCAAAGGTTTGATAAAATGGGAAGCAATCCACAGAAAAAGCTCCAATGCTGGTTGAAGTCCTCCATTCCAAGTTAATGACGATATCCTGGTAACTAAGTTTAATGAAGTATGCCTTAGAAGCAAGCTAGAGTTGAATCAGACAATGTTTGGTGGGGCACACAGTCAAATTCCTAGCAAGCTATGTGCACAATGTCGCTAAATCCCAATTGATAGTGAGTCGAAGAAAATAAAGCAAAACACAAAAGAGACATTAATTCTAATTTCTAATGCACAGTGATCCAATGGAATAACAAATGCACATACCATATGTCAAAACAAACCACAACAGGGGGGCATCTTAACATACAAGATTTGGGGATCTAATCTGCTATGATATCATGTTAATTACAAGAAGTAGGAAACAAGGGATTTAGAGATCTAACCTGCTCGAAACTCAAAAGAGACTACATTATTTCGAAGAAGGGCCAACTCCCAGGTGCAAAACGTGCTACATCATCATTAATTGAAATATTAAATTAGATAACTTGAGCCCCTTCATGTAGATATGAATGGTCTCTGCAACTACCTATTGTGGGATTTAACTCACAGGACAGTAGCATCACAATAACAAATATAAACACTATCTACATGAAGGAGAACATCGAGTGTGTATTCTCAACTAAGACATGCATTAAAACGTGTTGAAAATTAAACCACCCAAATACGAAATATATCGCCGGTTATAATCTACTGCGAACTGAGAGCTCCTGCTTTATTTGATCCCTCAAAACTCTTCTCAATAGCTTGTTTGAAGCAGTTCGAGGGAACTCTGGAATGACCTTGACAAAACTGACCTGTGTATTTGGAAAAAGAATTCATATCAGTTTAAGTTTGTATGTTTAAAGCTGGTACTGATTTTGTTAAGAAATGTAGGCTCCTGGCACATGAGAACAGGTAAAGGCATCCTCATGCCTAGGCCTGTGCACGTGGGCCCCATGGTTTGGCAATCCAGACCATCTATATGATGATCCACGTCGTTGATGAGGGATGCTCGAAACAATATGCCAGATTGGAAGAACCCATCCCGCATATCAACACTTCGACAGTTTCAAGGAAACATAACAACAGTATAGAGAAAAGGCCAAAGATTCAATCTGGACTATTTCTGGGGCATTTCAGATCCACAGTAGGGGCCATCAGATTCAATCGCATGGGTTACCAAGCCGTGAGCCCTACTTTTGTGGACTGGGGCAATCATGACACAAAAGCCTTCCTGATGCATCAGGCCTTTTTCTATTGGATCTTTGTCTAGGCCTACCATATGAAACTTTTAGAATGGAACATGGGTTGGAATTAAGCAAAAGAAAAAAAAAATCCAAGGACACAAAAAGCGAGAGATACCTTAAATAAAGGATTAAGGTTACTCTGGATAGCTTTTGAAAATTTTGTTTTCAGCAGATCCGGCCGCACTTTGATCCGTTCTTAAGTACCACCAATATGACCAGTTGTTCTGGCCCGCCAGTTCCAGATTTAACACTAATCGCAGCAGTCTCTAATATATTTTCATCAGCTCTGTTGCAAACACGCTCGATTTCAACTGAACTTGTCTGCATAGCCAGAAATCCGTCCAGGCCTTAGGTTTCAGAACTTATCTATTTAAGTGCCTAATTAAAAGTAGAGGAATAGGAGAACAGGATTTACCTTGATACCACCAAGGTTCATGGTATCATCAGCTCGACCATGTACTATGAGATATCCTCCGACAGTTCTCTGAATTACATCTCCATGCCTTCTAAGTTGCTGCCAACAGATAGCAGATCATGTAATAATAAGTTTATAATCCAAAGCTCTGGAGCTATAACTGACACCTTTGACAAGCAATCTACCACAAAAACATAATTCTTTGAAAAATGCAATGTACAACTTGGGGTGAAAGTAATGATGCTCAAGAACTTGTTAGGCATGCGTGACAATAGGTTCCAGTCTGACAACTCAGTTTCGTGTGTAAATACAGTACCGAAAACGTATCCACCCATGTAACGAGGCATGTAAGTGCTCACACCATGCTGGCATTGTGATGGAAGAGACCCGTTTCAACAAGCGGACATGGATACAAGGTGGTTTGGGTGTCATTTCTCCCAAGGAATGGAAGGTAGACAAAAGCTGAAGCATTCGTGGGTTAAAATGGCTCAATGTTCCTATAATAACTCTATGAGCTGTTTCCCATGTTGGATTATAATTAAAGTGGATTCAAGTAAATATGTTGTAACAATTACAGAAATGTATCCCATCGAAATAAGCAAATATCTTTCTATGAGGTGATCAAACCAATGCAATACAAAAGAAGTATCCAGACTGTCATACCATTCCTCTATACATCGGCATTCCCTTGAAGTAAACCTCCTCGTGATCAGCATTCAGCAATTTATCAGTCGCTCCCATATATATAGGGAATAGACCCACTTCTCCAACACATGGTTGATCATCTGGCTGTCATGTCGGTTACAGAGTTTCTTTCGTTAAATTTCTACTCAGCTATATAATCTAGACATTAAAATCTTGTACGAATTACATGATCCTTGGCCCAAGATATGCATGATAGCCTCGGGTTTTCAGTTTGCACAAGTGGGGCCCATGGTTCAGTGATATAGACCAATCATCTGATGATTCTGCCCTGGGTGGGCACTGATCCATGATCTCCCATACTGGAAGATCCTAGCCATCCAATACCTCACCTGAATTCATTTGAATGTGGAACACAGATTCTTTTTCTCAACTGTATATTTTCAGGCACCAATCAAAGGGTTAGGATTGTCCCATCGGGGATCACCCAACCATGGTCCAACATGTACAAACCAAGGACCTGAGGTCACCATACCTTGAATCAAGGATCATATAATTCATCTAGACCACAATAATCCAGAAGAATTTCTCACATAAGGAACCCCATGCTCATCGAAGATGACCAGCCCCGTCGACATTGATGGTGAGCTGAACGCTCCAAAAGCCTGTGGTTGAAGCAAGTTCCCTTGAATGTAGGAAGATGAAAGCTCCGTCCCTCCACAACATTCAATAACTGGCTTGTAAGAAGCCTGTGAAGAAAGCCATAGGTCATCGTCGACGTTAGAGGCTTCTCCCGTAGAAGCAAGAAACCTGCATATAAAAATATACAGTTCTTTAATGGAATCATATGCTAATAACGACAATTTAAGTTCAAAACCAAAAGTACTTAATCTTTGTCCAATCAAGTCCTTCCATGCATCCAGTGCTCTTCCAGGCTTTGACTAAGCTCGGTATCGTACCCAACATAGTCACGCCAGCATCCTAAACATATTTCAAAGGACAAGAATCATAATTAAATGGTTTAATAAAGAATAAATTTTCTTTGTTGTAAACAATAGAAATCAGAATTTTGTTAAGCCCACATGCTGCCAACTAGCATTAGTGCAGGACATCCAATCCATGCATCAGGCCATGGTCCCAGCTGTATAGATGACCTGGCCCAAGAATCATGCCGATCAACTCATCAGATGAGCCAAATATTAGCGGAAAAACAAAAACAAAAACAAAAACAAAAAACAAAAAAAAAGGACGGTTAAGAGTGTGTTTGGTTGCACCCAATATCATGATAATTTGCAGCAAATCAGACTGATTAATCATGAAATATCATGATATTTCATTATATTTGGTGCAACCAAATGCGCCCTAAGAGAAACCATCAGCAGCGATTCACAGTCACTATAAACACGTAAGCTGCATGTGTATGGACTACACTGAGTTTTGGCCAGGTAATCTAAATAGATGGATGTCGCATGCTTCCTTTGTTTGCATGCACATGGGCTTAGGAAAACTCTGCAAATTGGAGCAATGATAATTTTTGGCAGTTGTCACCTGAACAAATTTGCCAAAGTCACGACCAAGAGGGGATCCATGGTAGAGGGCCAGAGTAGCACCATTCAAGAAGCATGCATACAACATAATTGGACCCATTACCCATCCTAAATTTGTGGGCCAGCAACAAACATCTCCAACCTGGGTATCAGTGTGTGCCCATGAATCAGCTGCACATCGCATTGGAGAAAGATGGGTCCATGGAATAGCTTTTGGGTCTCCTATAGGAAGTTGCAGAAATAGAAAATAAGTTGAAGGGAAAAAAAAAAGATTAAGAAAAAAAGAGTCAACTTGTACATAGTGGTAGATATGAACGTGGGAAATTATCTACCTGTGGTTCCTGAAGAGAAAAGTATATTAGTTACAGACTCTATTGGCTGATAAACTGGAGAATAGTGATTTGGACTGCAAATAGAACATTGTTGAATTCATAAACAGGACAAAATTAGAAAGAAAATCAGCTAAAAATAAGAATGAAGTGTGAATTACTCAAGAATGCTTAAAAAGCCCATTTTGGTATCTAGTGTGGGTGGCTGTTATATGTTGTGGAATGGATTGTAATCCTATCCACTTTGCATTTGGGACAGCGTGTTTGTTTTCGTTCTTTCTGCTTTATTTGCCCCAAGTCAGAATCTGATGTGTTTCAGATCTGACCTGAAACTCAACTGATGTCGATCTAGACATAGCCCAAGTATTCAACATGGTCTTCGAATTGTTCACTTCTATCCATAAACTAGAATGACAGTGGGGCATTTTAGATTACCTAGGAAGATGGTCAGCTTGTGATAAAAAATCCTTCCATGATAAATCATGCTCCCTTAATTGAATTCCCAGATCCTTTCCAGCTACAGGAATCACAATAGCTTTACATGGGCAATCTTCCACGACCCGGCTACAAGAAGAACATAAGAAAATAGTGAGATCGTCATATATACGTAGCCATTTGACATGAGTTTGGCCTAAGAAAATAGTAAAATCGTCACATAATAGCCACCTGACATTTGAGTTTGGCCTAATTCCAAGGATAATATCAGTATTGTCATCTGATATGCTAACCATGGAAGGAATTTGTTAAAGAGATGATATGATCACCCTGTGTAAGTGCCCAGGGCTACTTGCTCTTTTTATGTTTGATTCTAGTGTTCCATTCTAAGGTTTTCAAGATCAAAATTAAATAATACAATTACTTTAATTCATCAAATAAGATTAGTGAGATTGTAACATGGGGTGCGCTCCAGTTGTACCAGGCAAATGTCAATCCCAATGATGCTTTCACGGAATCCAACATATCCACATGCGTCACCTAAGAAAACTAGCAAACCCCAAAAAATCAGCCCGATCCAAAACTCTGATACTCTGCAACACATGGAGCATATTGAGAGGGAACCCAGAGTGTTGATTAGCATGAGGGGCCCATATATAAGCAAGGCCATTTAGACCCTTAATCCACTTCAGGTGAAGGGTCATGCCAAGATTCAGGCTGTATTGCGATTCAGGTGGGCCCTTGAAATTAAAGAGTGAGTGTTCCCTTTGTTGTTGCCCACCTTACTTTTGAATTGGGCTGAGTTTCAGTCTCGAGGGGTTTTCTAAGGTGACGCATCTGACAGATGGGTTGGAATATGGGTCCTACATCTTCCTGGTACCACCATAAGCTTACGGTGGCACTGGTGCCACCGGGGTCTGCCCCTTGTAACGTGGCAAAATATTCTACAGTGATGAACAAGCCCTACCTGTATAGGGGAAAATTTCTTCCTCCTCTTGCGATAAAATCCTGAAATGTACAAAACAAATAACACATCATTGTTGATACTCTGCATCATTTGCACAAAAAACAAATACAACCAAACAATGAGTTAGAGAAAGCATTCAAGAAAATGAAATATGCCATACAAAATAAAAAGGTCATATACTGAGCAACAATTCCATTTCCATGTTAGACTTCACCCTGACTTGAATGTTAAGCTCCAACCAACATAAGGGAGTTCAGGGAAATTACAGACATGGAAAATCTGAGTGAAGCTTCGCTGTTTATCTGTTGATGTCAAAACTCAATAGTTTCTTCAATCCTGAAGACATAACTAACATGACGGGTGGCAGCTGTTGCGCCTGCCAGCCTATTAAAAATTTTGATTTTCCTAAGCATGGGGCCAGACCATTGCTAGCCTAAATAACATCTATCTCAAAACAAATTAAGTTGAATTGCATTTAAGGCACAAGATTCTAAATATTGGCTACCTTGGGCATTTATATATGTTAAGGTGTTTGGTTGCAGCAAATATCATGATATTTCATAATTAATCGGGTTTGTTGGTTGAACCAAATATCATGAAGGATCATGCTATTTTGCACATAATTAGACTGATTAATCATGAAACGGCAAGATGTTTGGTGCAACCAAACACACCCTAAGTCTAATTTGGTGCAATATTTCATGACATTTGGTGCAAGTAAACACACCCTAAAATAACTACACCATTGCTCTAAACTAGCTAAAAAGTAGGCTATGCTTTTGTGCCATTTTGGAAAGATTATTGAGAAAAATAACCTGAGTAAAAACCCATCAAGGGGGGGTGGAAATCACCTGAGTAAAGACGCCCTTTGCTTTAGATACTCGCAAGCGGGTTGCAATTTCCTTTGATGCAAAACTATCAGCTATTGATACGACAACCATTCCTGCCAGAATAATTGCCAAGTATATGATTACTGCATTGGCTGTCATTGGCATGTCGATTGCAATTGCATCACCCTTGGTGAATGTTGCGTCCAGTGCATTAGCGACCAACCTGTAAACCATATAATTCAAACGCAAGTGCCAAAAAGCTCAAGTCGATGAGTTGCATAAGGGTGTGTTTGGTTGCACAATCAAAATTGAATTGCCTTTCAAGAAACATCATTGCTTCTTCTTTTTTTTCTTCACATTCTCTTGATCAAACAGACTGATAGTAGCAATCCAATTTGTTTGCGTATCCAAACAAAGACAAATTCTTTCACTATCTGCGCATACATAGGAAACTAATATCACAATGGATCCACAAAGAGAAAGATTTGAATGTGGGATTAAATGGTATGGAATTGCATTAGATGGAATTAACACCATTATTGCAAAATGATTTCATGTCTAGAAATACCATGGTATTTTGACCGTCAAATCCCACATTTTAGATAAATTCTTCCTCTTTGAAAAGTATTGTATTAAGTGAAGCTCGTCTTTGGTGGACCATGGAATTATAATCAACAGACCAGATTTCACAACTGATGTTGGCCACCTGTACGCATATGCAACTTGAATGTCACATGTAAAGAGGCATATGGATGGATGGCGTGAATAAAACACATGCATCAAAGTGAGGCAAAGTGAGGCCCATAGATGTAATGGATTTCAAAATCCACTAGAAATCCTACAGTATCTGTTGTTGGGATTGGATGACATGACACCGGAATTAATCCAATCCTTCCTGTGATTTCCAAACATGGGATGGAATTTGCATGGGTCTCGTGCAAGTTCCATCCATTGTTTGATGATAACAGGAAGGATTGGATGAATTCCGGCATCACAAATTCCAATGCCAAGGGCAAATACTGTAGGATTTCTAGTGGATTTCAAAATCCACTACAGTTGTGGGCACCACGTTGATGCACGTGTTTTGTCCATGCTGGCCATTCATATGTGACATTTACGCATTACATTTAAGCTGCATATGCTTACAGGTGACCGACATCAGTTATGAAATGTGGTCCGTTGATTATAATTCCATGGTCCACCAAACACAGACTTCACTTAATACAGTGTATTTCCCAAGGCAAGAATTTGATCCCAAACATGCGATTGAACCCTGAAATACCATGGTATTTCCAGACATAATCATTGTGCAATAATGGTGTTAATTCCATCTAATACAATTCAATATCATTTAATACCACTGTCCAAACAGGAAGTGGGATTGATAATTCAAACCGTACATTACTTGTTCTCGCATTTCTTTCAACGATATATGATTAACAGGAGAATCGTCATGACCTTCATCCCTCCATACAATAGCCACACTGTCATCCTGTTTGTTTGGGGAATTCATGGGTAACAAACAACATTCGGCGATATTAAGGACTGCACCCGGAAACCATACTCCTCCATGCTTTGATTTGTCACTAGTATCCAGAATACATTTTGGGTCTTCATGAAAGACAACAGAAATTTGTTTCACAAGAATGGACCAGTAAACCTGAAAGTCATCGATATCAATGATCATCAATCTAAAAATCAAAGTATACCATCCCATAAGAACATTTTGTTTAGTTTGTGTTTGGATGCCCAATCTATTTTCATTGTGATAAGTAAGTCACACCAAGTTTTAGTTGGATTTTGAATGAAGACAATGGCAAGAATATTGAGAAACAACTAACACCTCTAACTGGAAAAATACCATAATCATTTAATAGATTTGTTTCACAATCTATTTGCATTGTGATAAGTAGGTTGCACCAAGTCTTAGTTGGATTTTGAATGAAGACAATGGCAATGATAATGAGAAACAACTAACACCTCTATGCTCTGATTTGTCACCAGTATCCATAATACATTTTGGGTCTTCATGAAAGACAACAGAAATTTGTTTCACAAGAATGGACCAGTAAACCTGAAAGTCATCGATATCAGTGATTATCAATCTAAAAATCAAAGTATACCATCCCATAAGAACGTTTTGTTTAGTTTGTGTTTGGATGCCCAATCTATTTGCATTGTGATAAGTAAGTCGCACCAAGTTTTAGTTGGATTTTGAATGAAGACAATGGCAATAATATTGAGAAACAACTAACACCTCTAACTGGAAAAATACCATAATCATTTAATCACACTTCATTCAACTTAATTATCACAATCTAAGTAAATTGTACATCCAAACAGACCCTTCGCTAGCATTGTTTTTGTTACCAAATATCGCTCGCTCATTGCCTTTATTTGTTTTGGCCTACACTCACACCACTTGATAAGAATTCTCAATGTCTTCCAAATGAGACAGGCATGACTTTGGATTGATTACTGAATTCGGGTTTACCTGAGGATAATCAACCGAGAACTTTCGAAATAGGTCGAAGCTTGTGATAGGATCTTGATATGATGATCCTAAGAGCTTTGGGCCATGGGTTTCCATCAGACGCCCCAGATTTGTATGTTTGGCATGTGTCCTGCCAAATCCAACGGCTTAGTCACATACAGACAATGTCATTTGAATGATGAATTATATAATGTGGAAATAAATCATGCTTGGCCACAACTAGCAGCCTTTTATTCCACTTTAGCATACCATGCAGGTGGAGCCCACCTTTCAGTTATCTAGACCGCTCATTAATGGGCCCCCCCGCGGTGGATTGATGATGTTGACCAGGTGAACGAAGATGGCTGAAAATTAAAAATAAGAAATGCCCCAGTGCTCTCAGAACACTATAAGTCATGTGTGCTTAGAAGGTCTAGCACACATTTCTTGGGCTACTATGTAGATAATACACAAATTTGAAAAAGTATTAACTATTCAATCAATGGCCCCTTAATATGGACAGTAGAGATTATTTACACAAAAGTAGGTCCAAGGAAATGAATCACTTTTGTTAGACGATCATAGCCATCCCATCCATGGCTCGGAAAAGAGGATGGCGATAGAAAATAAGGTGAAATCAGAACAAATTTGATCATTGGATCGGTACAATTTTTGCACAGTAATCCATGACATGTATTATGAGCTTAATGGGCAGTTAGGATCAACCCATGGACATTCGGAGTGAACCGATGCAACTAGGAGCACCATGATTTCTTTATAAAAAAAAAAAACACTGATACTTGGGAATTATAAGCAATTCATGATTGGCCCTAATAAATAGATGTATCAAATTGTTGATTGGACCTATTTGTATTAACAATTGTGACCGTATATATTGAAAGCCATTGATCAAATGGTTGATATTTGTCGGAATGGTGTGATGTTTGCATGGTAGGCCATGAAATGTGTGTTAGACCTAATGAACAATATGACTCAATGGATTGGGGTTCATTCTCTAAGCATCCAATGTAAATAGGAGCACCATAACTTATAGTGCTATGAGAGCACTGGAACATCTCGATTTTATTAAGCGTAAATAAATAATTTAGTTGTTAGAAACAGTAACGACCATTACAATACGATATACTGGCCAAATGCCTCTTGGTGGAGGAAGCGGATTGCGTCCTACCCCGGTAATCCGGGCGGGCAGAGCTCTGTGGGGTCCACCGTGATGCAAAACTCTTATCCACGCCGTTCATACCTATTAAAAGATCGTTTTATGGCATGATCCAAAAAATCATATGATACGTGGCCCGCATATTTTATTGGTATACACGGGTTTTCAATTATGACAAGTGGGGCCCATGGTTTGGTCATCCGGACCATAAGTCAGTCGAGTCCCACAATTGATGAAGCATACTCAAAAATCTGCTAGATTTGGAAGTTGCCAACAACCAGTATTAGGACCTTTTTTAGTTGAATGTAGACCGTTGCTATAAAATTCTCTTCTTAACCGTCTATCTTAAGCCACAACAACGCTTGCGCACCTCACGTGGGTATTGACCAGGTAACTTTCTTTGGGGAAATGATTTAATGAGCATGAAATCCACTCCGTCCATTTGGTACAATGCCCCTAGTTTAACTTTGGTCCCAAAAGATGAGGCCGATTCAACGGGAAACGGATTGGCTACTCCCCTGCCAATGGCTGGTGGTCGGTACTTTGTGGGCCCTACCATGATGTATGTGTTTCATCCATGCTGTCCATCTATTTATCCATATCATTTTATGGTATGACAACAAAAATGAGGTATATCCCAATCTCAAGTGGACCACATTACAGGAAACAGTGTTGAATGAGGGTCGACCATTAAAAACTTTTGAGGGCCATAAAAGTTTTGGATCAAGCTGATCTTTGTTTTTTTCCCTTCATTTGGTCCTGTATGACCTAATCAACAGATTAGATGTCAAATAAACAGTACAGTAGGCCTTAGGAGGATTTTAATGGTGGATATCCAATCACTACTGTTTTCTTATTGTGTGGTCCACCTGAGATTTATATCCCTCTCGTTTTTGGATCAATCCCTAAAATGATCTGTAAAAATGGATGAACGGAATGGATAAAACACATACATCATGGTGGGGCCCACGGAGCACCGACCACCAGCCACCGGGCTGGTGGCAGGGGTGTAGCCAATCCGTTTCCGATTCAACGCTCAAGTGGGCCACCCAGATTAAAATTTACAGAAGTTCTCGTCCTATGGCCCACCTGGTTTTGATATACTGAGATTTTTACGTAATCCCTTCAATGAGACCAACCAGATGAATGGATTGGATGCATATGAACACCACCGTGGGCCCTACACAAAATTAACGATGGACGTCGGGTAACAATTGTTTCCTGGGCACGGATTAGGTACTTCCCCCGCCTGTTCGGAGCTCCGGACAGGCGGAGGCTCTGAGGGCCACTGAGGGTCCAGTGTGATGTTTTAATTTTATCCAAACCGACCATCCATTTTTCCATATCATTTTAGAGTATTGAATCAAAAATAGGACAGATCCAACGCTCAGTTGCACTGCACCAAAGGAAGCAGCGGTGCTAAGGATGCTCACCGTTGAAACCTTCTTAGGGTCCACCGTGCTTTTTATTTTCCATCCAACCTGTTGATACGGTCATATACACCTGGGTGAATTGAAAAAACAAATATAATCTTGATCCAAAACTTCTGTGGTCCCCAAGAATTCTTCAACGGTAGGAATCTAATCCCCACCTTGTGGTCCATTTAAGCCTTTGATATTCTCTATTTTTGATTCAATACTCTAAAATGATATGGAAGAATTAATGGATGGTGTGGATAAAATTAAAACATAACGGTGGACCCTCAGTTGCCCGCGGAGCCTCCGCCTGTTCGAGCTCGGAACAGGCGGGGGAAGTACCTAATCCGCGCCCCTGTTTACTACGGTGTGGCCCACCTGGGTTTGGATCATCATGATTTTCGGGTTAGCAGCGCATCTGATGGACGGGATGGATCTCATGAAGGTTCCACCCACGTGCCACCCGGTCAGCGTTAGGTGCATGGGCGACCTTTCGCAGGTTCGTACTGTGGGGCGCATTCGTGAGAATCCAAAAGGCATGTGCTGTAAAAAGAAGCGAGTAACGCAGTTTGGCGAGTCACCACAGAACTAACCAGCTCGCTGGTGTCAAAGCTCTGTCATGACTCATGATGTATGTGTTTCATCCACGCCGACATCCATTTTTCCAGCTCATTTTAAGAAATGAGCCAAAAAAAGCGAGGCAGATCCAAAATTCAGGTGGACCAGATCATAGGAAACAGGGGGGATTGAGCATTTACTGTTGAAAGCTTTTTGGGAGTCAGAAGTTCTGGATCAAGCTGATATTTGTGTTTTCCCTTTATCCACGTCTTTGTGACCTTATCAACAGGTTGGATGGAAAATAATCATTACAGTGGGACCCAGGGAGTTTTTAATGGTGGACGTTCAATCAAAACTGTTTTCTCGTGGTGTGGTCCACCTGTGATTTGAATCGGTCTCAATTTGGGCTCATTCAAATCAGATGGTAAAATGGATGGACGGCATGGATAAAACACATACATCATGGTGGAGCCTACAGACCTTCGACAACAGCTAACTTGCTGGTGTTGGGTGGGTCACTAGCCAAACCGCGTCCGAAAAGCGAGGAAAAGATTGGACGTCTTACAGAGAAGGGAACCAATAAGGTGGGGGCCCACAGGTGGAGGAATCCCATCGAGCGTAGGCCGAGTAATACAGCAGCTGGTGGAGCGCGTGCGGATGAGACGGTCGGAGTACCCGAGTCGACAGGTCACGCCATAGCTCGTCGGGTCTCGAGCCATTGGTTCGAGCCGTCGCGCCTTTCAACGTTTCGTGAATGACTCGAGCCTCTCCAAGAGGTAGCCCGGCTGCAACAAGGTCTTCTACTTCGATTTCGGATACGCTCTTTCTGCTCTCCATCGATAGCCCTCTCTCTCTCTCTCTCTCTCTCTCTCTATCCCCCTTTCTCTGCTTTTATTAAAAGGGTGGGGGTTAGTTGAAATGATCAAACACAGCTACTGTATCATACATTATGGTGCATCCAGTTTATCATCCAACTTGTTATATACGTAGAATATCCTGGCCGTAAAAAATATGGGCCAAACCATGATGATCATATAATGTGAAAATCAGGCCAATCCACATACAGGAGGAAACAACGTCAATATCAATGAACATCCGATGGTATACGATTGAGTGTGGTGGTACCGCCCACACAATAAGTGTTTCAGTATGATTTTCATGTCAAGTACTCATCATGGTGTACTCCACTCTTTTTATGGATAGGATATTCTATATCTATAATACGTCGGTGGTAAAAGAATGGTTGTATCATAAATTGTGGTACAGGCGCTTCTTTCTGATCATTTATCGGGTTTGGTGCGCCCGAGGGGGGCTCACACGTGATGGGGAGAGTGTTCGGTGCGAGACAGCGCCAGAAATTGACAAAAATGCCCTTGATCGGCTTTGAAAAGAATCCAAACTATCATCTCATAAAACGGTTGTTTAGTAAATTCGGTGCTCTGTGACGTCTATCTAATCCCAATTCCCAACCGTCAATGTAATAGAAAGAGAAAAACTTCGGAAGCGGATTGGCTGGTGTAGCACACACACCACCGACCTGGCTGGTGTGGGTTGAGGTCACCAAGTTATGTGGGTCCCATCATGAGGTGTGTGTTATATCCCAACCGTCCTTCCACTTGGCAAGCTCGTCCTGAGTCTTGAGCCATAAATAAGACTGCTCCAAAGATCAATTGGACCCCACTGAAAAAAGCGGTGGGGGATTGAACCTCTACCATGAAACCTTTCGGCCTCACAGAAGTTTTGGATCAATATGATATTTGTTTTTTTATCTACATCCAAGTCCGTGTGACATTATAACAGATTAAATGGAAAATAAATATTATAGTGGGCCCTACGAATGTTTTAACGGTGAGAATTATTGTCCCACTGTTATTTGTGGTGTGGTCCACTTAAGCTTGGGATATTAATCATTTTTTGGCTCATGCTCTAAAATGATCTCGCAAGATGGATAAGCGATGTGGATATGATAAATACATTATTTCGGGCCCATGTAACTTTGATCTCCTTTGAACCGTTCGTACAAGTCAGAGATCCATGAGCGGCAGTGCTCGTCTTCGCACGACACGTACCCACACCAGCCAAATCGGTGGAGTGTGCTACACCAGCCAATCTGCTTCCAAAACTTCGATACTCCGGCCGAGAATGATGGATGATAGAACACGCTCCATATGTGTAGCGCATATTAAACCGTCCAGTTAGTGAGCTCCACTTTAGATGGCTGAGATAACTAATGGATTACTTGATATCTAATGGACCAAAAGGTTTGTTTTATACCATCTGATTTTCGTAAACCACAGATTGGAAACATCCAATGAAAAAAAAAATATATATTATTTTAGCGCATATTAAATCGTCCAGTTAGTGGGCCCCACTTTAGATGGTTGAGATACCTACTGGATTACTCGATATCTAATCAACCAACGACGTTCAAAATAACCAAAGAGTTTGGTTTATACCATCTGATTTTCGTAAACCCCCTGTTGGAAACATCCAATAAAAAATATTATTTTAAAGCTTCTAACCGATTTAGACAGCGCCAGTGGCAGTGATACGTACAATTTAGGTTGATTTAGATATAACCACGTGTACGAATGCAATTGGGTGGGCATCGTCTACCATATACTTCCAGAGTATCATATAGCTTATTTATTTAATGACACGTAGTCCTAGTCAGCAGCTGAGTTTACGTTGGCAACAGCCAATATCCAGCGAAATCATGGGCTAAACTAGGGGAGCGTATTAGGTGCGGCCCGGCCTTACCCAACACACGGTACGGTCACGACCGTGAGGCCCACCTTGATGTATGAATAGTGTATCCACGCTGTCCATTCGTTTTGCAAGCTCATTCTAGGAAATGAACCCAAATACGAACCAGATCCAAATTTCAGGTTGATCACACTATAGGTAAAAATGGTGATTGAACACCCACCGTTAAAAACTTCCTTGGCCCCTTCCTATTGTTTATTTCCATCCAACCTGTTGAGGTCTTTAAAAACAGATGGACGGAATGGATTTGTCATAGACATCAGTGACCCACACAGCCCCAGGCACAGGAATATCTCTGTGCCCAGTACACAGGCAACTGCATCGTTTTAGAAGAGGGACGCAGATTGCCTACTAACGCTGCCAGCGTCAGTTGGCTACTAGTCGCTCGGTGGGCCCACCATGATGTATGCGTTTCACCTACACTATCCTTCCATTTTTTCAGATCATTTGTCATCAGCCCACAGATGTGGTAGATCCAAATCTCAGGTGGACCATGCCACATGTAACAGTGGTGACTGATTCCCACCATTAAAAACTTGGTGAGGGTCACAAAAGTTTTGGATCAAGTTGATACTTGTGTTTTTCCTTCATCCATATGTGTAATCTTATTAACAATTTGGATGGCAAATCAACATTACAGTGTGTCCTATGAAGGTTTTTAACGGTGGGCGTTGCGGAAGAAACAGACGTAGAAATATAAACTTCCGAGACAAGAGGCCACCACCGAATAAGACCCTTCGTTTTGTTCCGAAGAAAATGAGGATCCAGACAAACTAAATGAGAATCAAGGGTATCAAGAAAATTGAAAGTTTGAAATACTAAAAGGGGGGGAGGGGATAAGGACGTCTTCATGTTTGCAAAAAACTCTTTGTGACATTTCTTTTCGACCAAAGATTAAATCATCTATTATGATATATAAAAAAACGATCGCTTTGAAAAAACAGTAAAAAATGAAATGTCATTGTATTTTTTCACACATGTCCAAGTGATGATTAAAAAAAAAAAAAATGAATATCTTTTACATATTCCCCTACTTTGTCGAAAATGGTTTTCCTATGGTGTAGTCCACTTGAGATGATTTGGATCTGCTTTATTTTTTACTTATGCCATAAAATGATCTGAAAAAATGGATGAAACACATACATCGTGATAAGGGCTTACAGAGCACTTACCAGTAACCACCTCGCTTGGCAATCAGCATCCTAGGTAGAGTGGGAGAGAGTGAGACATAGGAAAAGGTCACTGTAGACTCTGAAAGAAAGAGGAAGAGGATTGTTTTCAACTATAGCCACCCACCTCACTCTTTTCCATTTTGAGTTTTGTGGACCACTCAAGAGTTTTAGATTTATTTCTTTTCGGTTTACTATCTAGATAAAGGCGGCAAAATAAATGTAAGGATTGATTTCATTTAGTTATCATATTGGGCCCCACACGTCTCTTGTTGTGTCTCTCTAGTGATACCATTGACCACATGCAGAGAAGAAAAGAGAATGCTATTTATTTTGTTAGGTTATAACTACACCGAGAGTGAAATCTGAGGGGTCCCTGGGAAATGTCCAAAAGCTAGTACCGTTGTAAATGGTATAAAGATTAAACTCATAGACCATTCTCTTTCTTGAGGAGAACTAATCAAACAGTCGTTTATTATAAGTAGAACATCCAATCCTTTAAAAATGTCCTTCACACCATGAAAATCAAGCAGATCCACTGATTGATCCGGACACAACATCGAAGTCAATGGGCACGTGTGGCCCACACAATTGAGTAATTCTGCCTGATTTTTATATCAGATGATAATCATGGTGTGGCCTAATTTCAGAGATTAGATTTTCTACACATGTGACATGATGGTGGGAAAAATGGCTATATCAGTACTTATGAACCACTGTATCATTTTGAAAGGTAGATTAGATATTCTACACGTGACATGTTGGTGGGGAAAATGGCTGTATCATTACTTATGAACCACTGCATCTTTTCTCAAATAATAATAATGATGATGATGATGATAAATAAATAAACCAATGGCAATGTTTATCTCTGGACATTTCTCATTTTTCTTACATGTTCCTCTTCTGAGATAGGGATGGTTAGGTGAAAGCAGGTTTTGAATTATGATGAATGTGACACAGGGTTTGTTAACCCAAGCCATTGGCTTGTTATGCCCCATCCTAAGCTGGACTATGGCCTGAATTTCATCGACCGGACAATCTTAACCTTTAAATTTGTTGCCTATGGAAAGATGTATAAGAAGAGAAATACAATGGCCCACTTTCAAATATAAAAGGTCCCATGACTGGCCATCAGGAACTTCTGATCTTAGAATTTTTTTGGGCATGGTCCATCCTTGGAAGAAACATGTCAACGGTTGAGATTACCAAACCATGGGTCCCATTTGTTAGACTTAAAAATCCATACGCTATAAAAAGAAGTTGGCCAGGCATCATCTAATCCCTCTGTTAATCAAAACATTAGTTTGTTGGGCCCCAGGTCGATGGACACCCAGCAACAAGAACTTCTCACTATGAAAAAACCGAACATTTCATCAAAATGAGTGCTAAAAGAATGCAACAGATTTCCTACATCCCATCAATTTGATACATCTATCTTCAAAAAGGAAACCTTTTGATTGTTATTCGTTATTGATAAAAGTAAATTTGTGTTAACTGGTTTGGTTTTCTTTTCCCCATATAGATATTGAATAGAACAAGTTATTTTTAGTGTCACTGTATTTTAAAACTAAACGTGCGTTTGGATCATACCTTGCGTTCCACCATCCAATCACTATGTGGGCTTTTCCTGATGTTTCATTGTTTAGTTATGGAACTTTCAATCTGGCTAATTTTGGGGTGTATCGAGTTGACCGAGTAGGTGAGCTGACTCAACGAGTCAAACCGAGTTTGAACCATGTCAAACTCCTCAGCAAGTTTCGCAGTTGCTCAGCTCGATTTCTGGTTGATCCGAGTTGACTCAGCTGAGTTTTGAGTCTAACAGAGTTTTAGAATTATGGGTTAGGTCAGTTGGGATTGGATTGAGCCCTACCAAGTCACACCCCTAATAATAACTTACTCAAAGATGAACAGGTGTTTAAAAAGGAAGCATGCTTAAAAGTAAACTGCTACTTACAATGCAAGGCCAGGCTCGTGCGGAACCAACATTATATGTTTTGCTGATAAACATGTATGCTGTAAAAAGATGACTGAATATACGAAATTCAGTCCATGCTTCTACCACTCTTTCAAGTCCTTTTATCTATTATGTGATTAATATTTATATAGCAAACCGCCTGGTCCATTCCGCCGCTACTTCATCATGTTTAGCTCTATCGTTCAAGTATAAATGTGCAATGCTTGAGACTAGAGGATTATCTGCGTAGATAGGCAATAACCCATGTTGGGGAAGAAGAATAAGAATCTTCAAGACAAATCAAGGGGAATTACAGTAGAAACTGCACTCACAAGGGTCTGGATTGGTGAAAACTGATCTGATTTCCAGTAGCACCTTCGAAATTGTTAGAGCAGGACTCCAGTCTTTCAAGATGTCCAAAATAACGTTGCCAGCAGAATCAACATTGCAATGGTAGATTCGAGTTTTAAATACTACCTAAAAACCAAAGAAAGAAGAAGAAGAAGCTATAAACAGTGAGAAAAACAAAAGAAAAAGGGAGAATAAATGGGAAACAGTGGGGCACAATGGGGAGTGGGAACGGACACCATAGAAACATCCAGTTGCAATGTTGGATCTAACATGCTGTGTAGGCACAATGGGGAGGGGGACGGTGTTGGATCCAACAAGTTGTGAAGGCACAATGGGGAGGGGGACAGTGTTGGATCCAACATGTTGTGTATATGTCACAACCTAGTCATCAGGTAAGCCCCACCAAGATGAAGGTACCCACTGAAACTCAAGTGATTCCAAAACTTAGGTGGGCTACAACAAGTGAATATATTAATTTAGACCTAATTTTACATTGTTCCCTGTAGTGTGTCCTACCTGCGTACTGGATTAGAATGATTCTTGGGAAACAGAGTGGACATGAGGAGAGGCATCAGATGCATGGTTGGGATTCCACATATATATCATGGGTGGGCCCCACACAGCTCAAATGCATGGTAATTACCATGCATTCGAACATATGTGATCATACCCCTTATTGAATTTAGTTATTCCAATTCATTTTATCAAAGCATCCAGACACTTAAATTCAAAAAGAAAACACTGGGCAAATGTTGCATGAGCTTATAATGTCAAAACTAGCCAATGATAAACTAGAAACTTCATGATGAGACAATGGCATATCCTTTTCACGAGTGCAAGCAGAGGACACGTCATTTTCCATTTGGAGAGTTATGGAGGAAATCACGCGTACCTTGGGAGGCTTGAATGGATAATCACTTGGAAATGTAATGTCAAGAAAGAAAATACCACCTTGGTATGGTGATCCTACAAGTAAGAACATAACAAAATCAACTAAAGCTAGCATACCAAAGTAATTTTTACCAAAGTTGAGGTCAGAAGCCTCCCATTAGAATTAATACTTGTCAAAAGATCATGTATAGAAGACACAGCTCTAGAACTAATTGACTCAACTCAAAACTTGGCCCAGTTAACTCGAAATATTGAGATTTTTTTTTTAATGACAACAGGGTGTCCCCGCCCCTTTTGAAGGCTATTCCCTGTTGATGCACGCTATTACCCACAAACCACATGCATCGGGTAAAACACAGAGAGAGGATTCGAAACCGCATCTATGGGGAACAAACCCATGATGCTAGCTGTTCGCCCAAACCCTGGGCAGGATCGAATTATTGAGATTACGAGCCGAATTACTATAAAACTCGCCACCGGCGAGCCCAACATTATTCTGACTTGGCGTCAAGTCTCGGTGAGAGGAGGGAAGGGGTGCTTATAGAATAGGCCATCCATAGTGAGAGCCCCATCATAGCAGCAGTTTGAATGACCAAACCATGGGACTATAATTGCAACACTTGTAGGTGGATTTTTATTGCATATGCCATCCATAGTGAGCCCCATCAAAACAGCAGTTTAAATGGATGAACAATGGATTCTTTTTTTAGCAAATTTTCTGAACAATATCCCAAGAAAAACCTCAAAATTTTAAAAATCTATTGAGAAATTCCTGAAATTTGTATGGTAATTGTCAAGCCGTTCAGCATTTATATATCCATTCGGGTAGGGTAGGGTCGGGTCAACTGGGCCGAGTTGTACATGCACATTCGGGCGGAGTATTGCGAAACTCATATACATATAACCCTAACTTCCATGGACAGTTATAGGCAGTTGTAGGCAGTTACAATCAGTTATAGACAGTTATAGAGAGAGAGAGAGAGAGAGGGAGAGAGGAGAATGCCTTGAGGACCGATGATGGTGGAGATCCATTGGTAGAGATTGTCGCCTATGGGTCCAGCAGAGCAGTCAGCAGGTGGGTCTGTATTCAATTCCAGCATCTCCATCTGAATCCTCTTCCCAGACGTCGAAACCGAAGTCGTCGATCCCCACGACCGAACTCCCCCGCCTGAGGAGCTCGTGTTCATGCTCTTCGTCCCCGACATCCCTTCCCTTATCCCCCTTTCTCACTCTCGTTTTTTCCTTTTTCCTTCCCCCAGGGACCTATTTCATACTCGATTACGCTGTGATGGTTGATACTCAGCTACTCCCCTAGTTTCACAGCCACTCGTTTGCTGAATAAGGAACATTGGACTTTCTATGTCAACCGTCCATCAAGTGTCCGCAAATCAGTCAATTGGACAACCAACTCTACTCTACATGACACGCAAATAGCTTTGGACATTTTTGCTTTTGTTAATTAGACTCAACCCCCTACATTGGTAAAGATAACAATGTTTCACATCCAACGGTTGAGATTTTACAGCATCATCGATTATAATAGTTATAGACAGTTATAATCAGGTAGGATTGTTCAACCAATCTAATTTTGGGACAGTAAGTTAATAATAATTTGTTGGATAGTTAATATATGCCTCGTGTATAGATCTCGAATACTCTGTGTATCAAGACTGGAATTAAGGCAGTCTCAATGGGCCAGGCTCAACCATTAGTTTTAAGGCTTGGTCTGTTTTGGGGTGGCTTGTTTGGCTGGTCACAGTCCTGGCCAAGCTTAGCCTGGGTTTTCCTGGACCCAAAGACCAGGCAGGTCTCCACTACTAATAGGACTTCGGCTAAGCAAATACGCCCAACCCAATGGGCCCCCACACTTGCATTTCGAAATTGGGACCTGGAACGTTTACAGAATTGCCAGCTCCACCTAATGAATGGCCTGGATCTTGCACACGTATGGAAGCATAAATGAGGAAGCGAAGCTGCAGATATTGCTTAACTGCATATCATTATCTTAACCACTATCAATAGAAAAGAACTCCATACAGCTGCCATAAAGAGGAGTTAGTTTATACACTGGCAGAGTGTGATGGTTTATGCACAGGCGCTAAGAAATTACACTCGCAACATATGTTATTTCAAATTAAACTGCCCGAATTCGGAGCTTGTTTGCAGAATTCGGTGGTGCTATGGCTGTTTTGCAACATTTGTAAAGTCAAATTAAATTGCTCGAATTCAGAGCTTGTATGCTGAATTCGGACTGATGGCTGTTTTTCATACCACAATCAGGTTGGTTGAATAATCTAAACTCTGTTCTGAGCTTGTTTGCTGAATTCGGACCAATGGCTGTTTTTCATCCCAGCCGTCCAATAAATGTCCACCAATTGATTAGTTAAGTAATCAACTGACTGTAACCGTGAGCTAATGATCCATATAAAGAGGTGCTTGCCATCTAGGCCTTTTTTCGTGAGTTACCAGTATGCCGTATACAGTGTCTTAGGGCCCGTTTGGACGGGAGTGTTAGGTTGGATTCGATTGTAGTAGGTTGGATATCAGGGTCATATCCAACAGAGTACGGGCGTCTGCCTGTTTGGACGGGAGAGAGATGAGCAGGGAGGCGTCGCCTGTTGGATTGACTGCTGGATTGCATCTCAGCGCCAAATATCCTACCTCTCTATCTCTCTCTCTCTCTCTCTCTCTCGTTGGATTTCCCTCGATACGCTCCTCTCTCTCTCTCTGATTTGCCTCGAGCCCATCCCAGTCCTTCGTACAGACTGAGGGATAGGATTGAAGGTCGCTAGATATGGCGGGAGCGGTGGCGGGAAGGATCATTTCCCCAGTAGAATCGTCTTATAAATCTCAAGTATTTTCGACGACGATGGCCATCACAGCCATCACCGTTGTTGCGCGCAGGTACGTCTTCTTCCTTCTATGGCCTGATTCGGTGGCATACAGTTGGGAATTTGTCATGCATGTCATCCCACCACTCTTGCTGCGCACAGGTATGTCTTCTTCCTCCTATGGCCTGATTCAGTGGCATACAGTTGGGAATTTGTCATGCATGTCATCCCACCACTCTGTGAGAGGGCCGTTCGCTTTTGATCTGCATGTTCGGTTTTACAAGCTCCTGGATTTTGGGGGTTTCTGTGCAATCTGATTTTTTATGTATTGTGCACTCCAGAAATCGGGGGTTATGGGTTTTTAGAGTGTGATGGCTTAAGTTTTGCTGCAATAGAGAACCAGGAGGATTGTTTGTGCTTTCAATCCTTCTGTATTCAATTGACTGCTTCCATTTTCAGAAACCTCTTTGCTTATGTTTATGGTTTTTAGAGGTTTTGCGAAATCAGATTTGTAACGATGTTGTCTTCTCCAGATAACCCCCATGTAAGCAGATTGTGGGCGTTGTGGCCTTTTCTGATTTGGATTTTCTTAAATTGGAAAACTGATTCTTCTTCAAACAGTCTGTATTCAGTCCTATTGTTGATTTTTGAAAACCATTTTGATCATGGTACCTGGAAATTGGGGGTTTTGTGAAATCTTAATTCTATTCTTCAATCTCATTCCAGATAACCCCCAATTTCTGGATTTGGGACATTTTCGTAAAATCTAACTTGGATTTCCACATCCAGGAGGACTGATTCTTCTTGAAATAGTCTGTATTGAACTGATGGATTTCAATTTTCGAAACCTGTTTGCTCATGGTTTCTGGATATTGGGGGTTTTGTGAAATCTTAATTTTGTTGTTGGGAGGGTTCTCCAGAAAATAGGGGTTTCAGGATTTTCGGTTTTTATTTAATCTAAAATCTAACTGTCTTCATATCCAACTGCTGATTTGCTTCCATTTCCAACTCAGTGTTCATTGATCTCCACCATTGGCTTAGATAAAGATCTCTGGTATGCTCCATATTATTTTTCTTACCTTTTCCCTCTCTCATTCTTAGCATTTTTTGTCTCCATAGCTAAAAGTGATGAAATATTACTGTAAATCACTCTTTACTCTTTTTCACAGTTTGATACACAGTGCAATATCCCTGGAATTATTATATATGTTATCCACTCTGCTATCTTCATGGAGAAATAATTTTTATTTTGCTTCTTAAAAAAAGCTTATTATGAAACAAGTTACTCTGTCCATTTATGTTTGAGACCCAGTTGTTGAAGCACATCGATCCAAAAATTATATGCAATTGGTGAACCATTTGACTGGACATTATTCACTAATCATGAGTGTGATGGTGAATGCTTGCCAAATCTAGTTTACCCTTATTGCATCGGTGATTCAGATTCTGAGATTCGAATGTGCTATTAGTAATCTGATGTACTGGACACCTTAATCTCATTTTTTGTTGTTAACAACATGACCTTATGTGCACGTGTCATGTCCTTCAAAACCTGCATACACCAGACAAAGGAAGCTTGCTTATTTATCATATGCCACTGATCATTTAAATGATTTTTGGATAGTTGATTCGTGAGTTCTTCTTGTTTAACATATCCCACCTTGTTGCCCAAATGCATACATTCACACCTCTTTTATATAACTCTCCAACTATGAAATTTGAATGATTTTCGAGCAAGTGAATATATACTTCTATTGTGAATTTATTTTAAGATTCAATCAAAGTGGTTCACATGATTGAAATTAAGTTTCAAGAGAGATTGCAGAAAGACCTCTACTGGGAACAATGTTAAACACAGGTCCCTTAATAGTATATATTAAAATTTGGAGATTTCAAATTCCTTAAATAATGGGTTTTACTTTATCCATGTTTTTTTCAAGCTAATGGCATACCTAAAGTACTGCAATAGGAATAACCAATTCATTGTTATGCATCACAACCTCTATCCCTTGACTTGTGTTTTAGGTTTCTGGTGGCAATAGTGAAGTTGGCTCTCTTCTTTTTTGTTCTTTGTCTTTACACAAATGAGGTATTTGTTTTTTTGATGGTTTTTATCAATTTCTTGTCATTATTTAACGGGTAGTTCCTGTTTGGATTATGATTTCATTTCTTACAATGACAACTTTTTTATTTGTGGCCAACTATTGGGGGAATTTGAAGCTAGGGGTCTCTGATGTAAGCTGTCAAATATTGGGTTCTCTAGTAGTTTACTTTTCACATGTTCTCTGCATATTGGTTGATATGAATGTTTTAATTACTCTCATTATCTTGCAATTTTTTGCTACTCTGGACTTGTTTTTTTTCATTGAAACCTTTGTGGTTAGGGCCAACGTGATGCTTATATATCAATCTTTCATAAATGGTGGACGTTTAATATTCCTTATTGTTTCTCATGGCAAATGGCTTAGTTGGCTTTTGTGTCTGCCTCAATTTTTAGCTCAGGTATATATGTGATCATTTACAAGATATATATTTTTAGTGGACACTTATCTAATCATTCCAAATGAATGCTTACCCTGCTGAGTCGCTAAGTTGAAAACTTTCTTCTAATGATCCATATCCACCTATAACAATATGATCTAAACCATCTAGTTAGTGTGGAATAGAAACCCCTATCAACAGATCATGCCTACTTTTGGCTCCAATAGGACCACATGATGCTGGTTGCCAGTCCTAGACATCTGGCAAACAAGATTTTAGTCTACACTGAGGACCATTGATCTGATGGCCACATCACGTGGACACGTTACACGCCAAAATCACATTGATTGGATAACTTGTGACCATCCAAGCTGTCACGAGGTTCTTCATGTATAGAACATGTGCCATTCTTGTGAGCCAGTAATTGAATGACTAGCAGAGTCCAATCACCTATCATTTATCAAGATATCCACATGGTGGCCCACCTGATCATCAACGGTCCCACCTATTCCTATGAGGCGATGTAAATGATAGCTTTTTTGATGGTTTTTATCAATTTCTTGTCATTATTTTTGGGTGGTTCCTGTTTAGATTATGATTTCATTTCTTTCAATGACAACTTTTTTATTTGTGGCCAACTATTGGGGGGATTTGAAGCTAGGGGTCTCTGATGTAAGCTATCAAATATTGGGTTCTCTAGTTGTTTACTTTTCACCTGTTCTCTGCATATTACTTGATATGAATGTTTCAATTACTCTCATTACCTTGCAATTTTTTGCTACTCTGGGCTTGTTTTTTTTTTTTTTTCAATTCAGTT
This sequence comes from Magnolia officinalis, assembly GCA_021015155.1. Lineage (NCBI taxonomy): Eukaryota > Viridiplantae > Streptophyta > Magnoliopsida > Magnoliales > Magnoliaceae > Magnolia > Magnolia officinalis. Next base: position 8,709,324 of record JAJHSJ010000001.1, on the reverse strand, counting down.
TATGTACGGGAATGCGCCTATATGTCCTATTGAATTCAAATTTTCAGAGTTTGGACATGCAATAATTTATTACTAAAAAAAAAATCTTCTTTCAGATCTTCATCTGATTATGTAGGAAAAACACTTAGAAGAGTCATATAATTTGGCCTGCATTCTCACTCTTCCCCCAAACCAGATAAAAGGTTACGGAAAGTTTCTAATTGCATTCTATAAGCTCTCTCCCATTTTTCATCTCTTCTTCTTTTTCCTGTATGGTTAACTGATAAAGAATATTTAGGGTTTGTTTGCACAGGAGAAATCTTTTCATTGTGTGCAAGCAGGGCCCATGATTCAATTATCTACACTGTTGATATGGCAGCCATCGGCGTGGATGACCCATGCACCAAGTCTCCAGATTGAAAGATTCTTTCCAATGTAGTTGAAATTGAAGCACTCCTGTTTTTTCCTCTCTTGACCGTTTCCGTTTATTTGTTGACCACTATTGAATCGTTACCAATTTTCTAATCTGGAGGATTATTTAGTGCTTGGGTCATCCACAATGGAGGCCATAATATCAACTATCTGCCCATAGTATCAACTATTCAATCACTGATTCATGGGGACCACTTCCCCCTACTTTTACAAACTCAAAACCCAAAGGTCAGGGACAAGGTTCCACGCCACCCTGTTTTTCTTTTTGGTGCCAAGCCCATCTTTCTGGGGGCTCCTCCCACATGGGAACATGACACGTTGGCGACGGAGATAGAGATTAAGGGTCCGTTTGGATGCATTGAAAAGTTCAAATTGGAAAGTTTATTTCTTTGAAACATTTGGGAGCTTCCATGGAAACAGAATCTCATAGATATTATTTTAGCACTTTCTACAGGATAAACAAAAGTATACAATATGCATTTCATGTGGGTGGTTTGGTCCACCCATTCTGCCCATTTTGGAGTGATCCTGCAATAATGTACTCCTGCTTCCAAACGAAACAATTGTTTTTTTTTTTTGAACTGTTTGTTGGCTGTCCATATACAAATTCCATCAATGAGAGAGAGAGAGAGAGAGAGAGAGAGAGAGAGAGAGAGAGAGAGAGAAGAAGAAGAAAAAACACCAAATCTTCAATTCCTGTTGGGATTTATCCCACAAAAAAAATAACATTCAGGGCACAACAAGAGTTCCTATATTCTGTAGTTAGAGGAATTCTACAATAAGTCTGAATCTCTTTCCTTGCAGAATTCGGTATGAAGTTCATTTTTCATATTGATTTCTGCCAGGATGAAAGCTTTTATCTCCATGTTGTTATCCATGGAGTTATCTATGCTGTTATCCATACATGAAAAAGTAGTCATATACTATATATATTTATACATAGATAAGCATTATAGCCACTGTTGGCATCCAACCATGGAGGTCTAAGTAGTCATATACTATATATATTTTTATATATCTATAAATATCTATAGATATATACCTTCGTCCAACATTTATATTTGTACCCACTGTCATTTGCAATGTATATTTATGAGAAATACACATGTGATAATGTATGTTATCAGTTTACGATGGATTCATCAGATGAGTAATCGCCGGATAGTATAATTGTGTTTCAAGCGGTGACAGCTTGCGTACAGGCTGTTGGGGAATATTGTCATACATACATGTTCAAGCAACCGGCGCTTCATGGGGATGATGAGCTAGCAAGGTTCATCAATTATATTATTCGGGCTAGTGACGGAGATTGTGTAGATCAACTTAGGATGAATCGAGAATCATTTTTTGAACTATGTACGCTACTACGCGAGAAGACACGACTTCGTGATACGCGTAATGTTAGTCTTGAAGAACAAGTAGTTATTTTTCTTCACACGTTGGGGCACAATGTTCGTAACCGGGTCATAAGTCATAGATTTATTCGATCCGGTGAGACATGCAGTCGGCACTTTCACCGTGTGCTAGAGGCAATTATATCAATGTACCCTGATTTAGTTAAACCAGCCGACACAGAGACACCATCAGAAATCCAAAAAAATCCAAATTGGTCTGCTTACTTTCAGGTATATTTGCAATAGGTGTGTTTTCTAAGTCCGTATTTCTTACTTCCCTCCAATGTATGGTTGCTTCATGTTGATTCTTCACATTTAGAATTGCGTCGGTGCAATTGATGGTACACACATTCCAGCGCATGTGTTGGCGATTGACCACGCGAGCTTCCACAATCGTAAAGGGGTGCTCTCCCAAAATGTATTGGCCGCGTGTTCTTTCGATATGAAATTTATGTATGTATTGGTCGGTTGAGAGGGTTCTGCTTCGGATGCGAGAGTTTTACACAACACATTGACCTGATCAGATGATCCCCTGCTTGTGTCAAACGGTACTGTATATCTGTTATGAAAGTGTCAATCTAATTGTTAACTATCACTGTATCCAGTTTTTCACTTAATAGAATGTTGATTCGAATGTATAGAAAAATATTATGTTGTCGACACTGGATACGCTCATTCACCTAGATTTATGGCTCCATACCGGGGCATTCGGTATCACTTACAAGAATATCGAACCGAGAGAGCTCCTGCGAACATGAAGGAGTTATTTAATTACTGACATGCACAATTGCGCAATGCAATCGAGCGATGTTTCGGTTTATTGAAAGGCAGATTTTCCATCTTGAAGAGCGCTATGCAGTACGAATTTCAAACACAAGTCCAGATTGTGATAGTTTGTTGTGTCCTACACAATTATATACATGGCCAAAATGAGTCTCCATAAAACAGTGATTTCGCTGGTATATCTTGTGCTGATGTGGAGGGTATCCCAACGCCACAAGAGCTATCAAGTAACAACGAGCGGCAATGGTTACTTCAAGTAACGCATCGTGAAAAAGATGCTTGGAATCGAATGCGCGATGACATTACAGCCAAAATGTGGGCAAATGCTCAACATAATAGTAGGAGTAGATGACGATACTTTCTATTTAATTTTCATACATCAGTTGGTGATGTTATATTTAAGGTTTATTTAACTTCGAAAAACAGGAATTATGGTCACCAAGTTACACACTTGGTGGTTTGTTGGATACTTATACAAACCAGTGAATTTATGTTACATAAGTCTATCTTAATATTTGCTGTTTTAACGATTATAGTTGCCATTTGCAAAAAAATCATACATACTTCATATTCAGGTGAAATGGCAGACTCATTTAACGAAACATCCACGCCGACCCAGTCACCGGTAAAAACACCGCCGATAGCCACCCGATGTTCACCACGTGCTAAAACCATGAAATCTCTCGCGGAGCCTTCATCTAGAGCGCCGAAGATCAAATGGACAAGTGTTATGGACCAGATACTGTTCAACACATTCCTCGAACAGGTCGCACTAGGCCGTAAGGTTGATAACAGATTCAAGCGGGAGGCGTACCAGATTGCGGCCGACGAAGTTACAAAACACACCAAGGTAATTGTCACATGGCGAAACGTGTCCAATCGGTTGAGATATTACAAGCGAGAGTATACTGCAGTGATGGACATGCTAGCAGCGAGTGGGGACTCTGAGAGGATGGTTGTGACAGCCCCGGATGAAATCTGGGAGCAATATCTTAGGGTACGTTTTACTGGTTTTGAATTTCCTATCATCCATTTCTATGTAATATTTACTCATTATTACATCTGTCTTATTCCTCTGGCAATCTCACCCAAATGTTGTAAGACTGCGATAAACGAATCAACATGATCGATGACCTCGCAGTGATATGCGGATCAGACCAGGCCACGGGCTGCTATGTACGAGGCAGTAGGAGTATGGTCGCGTCGGCATCTTCTTCTCGTCTGTAGCGAGACCTTAATGAAGCATGGAATTTTGTTGATGACGATATAAATGATCTGATAAATCTATCAGAGGATTACGTAACAGACTCCACAGGGATCATTCTATAACCATCGGACAGTCCTGCGATGGGACATCACGGGTCCCGTGACACTCCCACTCGCACTCCTGATTCCGATGGTACTTGCGGAGGGATAGTAACAAGGAAACGATCGCTCCCGCCTCGTCCATGTGATGTACTTGGGGCCTCATTAAATACCATTGTCAAGTCAATGATGAAATTTGGGCTCGGCAAACAGGTTAATCGTACTAACAAAGTACTTGATGTGCTTGAAGAGATGAAAGGCCTGACCACCAAAGAATTTATCGATGTTGGTGAGATCCTAAGTAAGGACAAATTGTTGGCGTCGTTCTTTGTTAGTCTTCGACCCGAGCGCCAAGTGGAGTGGTTAAAGGAAAAACTCCGTGATCACTTCGGTGATGGAGGTGATGGTTCTGTCTAACAATGTGTGGTCAATGGGTTTGTTATACTGGTTTCTATTATGGGCATGTAATAACTTATATTGTTGTGATGTGTTTGTTCCGTATACTAATTTATATATATATATATATATATATATATATATATATATATATATATATTGGATTTTGTTGTGCTAGGTATATATGCCTAATGTATACCATTGTGACTGCTTTTAATGACTAAATATGTTTTAGAAGCAATTCGGTATATTTACTCACATGCTTGCATTACGCACATTAACTCGGATTGGATTAGTCAGTTCGTATAATGCAGGAAGGGTATGTACATACAACTTTCATATTCAGAAAATAGGATTAGTATGGGATATTGGAATTACGAATGTTCATTTTTTGATATATCACAAAAATAATCCATGCATGCCATTGCAGATGGGTAAAGAAAAGTTCTACGTTGTCCTTGTCGGACGACGCCTTGGGATATATGAAACTTGGGATGAGGTGAGAGTAGAAGTTGAGGAATATAGTGGCGGCAGGCACCATGCGTTTCGAAATTGGAAGGAGGCCGTAGCATGCTGGGACAATTTTTTCCGTAAGGCTTGTGAGCCATCCAGACCACTGCCAGAGTCTCCGTTCCATGTCTTCAGGTTGCCGTTGCATCTGCTGAGATCGAGATCCAACACGCTACGACTTCGTCTACCCATCAGTCGACTCAGACGAGACAGGAGGTGGTGGAGAGGGTCATATCGACTGATGATCTTGCTCGATCGGATAGCGAGAAAGTCGTTGCGATTTTCGTGGGCCTACTGGTTCTTTTTTTGCATTGCTTATTATTATTAAAATTTAAATATTATTGTTATAACTTTGATTATTTCTTTCGACTTATGTTTATGGTTTTTGTGGACTATAGTCGTGTGATGGTTTAGTATATTATAGTCTGCATGTAGGTTTTTGGATTTTCTTTGTGCTATTGATATCTGTCAACATCTCATGTTTTAATTTGACATGGATCTCCCAATTCTATCGGTTACCACAATGAACGGAATAGATGGAACACATCCATGAATGTGCGGCCCATATTTGACATGGACAGTCCCATGGGGGTTGCTTGAAATCAGTTTGCGTACTGAGATACGCCTTAAACACTTCAGCGTTTACACAGTGGGCCCACCATAATGTTACAACTTCAGATCTCGCCTGCTGATTTTGTAGACAATGATTATTTTGTAAATTTCAGATCCATTTCTCATTGTTTACTGACCATCTGATAGGTCTATATATATATATATATATATATATATATATATATATATATATATATATATATATATATATATATATATATATATATATATTGGAAGGCATGGATGAGACACAAGTTTGGACGGTACCCATTGAACGGCTTGGATGAGACAGACATCATGGTGCCCCGTGGAGTATCCAATCCGGTCGATGGCACCCTTTCAAATACAGAGAGTGACCATCAGTTTCAAATTCTAGACCGTCCAAACACTCCAGCCGTTGGATTGCATGGGATTACATGCAATCCCATGCCCGGCCAAACATCCACCGCATCTGCCACGTTTGGATTTCCTGAACCGCCCAAACGTGCACACCATACGGGTGCTGGATCGTCTACTCCAATGGGATAGGAGACAATTTGTTATATTTTGTTTTAAAATATTATTAAAATTTGAAATTTCAAATTTTCGATGATTTCCCTCCACATTTGAAAGTTGTGATATTTTTGTGTTGTGGGTTTTGTCCCACATCGGATTTGACAAAGTAAACTATCTTGTATATAAGATAGTATTTTTGCCTAGGGCTTGTGCCCCTTTCAGGGGGCATGTGAATTTGGTCCTGTGGGGGGGTTATGCCAATAGCTCTAATCTATGCCATTGACCACACACGCGCGCGCGCGCGCCGAGCCGAGCCGAGCCGTGCCGTGCCGTGCCGAGCCGAGCCGAGTCCGAGTCCGAGTCCGTGTCCGTGTCCGTGTGCGCATGGCGTGCGCGACGGGCGGGACGGGGACGGACGGGCTGGGCTGGCGCGGGCGGGTGCGGGTGCGGGTGCGGTGTAAGTGTACTCGCGTGGGTGTGTGTGTATGGGTACTCGCGGGACTTATTTGCGAGTGTGTACTCGCATTTGCGCCTTTTTGTTTAAACCAGAGAGATGCATCCATTCCGGTTGGTCGCATCTGTTGGGTTTAAACCCAACGGACCTAATCTTTGGAAAGGGTGCTTATGCACCACTTCGGAGTCTATATAAGGATTTCCGATTCCAATTTCAAAATACAAAAAATACTCTATCTTATAAAACTCTCTCTGAAACGAATTTTAAGCATTTTATTACTGAGTTCATCGCTGAGTCAACTCAGCACTTTCGGATTAAACTGCAAGTGGTTCGAGCCCGTGTACAGTGAGTGCACCGCTGGGACCGGGTCATAGTCGTTGTATCCTGGAGGTCGATTGCTCTGGAAACCTGTTGCACTTGGGACGCTGTCCAAGGGGAGCAAATTCGATTTCAAGCCGAGTGACTCAGTCACGCCTCGACTCAATACAATAAGTTCTTCTTTCTCAAAACTTTTATTTATTTATTTTTTTTTTTGGTTCTCGATTTTTAAGTCTATTTAATTCAACCAATTATCCAACAATCTTGAAATCGAATTTGTTGAATTATATAGACTATGGCTACAGTAACTGTAAATGCTTCTGCTGAGTTAGCCAAAATCGAACCGTTCGCTGGACAATGCTTTAAACGGTGGTGGAAACAAAAACTGATGTTCGCTCTGACCACCCTGAAAGTTTCATACATATTATCTGAATCATTTACTATAGATCCAGCAAATCAAACTGAAGTAACAGATGAAAATAATTGTAAAAACTATATTCTAAATTCTTTATCCAACGATCTATATGATGTGTATGCTTCTTACGTGTCTGCTAAAGACATATGGATTGCTTTAGAAAAGAAATACATATTGGAAGATGCAGGCGCCAAGAAACATGCAATCGCTAATTTTCTTCATTATGAAATGACAGACGATAAACCTGTCACAAATCAAATTCATGATTTTCAAAGTCTAGTTCATGAACTATCAACAGAAGGAATTAAGTTGGATGAGTATTTCTGTCAGGAGCGCTAATAGAAAAATTACCGCCCTCCTGGAAAGAATATAAGAATAGAAGAATGAAACATAAAAAGAACGGTGTTTCTTTGGAAACCACTATCGTACATATACGAATAGAGGAGGCCAATAGAATCAGGGACCAAAAAGAAAATGGAAATGAGATAGATTCAAAGGCGAATCTTGTGGAGTCAAGTCGGGCAAATAATAAGAAAAAGGGCAACTGTCATAACTGTGGCAAACCTGGACATTACGCAAATGAATGCAGGCTCAAAAAGAAGAATGCAAACAATCAATTCAAGAAAAAGGGAAACTGCTACAACTGTGGAAAGCCTGGGCATCATATTAAAACCTGCAGGCTTAAGAAAAACAAAGATAAGCCGCAGGCTAATCTTACAGAACAGGCAATGAGTCTGACATGGTAGTAGCTGTGGTGTCAGAAGTCTTCCTTATAAACAACTTGGAGTGGGTGCTAGACACTGGTGCAACTAGGCACGTGTGCAAGGATCGTAGCATGTTTACCTCCTACCAAGTATCAGGAGATGATGAACAAGTGTTCATGGGTAATGCTAGAACGTCTCCAGTTGTAGGGAAAGGGAAAGTACTTCTGAAACTCACTTCTGGAAAGACTCTGATGTTGAATGATGTCCTACATGTGCCCGACATTAGACGGAACTTGGTCTCTGGTTCGCTCCTCAATAAGGCTGGTGTTAAGTTAGTATTTGATTCAGATAAACTTGTAATGACCAAGAATGGAACTTTTGTTGGTAAAGGATACTGTAGTGATGGTTTATTCATTGTAAATGTATCAAATGATAATAATAAGAAGGCATCTAGTTCTGTTTATATCGTTGAACCTTTTATCTATGGCATAGTAGATTAGGTCATGTGAATAAAGTATCTTTGAAGAAAATGAAAAGATTAGGTTTATTACCTAATATATCTAATGAAGAATTCGAAAAATGTGAAATATGTGTAGAATCAAAATTCATTAGAAGACCCTTTAAACGAATAGAAAGATCATCTGTTCTATTAGAGTTAATACACAGTGACTTAGGTGATTTTAGAAATCACATGTCTAGAGGTGGAAAAAGATATTACATAACGTTTGTAGATGACTACTCTAGGTTCACTAGAGTCTATCTGTTAAGGAACAAAGATGAAGCTTTAGATGCTTTTTCTAAATACAAAATTGAAGTTGAAAATCAATTAAATATAAAATTAAAAGACTTAGAACAGATAGAGGAGGAGAATATGAATCTTTTCAATTTAGAGAATTATGTGAAAAGAGTGGAATAGTTCACGAAACTACGGCTCCTTATACACCAGAACAGAATGGAATAGCAGAACGTAAGAATAGAACTCTAAAAGAGATGATGAATGCTATGTTAAACAGTTCAGGCTTACCCTCAAATATGTGGGAGAAGCAATTCTGTCTGCTTGTTATATCCTAAATAGGATTCCATCTAAATCTTCTGAACAAACACCTTATGAACTTTGGAAGAATCATGTTCCTAGTTTTAAATATATTAAAGTGTGGGGGTGTCTTGCTAAAGTAGGATTACCTGAAACTAAGAAAAGAAAGTTAGGTCCTAAAACGACTGATTGTATATTTATAGGATACGCACAAAACAGTGCGGCCTACAGGTTTCTAGTTTTAAAAACTAAGGATAATATTCTAGATCCTAATACAATTATAGAAGCCAGGGATGCAGAGTTCTTTGAGAACGTATTCCCTATGAAATCTAAATCTATAGGAATAGAGAAAGTTAATGAATCAGATATCGCGTCTACTAGTAAAAGTGCTTGCGAGCAGATAGTAGAAGATATACAACCAAGAAAAAGTACTAGGGTTAGAAGAGAAACTAACCTAGGAGATGGTTTTTTCACCTTTTAGTAGAAGATGATCCTACAACGTATATAGAAGCAATTAACTCTCCAGATGCAACCTTTTGGAAGGAAGCAATAAATGATGAGTTAGAATCTATTATATCTAATAACACTTGGGAACTTGTAGACTTACCACCTGGAAACAAACCAATAGGATGTAAATGGGTGTTTAGAAAGAAAATAAAACCAGATGGGACTATTGATAAGTTTAAGGCTAGATTGGTAGCGAAAGGCTTTAAACAAAAGGAAGGAATAGATTATTTTGATACATATTCCCCTGTAACTAGAATTACATCAATCCGAGTCTTAATAGCGATAGCCTCCATATACAAACTGGTAGTACACCAGATGGATGTTAAGACAGCTTTCCTAAATGGAGACTTAGAAGAAGAAATATATATGGAGCAACCTGAGGGTTATAAGATATCAGGTAATGAAAATAAAGTATGTAGACTAATTAAATCACTATATGGTTTAAAACAAGCTCCTAAACAATGGCATGAAAAATTTGATGGTGTTTTAAAATCAAATGGTTATCATATAAATGATGTAGATAGATGTGTATATAGTAAAAGTTTTGAAAATGATTATGTTATTATATGCCTTTATGTTGATGACATGCTTATTTTTGGAACTAATATTAAATTAGTTAATGCAACTAAGAAATTCTTGTCATCTAAGTTTGACATGAAAGACTTAGGAGAGGCTAGTGTAATCTTGGGTATTGAAGTAAACAGGAAAGATGGTATTATTATATTATCACAATCTCATTACATTGAGAAGATATTGAGAAAATTTAACCATTTTGACTGTTTACCTGTCAGTACTCCTTATGATTATAGTGTGACTCTCATGAAGAATACAAAAAATAGTGTGTCTCAATTGGAGTATTCCAGAATAATTGGTAGCCTCATGTATCTAACAAACTGCACTAGACCAGACATAGCTTTTGCAGTAGGAAGGCTAAGTAGATATACACATAACCCTGGAAAAGAACATTGGAATGCCTTGTCTAGGATTTTGAAATACCTAAAAGGCAGTATAGCCTATGGTTTACATTATAATGGTTTTCCTGCTGTATTGGAAGGATACAGTGATGCTAATTGGATTAGTGATTCAGATGAGACAAAATCCACGAGTGGATATGTCTTCACTTTGGGTGGAGGAGCGGTTTCTTGGAAGTCTACCAAGCAGACATGTATAGCTCGGTCTCAACTATGGAATCCGAGTTTATTGCCTTAGAAAAGGCTGGATCAGAAGCCGAGTGGCTTAGAAATCTCTTAGCTGATATACCATTGTGGCCAAAGCCTGTATCGGCCGTGTCTATTCATTGTGACTGTCAAGCAGCTATAGCAAAAGCAAAGAGTAAAATATATAATGGAAAGAGCAGGCATATTAGACTCAGACACAACATAGTGAAACACATGTTGCGTGATGGAGTCATATCTATTGACTTTGTGAGGTCAGAAAAGAATCTAGCAGATCCTCTGACTAAAGGACTATCTAAAAGGTTAGTCAATGATACATCGAAGGGAATGGGGCTGAGCCTAATATATGAGCTGCCAGTGTCGGCAACCCAACCTATACAAGTGGAGATCCCATGAGATAGGTTCAATGGGTAAACAACAAGACACGAGGTAGACGATTGCACTGAGTTGTATGAGCCCCTTCTATGGTGTACAGTGCGAGCAGCAATGCAGAAGGATGAGTTGTTAGAACTCTTAATGAATCCATAGCCATATATTTGGTGGTGTATACAGTTGCTGCATACACTTGATGGAATTCACCTATATGGGTGTGGAGGTGGAGGCCGCTTCCTATGAGAATCTAGGCGAATTCTCTAGAGCACTCATGAAATCCAGGTAATGGTGTATGGCCGAAACGCACCAAACCGCAGAATCACTTGCAGAGGAAGAGTTGTGTGAGTGGCATGTACTTGCGATCTACATTAAAAGGATTCAGGTTCAAGACTATGGTGTCACCTGATTCCTGTAGACCTGTCTTGCTTACTCTAATGTCGGTTCAAGTCTATGGTGACACCGGCACCATTGCACAACTATTACGCTTTAATCCGAAAGAGTTTTAATTTTAAAACATGTGGGGGATTGTTATATTTTGTTTTAAATATTATTAAAATTTGAAATTTCAAATTTTCGATGATTTCCCTCCACATTTGAAAGTTGTGATATTTTGTGTTGTGGGTTTTGTCCCACATCGGATTTGACAAAGTAAACTATCTTGTATATAAGATAGTATTTTTGCCTAGGGCTTGTGCCCCTTTCAGGGGGCATGTGAATTTGGTCCTGTGGGGGGGCTATGCCAATAGCTCTAATCTATGCCATTGACCACACACGCGCGCGAGCGAGCCGAGCCGAGCCGTGCCGTGCCGTGCCGTGCCGAGCCGAGCCGAGTCCGACCGAGTCCGAGTCCGAGTCGTGTCCGTGTCCGTGTCGTGTCCGTGTGCGCGTGCCGTGCGCGACGCGACGCGACGGACGGGACGGGACTGGGGGGCTGGGCTGGGCGTGGGCTGGGCGTGGGCGCGGGTGCGGGTGCAGGTGCGGGTGCGGGTGCGGGTGCGGTGTAAGTGTACTCGCGTGGGTGTGTGTGTGTATGGGTACTCGCGGGACTTTATTTGCGAGTGTGTACTCGCATTTGCGCCTTTTTGTTTTAAACCAGAGAGATGCATCCATTCCGGTTGGTCGCATCTGTTGGGTTTAAACCCAACGGACCTAATCTTTTGGAAAGGGTGCTTATGCACCACTTCGGAGTCTATATAAGGATTTCCGATTCCAATTTCAAAATACAAAAATACTATCTTATAAAACTCTCTCTGAAACGAATTTTAAGCATTTTATTACTGAGTTCATCGCTGAGTCAACTCAGCACTTTCGGATTAAACTGCAAGTGGTTCGAGCCCGTGTACAGTGAGTGCACCGCTGGGACCGGGTCATAGTCGTTGTATCCTGGAGGTCGATTGCTCTGGAAACCTGTTGCACTTGGGACGCTGTCCAAGGGGAGCAAATTCGATTTCAAGCCGAGTGACTCAGTCACGCCTCGACTCAATACAATAAGTTCTTCTTTCTCAAAACTTTTATTTTTTTTTTTTTTTTTTTTTGGTTCTCGATTTTTAAGTCTATTTAATTCAACCAATTATCCAACACAATTCACTGACAGGCAATAAAGAGCTTCGTTTTCAGTGCACTCCTACCCATTACAACGTACTCCACCCTAATACTCCCGTCCAAACGTATGCATCCGTGTCTGTGTATCAACCATCACACTCTGCAAGAATATCGAAGTTTTTCTTAGAGGGGAGTTGAAAGTCATTTCATAACAAGAACAAGCAAAAGTATGCACAATTACAAGTGAATCTGATACAGAAGGAAGAAATAACTGAATAAAAATGCAATAAGCTACTAACAAACAGCCAAAAAAAGAAAAGAAAAAAATAAATCAACGGGAGTCGCACGGGGTAGATCTCTCGCATATTTCATACTCTTTACTCATTGCATCCTCAACAGCTTCTGCCAACACCAACTGCACCTCGGTGCAAAATTACAAGTGCTTGTCAAACCAAACAATAGCAGGCAAGATCGCCGGAATTAGAAGAACGAGAATGGAAGGCCGCTCTATCAAAGCATTGCTGTCAAGGCCTGCAGGCCCAAATGCTGGAGTCATTAAGCTGCTCGTGTTCGACCTCAGGCTGTTGGGAAGATTATGGTTAGAAGGTTGGAGCTGGCAGCAGACAGATCAAAATACGAGAAATGAGTTGGGAAAACATACCTTCCTGCAAAGATACACGAACCATAGCCTGCAATGAGTACCCAAAAGAAAGAATCAGATAAGATTTTCTTTTTCATGGTTAGGATTTTTTCGGCAGAGAACTACATCAAATTTCAGTTACAAGGAGAGAAACCCAGTATTTTTCAAATGAGAATACTACTATGATGTAGAAAGCAAAATCCAAAAAGCCGCAGTCATGGGTCACTGACTGTTCTATGGCAAATCCGCGGTACTGCCTTCATCTAGTAACTTGCATAGAATGTTAGATAAGATGGTCCTGATCATTTGGCGTATCCCAGAAACTGAGCTTTGGTAGGCCTGCATGTGACAGCTCGCCAACTATGGGTCATGTAGGGCATGGAGCCATGCATCTGGAAGGACCCCCTATGTACATGACCTGGCTAGAAAAGCCGGGCCCATCAATTCAGCGGGTGGTTGACATGTGTACTAAAACAATGGATGGTTTAAAAGAGGCAGATGCCAACATGCAACGGGTGTGGCATGCTGAATGAGCTGTCTGTTGGCCTGATTTTGGGCCAGATCATCTGTATGAAAGGAGGCCACCTGCTGCCCAGTTGAGATACCCAATGCATGTGCCAAGCTGGTATGTGCAGCCCAGGGTTCAGTGCATGGGCTTATGGGTGCCTAAAATAAGAGAAGTGCTGAGAGATGAGTCACGGCTATCAAGATAGAAACATGGTGCACTTTTCAGTTAAGGGTTTTTCTATTTTTCTTTTATCCTTTCTTCGTTTCCATCTCTCCGACATTCTTGTCCATTTCCTTTCTCATTGAGTGATTCTTAACCAAAACAACATGAGCCGGTGACGACTGCTGCAATGCACACCAGTCAGATGCCTCACATGGCCCAGGGAAAATCTTAAGTATCAGGCAGTGGGGAGCTGGATTTGAATTGGACCCAAACTTCGAACTGCTAGGCTGGCATATCAAAAACTTTGATTTTGTTCAGCCCAGGCCTGGCACATTGCCAAGCTGGTATTTTGTCTCCCATAATGGTACGTTCTTTGCAAGTTTTCCCAACAAACCAGTAGCTTCTTTTTCTTTTTCTTTTTGGAAAGAGTCACGATTCAATGTGGGCCGCTCATGTGAGGGGCCAGAAGACGTCAGAAACTCAGGCAGACGGCACATGTGTCAGAATCATCAGAGGGACAGTATTATGTGAACATGCCATGAACCAAAAATAATGCTGGTCCTCTAATCAGGCAGGTCAAACTTGTATGACAAAAATGGGTGATCAGGGGAAAAAAGGTCCATACATCCAAATTCAACTTGCATGTGTGGCTCACCTGATGAGTGTAATCCAAATTCACACAGTGCACTACCTGATGAATGGCCTGGATCTGTGACGAGTGTGCCATCCCCCAGATCTCAGGCACGTATTCTGCACCCTCGCATGATGGACCCTCGTTGAATCACAGCCCTTTCAAAATAACTTCTACAGGAATCCAAAATTTCCAAAAAGATATATGTTCCTGGTCCATCTCAAACCCAAGAATACGTTTCCCTATTGCAGCAGTCTCGGTCCATATCACAGGCTGAATTACAATCAATATAGAACCCAAGAAATGGTATTTGAGGAAGAAATCGGAACTTACTCGGATCGATGGAGCTTATCATGGCTGAACCACCAAAGTCACAGGTCCCACCAGATGACTGTGTTCTGTGGAAATAGTCATTGAAGGCATAGGAAGCATGGTTCTCAGCAGTGTTCGGCTCATAACATGGCTGACCCGCTTGGATGGGAGTGCAGTTTGCTGACCCAGGCCCACAAGCCCAATTCAAACCCGCCAACAGAGCACTGGAGTCCACCCCATTCTTGGCCACGCAAAATGCCCCAACCCCTGACGAGTTCCCCCCGATCTGAGCTGCGCCACTCAAGCTCAAGGAATACACAGTTGTCCCATTCGGGAAGAAAACACCCCAGTTCTTCTCAGACGTGGGCCCCGGCCGCAGATCCTCGTTGAACAGCTCGTAGATGTATGCACTGACCGGCATAGCAGGTTGGCTAGGGGTACCTGAACCGTTGAGGACATGGCGGATCAGGTTGTTGTTGTAGACCACCGCATTGTCAATCGTGGCATCAGATTCATTGGTCCCGCCGAGCCAGGGCCAGCCGGTTTCCGTCACAAGGACCGGAATCCCAGAGACATTAAGTGCTTCCATAGAGTAGTAAGCAGCATCAACCATGGCTTCAAACATGCTAGTGTAATGCAAAAGAGTGTTGGGGTCGACAATCTGCTTGTTTCGAGGGAGTGCACGGGAAAGCGCATAATCAAGTGGGAAAATACCATCCCCGCTGGTGTAGCCATAATAAGGATGGGCATTCAACATGAAATAGGAATCGGTTTTCTTCAAAAACTGGAGAAGCTGCCACATGACATTATTCCATGTGGAATTGAAAATGGCCGTGGATGGCGGGAACGGTTTAGGCATCACATCCATAGATTGAGGGGTCGAAATTTTCACGAGAAAGTTGAGGTTAGAAGCCACAAGAGCAGAATGAATGTACCACATGGCAGGAACCAGTACTGCATAGGCATTTGGTATCGTGGTCAGGACCTCACTGCCAACGGCAATGGCCGTGATATTGGTCGCTGGCACGAACGCTGCAACATTCCGGTTGACCCAATCTGCCGCAGTCGATCGGGATTCTCCAATGCCCAAAAGCTCTTCGTTGGTGATGCCTACCATCACCTCAATTCCAGTGTTTGCAAGAGCACTTAGCATCTTATGATCAGCATTGAAGAGGCGGATATGGGTGATCTGCTGGGCTTTCAGGATTTTCACCACATCTGCCGCCGATGGTGGATTGGACAAATCAGTGCCGACGTTCATCCCAACAAATGCACCTAAGAGTATTTGAAAGGTGATTTAACATATCCGAAGAATGACAATGAAGATACCACCATTATAGAATGAAAGAATGTACTGAATGGAGTATGAAGATAGAATTCGAGCTAAAAATCAGTAAGTAGCAGAATGTCAACTGCACGTGGCTGCTTAAACACCTTATTACAAAACAAGTTCCCATGGAGGTAAGTGGCAGATGAATACAATATCAGGACTGCTCGTTCGTGGCCCCACCATGGGTGGGACTACCCAACTATCACATTAGTCAGATGATCCTAAAGACTTTCATTTGAGTAAAAAACCATCACCGTTTCTTCCTGTATCAATCAAGTGGTTGGGTCCAGTCGTACTGATTATTGGACAAAAAACCAATCCATAGTGAGGCCCACGTGACAAGCAGACAAATAAACATGTTTGCTAAGTGTCCCCATGGAAATCGTGACCATTAACGGCATGCAATTAGCATTCCTCTACTTAATATTGGCAGCTTTTTATTTCAGTTGAAGGCCGAGGCAAGATCCAATTCATCTGAACAGTAGAAATATATGCAGAAAGAACTCAAAGAAGCTTTCTCAAAAAGCTCATTGGTATTATTAACATTCGGCTGACAATCAAGTAAATCTCAGACATAGGCATGAAAATATTTTAGCAGTTAAAAAATGGATATACTGGCATACCTGATGTATTGCAAAGCATGAAAACAAGGATCATAAACATGCCGCTTCGCCATTTTTCGGGTAACATCTGGCCCAGAGACTTGAACCGAAGCCTCCAAACCAGCACACTTCCGTCTTCACTAGCAGAATGGAATTGTCAGATTTCAGTAAGACATGAAACATACAGATAGGTATTAAACACAAAGATTTAAAGTTCAACAACATGGGATAAAAGAATCAAATAGACAAATGTAGAAGAGGGGCAGGAATTAGGGATTTGGGGATGATGAACAAGGGGGCTGCTGGGTAAATGGTTGTGGAGGTTTGGGATGGAGAAGGCACATTATGGAGAGATACAATTGCTAGCAAATATGGATGGGTTGCGGGAGGGTGTAGCATTAGGGATTCCTCCATGTATAGAGCCTTGACGAACTGGAAAGGGATTGTTTCAGTAAAATCAAAATTTGTGGAGGGGGTTGGTTTTGCCCTTTGGGGACGGGGAAGATCTGCTTCTGGGAGGACATGTGGATTGAGGAAGTGCCTTTGCAATCTTTGTTCCTGAGAATTGCTCGTCTGTCCCTAACCTGCAATATTTTGGAAGTGCAATGCTTCTCAGTGTGCGGCGATTCTATGGTGTGGTTCCCCCGTGCCGATTATTCCTCTCAGAGGAAGAGGTGCTAGAACGGGTTTCATTACTAAACCACATACATCTATGTCGCCTGGTAAGTGGGGAAAGAGATCAGATGCTCGGGCAAAAGGATGAATCTGGGTACTTCTCAGTGTGATCCTTCTACAAGATGCTCCACGAGCAGGGGGACGAGTGGTGAACTACATAATACTAAGCATGCATGGTCCTACAGTGCTCTTCCAAAGATTGCAGCCTTTAGATGGCTAGTTGGAAGGGAAAGGGTCTTGATTGTGGATAGTGCATTGCAAGCTCCAAATCAATCAATCACCTTACCCTCCAATGCCCCATTGCTCTCAAGGTGTGGAATGGTTTCTTAACCAAATTCAATCCCTCTTGGGTCATGCTGAGTTCAGTTGGTAGTTTCCTGGTGGGTTGGCATGGCGTGGAGGTGGGGAAGGAGGTGAGGGCAATTGGTCAGTTGTGCTTGTTAGCGGACCTTTTGGGCAGTTTGGGAAGAGAGGAATGGGGGATGTTTTTGAAATGCAAGCCACAGTTTAGATCAGGTGATAATGAGGGTGATGGGTTTTGTTATTCAATGGGGTTTGTGTATCGATGGGGAGAATGATTGTACTTTTCTTTTGTAAGTTGTAATTTGTGCCACCTTGGCGCTTCTCTAATAAAATTACCATTACCGTTCAGGAAAAAAAAAAAAAAAAAAAAATTGTAGAGGAGCAAGCTCAATTTTTCAAATTTATTTGCTTTCAAGGACAAAAGTGGAAGTCAACCAGATTCCATGAAAACCATATAACATAAAGATTAACTACAAATGGGTTCGATGTTTAAACATTTTTTTTTTTTTTTGAAAGGTGCAATATTATTAGGCCAGAGCCAAAAGAAAACTACAAAGGTAACAAACGAGAGGGGAAAATAACCTAAAACTAAGAACAAAGCAAAAAACCAAAAACAATAAAACATAAAATACAACAGCAGCAACCCCCAAGGCCAGAAGAGGACCAAAAAGAACCCTAAACAACAAGAGACTCAAGGAGCCAAGTCTCGAAAGAGGAGAACTCTGTTGAAAAAGCCACAAATAGACTCTTGTTGTAGAAGCACCTATTGTTTCTCTCTCCCAAATAGCCCTGATGGGCTGAAAGAAGGATCAGCTTCCATTTCTTCCTACCCAGATTTCCTCCATCCGCTGCGTGCCAGGCATCCAGAAGAGACCATTGATGAGGGCAGGCATGACCCAAGAAACATTTGCTAAAGCTAGCACCCCAGACCAAATGTCTATCAAGAAAGAGCAATGCATAAACAAATGATCAATGGATTCTGAGTTTTGTTGACATAACAGACATGTTTGGGAGGATCATTCCCCGCTTTTGCAGGTTATCGATAATGAGCACTCAATTTCTTCCTACTCGCCACACAAAAGCCCCAATTTTTGAACGAGCTCCATACGACCAAATGAAGCTAGAGGGGCGAGGATTTTCCAGAGTTGCCAACTTGGAGGGGATTTCATAGAAGGATTGAACTGAGAAGCATCCCAACGCATTTAGCTTCCACAAGCAGGAGTCTTCTTCATCCGAAGAATGTAGGTAATCCCTGCAAAAGGGATAGTAAGTTAAACTAACAATCTCACTGTCCTGCAGGTTCCTCCTGAAAGGAGGGTAACCATAGCCCTTTTGTACCTCTGCCTGAGAAGCATAAGGCCACGGGATTGTTGACATCAGAACAAACAGAGAGAAGGTCCGGGAATTCAAAGATGAGAGGCTGGTCTCCCAGCCAAGGCTCCAGCCAAAACCTTAGTCTTTTACCATTTCCCTCGAAAATACCAAACCTTCAAAGATAGAAGTAGCAACCCAATTAATGCCTTTCCATATACAAGAGGACCGGTAAAGCGAAGAGGACTTAGTTGACCACGCCGTAGGAGAGGGATCATATTTTGCAGCAACCAGGGATCTCCACAGGGCCGACTCCTCTTTAGAAAACCACCCAAAAGTGTTGAATTAACCAGACGCTTAATACCCGCTCCCCCTTGAGAATAGAGAGAGCAAACCTCCTTCCAATTCAAAAGGAGGAATTTTCTGGAAGAGGAACATGCTTGCAAAAGAAAACCCTTTCAGAGCTTATCGATTCTAGAAATAACAGATTTCAAGCATCGGAAGATAGACATATGGTAGACAGGGAGGTTAGCTAAGGAGGCCTTAATTGAGGTTATCTGCCACTGAGAGAGAGAAGACTACTCTTCTAAGAGGAGAGTTTCCTCTCCATTCTTTCGATGACTCTGTACCACAGGTAGAGCGAAGGCTTTCACACAAAGGAGAGGACCAAAATAATAGGTGGGGAAGGACCCAACGCTGCACCCAAACACAGTCGCTAAACGAGATGTGTCCTCTAGTGAAAGATGAATCTCGAACAATTCGCAATTGGATATATTCACTTTCAAACCCAAGATAGTTTCAGACCAACAAATTGCCATGCTGAGGATATCTACCATATATTCTTCTGCCTCACAGAACAAGAAAGTATTGTCAGCCAACTGAAGGTAAGAATGCGAGTAGGAAAGCTGTCAATCAAGATACCTTCAGACAGACCTACTTCTTGGCCACAGAGGAGCATTTTGCGTAACACTTCTAAAACCATGATGAAAGGGAATAGAGACAGTGGATCTCCCCGACAAAGACCCCTTGGAGAGTTAAAAAACCCAAAGGGGGATACATTAATCAAAATGGAAAATCTAGCCGAGGAAATGCACGAGCGAATCCACTTTCTCCATTTGCATCGAAATCCTAGATGAGAAAGCATGTAGTCCAAAAACAACCAGTCTACATGATCATAAGCTTTCTCAAGGTCCATTTTGCAGACTACCCCTAATCTCTTAGCTCTAAAACAAGAGTCAAGAATCAAGATCATGCAGTATTAAGACATTATCAAGAATTTGTCTGCCTTCAACGAATGCACTCTGATATAGGGAGATAATTTACAGAATAACCTGAAGTAATCTTTGTAACAACCCTAAATTTTGGTGCATTAAAAAAATTAAAATAAATATTTTAAAATTTTATTTTTAAATAAAAAATAAAAACAAGTCAATAGTTGAGTTGGTAGAAACATTCTTAATTGAGAGAGAGGTTTAGGGATCAATTCTTGAAGTAGTAATAATAAATTTTTTATCAAATGTCATAAAAAAATTCAAATTCAAGATAAGGGATGATGTGTTCATCCTATCTTATCAAGAGAAGTTTCTTTAAAAATGGATACGGAAGGTTTCTGTTTAATGGAAAAAAAAATAATAATAATAAATAGGAAGCCCTACAGAAAAAAAAAGAAAAAAAGAGAGGAGATTCTAAGAAGGCATGATCAGGTAAGTGCCAACCTTTAGATCTTTTTAATTTTTTACTATGTTGTTAATTTCTTCCTGATCTATACAATGGATGGTGTGGATCATCCACACGATCATTGTATAGGTGTGTAGAGAAATTTTTAATAAAGTGATGCTTTTATGATTTCAGATCTGGTTAGTAATATTTTAGGAATAAATTGAATGAATGGAATCTGATTGTGTTAAGATAGATTTGAACGGGTCATTTGATCCTAAGCACCAAAAGATAACAGTGCCTTGAATTTCAGATTGATTTGACGGTCAGATGGGTCACACTAGTCAAATCTATAAATATTTAATAAGAAAAGCTTAGATTTCTGCGCAACTGATTGATATCACTTAGCGTAGAAAGTCGAGATGGGCCATTAGTGTATATGTGGTTAGATCCACACAATTCATCCAATGTGTAGAGGCAAAAGATGCCAAGACCTCAAGAATCTGTATGATCCAATCATCTGGTGGGCCACCCCGATTAATTATTTGACATTCAATTTTAGGATCTTAAAAAGAAAATCTAGATCTTGATAATGAAATTTAATAAACATATAATTTTAATTATTTGATCATTTAGGGTTTGGCCACTTAGAATGTATATCAAGGTGGTCCCCACCATGTAAAATAACTAGATGAATAATAATGTTGTTGATATAACTAATAGGATCTCTGAATTCAAACCAACCCATTTACCTTGTGAATTCTACACTATCAGACTCAGGTGAGTAACCCAACTTGTCTCATAATTCATTAAAATTAAAATAAATCGTTTGTGATTGTTTGATTGATTAATATACTGATTTGAGTATTTTGCTATGATAATTATACGCTAAATTCATATGTGAATATTCTGATCAAGACAACTATGCAAACATGAAAAAAATGCATTTACATATCATCCATCATTCATTACATTGCATAATGCATGGTTGATTCTAGGAGCCCTACCTGGAAGAAATGTCGATCATGGTAGAGCGTTACCAGATGCGGACTATGCTCAAGCCTACCGAAAGGTGGAAGCCTACCCAACGAGTGGATGCGGATTGACGACCTCCAACCCAAGCAGATGGACGATCATCCCATCTGATACATTCATACACCATTTGCATCCATATCATTGTACATACATTTTTATGTTATTTTAATTGCTATGATTATGAATCATACTGGGTTATTTCAGTAAGCCTGGCCAGCTTACCTTTTTATTGATGGAAAAACCATACAGATGAGCCATTAGCAGATGATACGGCGCAAGAACCGGAAGGATTTACTGCACCTGAACACGGCCCATGTGAAACGTAGTCATACTTATCTGAAGATGAAGTAGTGGCATTAGACCATTTCTGATTATGTGATTTATTTACTAGAATAGTTTGATTAGCGTATAATGCATATTGGTATTGATTTTGAGATTTTAAGAAATTGTTTAAATTTATCTAATTGAAATAATGTTAGTCTAGAATAAACATATTTGTAATATAATGATATAAGAAATGAATGATTTTTAATATTTATATTATTTTAAGAATCGTCAAGATTTATATATGCCAGGTTAATTGGTGGTAAGTGTTATGTATGTGTGATTGGAATTGGGGTGGAACTTAGACTGAATGTAATTATCACCTCTGATTAAACTAATTAAGGAATTAAGTTAGTACACTTTGTGTACGAGTTACGAACTGAAACTCGGGTCCTGAGGGTGCACACTCTGTACTCAAATTTCGGGGCGCGACAATCTTTGACTAAGGATTTTAGTTATAATTTTGTAGGGGCTACTAATCAAACTAACAAGACAAAAATCTTTCTGACTAACTGCTCCCTCCAACTTAGGAATGAGGGCAATGAAGGTGCATCCCAGCTCAGGGATTAAAGAACCATAACAGAAAGTCCTCGATAAAACGAAACATATCCTCCTTTATCAATTACCAAATTCATGATTCGTTCCAAAAACAATTAATCCAATAGAAATAAATGAGATTTTTTTTTGAAATACATCAAATAACTAAAACGCATCAAATTGAAAAACGTGTGGTATGTAAATTATCAAATGGTGACATGTCCTCTGACATTCTCAACTGAATGACATGAATGCTAGCTTACATTGAAATAGGTAAATGCCTGCTTACATTGAAATAGGCAAACGCCTAACTACCCATGTGAAATTTCTGAGAAAACTAGTTCTTAATAGTGATTCAAGATTGCTTTCGAAGGTGAAGTATGCATGAAAAAAGATGCCTATTGCAAAAGCATCATCTAGAATTTAGATTGAGAAGGAAGAAAGATTCAAAAAGGCAAGTGCAATGCCCCGTCAATAAACCCTAAATTCCAATTCACAAATGAGACTAACGTTCTTTTACCCTATTATCAACATTTGATTATATCTCCCCAAATGAATACTCAATTAAATTAGATTTTTAATACCATGTAAAACTTACCAAGCTCATAATAAGCCAAGAGTATACTAACCAAATTCAAATCACCCTTTAAAGACACACCCTCTCAAGCGCACTATAAAACTAAACGTTGAAAAATAAACTTATCCGGAACCCACTGGAGTTTAGAGATTGATTTCTTGTCCAACCAACTGTTAACACCATAGGAAATGAGTTTACACATACAAACCACGTGGTGCGACCCTCCAAAATCATGAATTTACACAACTTTTGGGTATAAACCTCTAAGATCCAAAGCAAGCTAATAGACGAACCGGATTATACATAATATCATTAGTGGACCCACACTAAACTCGGGAGTACACACTAAAGTGTACGTCCACAGGTCACACAAAAATGAATCGGATCAAACTAAGTTTGACGCAAGCCCGCCTGAAATGGAAGGTTATATCCTTCTGTTCTTCTTTCCCACTGAACAACGGTTCGAATGGACGAACCTGCTGTGATATTTGTGGCCCACCAATGAAGGTCCTCTCAGAGAATCCAGACCGTCTATCGTAAGCAGCAGAGTCCACTGACCATAACAACAGTGGGA
Source organism: Magnolia officinalis (assembly GCA_021015155.1). NCBI lineage: Eukaryota > Viridiplantae > Streptophyta > Magnoliopsida > Magnoliales > Magnoliaceae > Magnolia > Magnolia officinalis. The sequence continues at coordinate 8,685,721 of JAJHSJ010000001.1, read as the reverse complement.
TCTCATGACATAAAACATATACATGCACACGAATCAGGGCCCAAACAACATAGTGCAAAAACATCAATTGGAAAGGGAAAAAATCCACATCATCATTGCTCCGTTGGCAAATCCACACACTCAGAAACTTCGGAGCCTCGTCCACGCACATCGTAGAATCCAAGTCATACCAATTTTTCGAAAATATCTCTACCCTTAACCAGAAGGCGAAAAGAATCCTTCCGTTTTTTGTACTAGCGTGATCTTAGCCCTTCCCCGCCTTCTTAAAGACTCTCACGATCAATCTGGAGCATTAGAGCTAGGGCTGCCAGGAGCCTCGAATTGAACCGAGAATCTGACGAGATTTTGGCGAGAATTTTAAGAATAAATATGTTTCCAAGACTTGTTATCAAGACTTATTAGAAGTAAACTTATGCTTACCAGGTTCATCAATATGAAGCAAGAGTAGTAGAGGTGTAAACATGCTCACAAGATCTTACGGTTCACCAAGTTTATAGAGACTGTTAGAAGTAAACTTATGCTTACAAGGTTCATTAATATGAAGCAAGAGTAGTAGAAGTGTAAACATGTTCACAAGATCTTACAGTTCACCAATGTTTATAGTAATCACTTTCCTAAAGTTCAGCTCACTTGCTAGATTAGACTATAATGGAATTCAAATGAATGTAGAAAGCAAAGAGGGTGACACATCACCTTTTATGTGGATGTATTTGTCCTGAATATTACTATGATGTGAGTTTACGTATCTTGAAGAAATTCAATTTCAACTTGGTTGAGGAAGGAGTTTGTTCTTCAAGGTGAGTGATTGGAGGTATTACCTAGAAAAGTTATTTCAATATTTTAGCGGTTCACCACTGAGTCAACACATTAAAGATTTCTACTCATGAGTCATGAGACCCATTTGAGTTTGAGTTGGGAGACATACTTGTTGTCTGTGCAAGATTACTCAACTCCTGATTTTGGTGAGGCTTCCAAGAATCTCCTTAAGAAGCCCCAGGTATTGGCTTGAGGATAGCTTAGATCTGACTCAGTTGAGTAACCGATCAAATCAACTCGCTAATGGGTTAAGAGTATTGTTAACTGTAGATGGGAGAGATTTTGCTAGGTTACCTGAATAGGAGTTGCTCTGTTCCACTGAAGGAGGCTGAATACATGCACGTCTTGCACCGAGTTCGACCTATTCGGAAAATTCGTTCTCTAACTCGGTTCAAGTCAAACTCGAGTCCGATCTGTGCAGTCCGACGGGTTTGGATGAAGGTCAGTGAATTGGATGGGGCGTACAAACGAGTAAACTTCAATGAACTAGCGAGTTTAGTCAAGTCGACTCGACTTGACACTGGCACGTTACTGCTAGGGATGTTGAGCTAGCCACCGAGTCAGACTCGCTCAGAGGACCCGTGCTCGAACTCAGCAACACTCTGAGGTGGCTCACGTCAAACGATCGAATCAATTCCCGACGACTCGGATGGACCAACGGTCCGGTTGTGGTGAACCTAGAAGCTCGGTGACGGTGGGGTAGTGGCCTGAGAACAGCCACGATGGCTGGGAAATCTTTTTTTCCCTTCCTCTACTCAGCTCCTCTTCCTAGCAGTCAGACAGAGTTAGAGCTCAGCCCTGACTCGCTCTAAACTCAACGACTCGGGTCAAGTGGCAACACCAGCTCTCCTACCACTCCAGCTGCTACTCTCTTTCTCTCTCTCTCTCTCTTTTCTTACTATTCCTCGAAAGTTGCCCTAACATTTGGGCTATTTAAATGCTCTGATCCGGTTCTAGAAATTTCTATACTAATCATGGGATTAGTTACTATATTAGTAATAGAGGATTTGAGAACCTTTACTAAGAGGAGTCTTAAACACAATTTCGTAACTGCACAAGTTCAAACAATTATTCCAGGAGTGTTTCTGATGGGGTGGGCCACACGTTGAATGGTTTAGATTAGTGGATGGGTTAGACCAAAGGAAATGGGTTTTTCGGCCACATTGGAGAAGATGATCCACTCGTCATGGGGTTTATGTACTGACCGGTTGATCTGACGATCTGGGACACTTAGATGGTCCGGATTTTACTCAGGAGGCATGTGGGGTCCACCTTATGGTGAGAGGAGGGTCGTAGGTTAGGTTATGTTAACTGCAATTGAGAACAGCTCGCGCCGTTTCAAATTCTCGCCAAAATCTCGTCAGATTCTCGGTTCGCTACGAAGCTCCTAGCAGCCCTAGCTCCAACACTCCAGATTGATCGTGAGAGTCTTCTAGAAGGCGGGGAAGGGCTAAGATCACGCTAGCACCAAAAACAGAAATATTTTTTCCGCCTTTTGGCCAAGGGTGAAGATATTTCCGGAAAATTGGTGTAACTTGGATTCTACGTCGTGCATGGATGAGGCTCCGAAGTTTCTGAACGCGTAGATTTGTCAGCGGAGCAATGGTGATGTGGATTTTTCCTCCTTCCGATTGGTGTTTTTGCACTATGTTGTTTGGGTCCTGATTCGTATGCACGTACATGTTTTATATCATGAGATCCCACTGTGGTTATGGTCGATGGACCCTGCTGCTTCCGATAGCCGGTCTGTATTCTCTGAGAGGACGTACGTTGGTGGGCCACACATATCACAGCAAGTTCGTCCATTCGAACCGTTGTTCGACAGGAAAGAAAAACAGAAGGATATAGCATTCCATTTTAGGCAGGCTCGGGTCAAACTGAGTTTGACCCGATTCATTGTTTGTGTGACCTGTGAACGTACACTTTATTGTGTACTCCCGGATTTAGTGTGGGTCCACTAATGATGTTATGTATAATTCAGTCCGTCTATTAGCTTGCTTTGGATCTTAGAGGTTTATACCCAAAGATTGTGTATATCCATGATTTTGGAGGGTCGCACCACGTGGTTTGTATGTGTAAACTCATTTCCTATGGTGTTAAGAGTTGATTTGACAAAAAATTAATTTCTATACTTTAGTGGGTTCCGGATAAGTTTATTTTTTCAACATTTAGTTTTATAGTGCGCTTGAGAGGGTGTGTCTTTAGAGAGTGATTTGAATTTGGTTAGCATACTCTTGGCTTATTATGAGCTTGGTAAGTTTTACATGGTCTTAAAAACCTAATTTAATTGAGTATTCATTTGGGGAGATATAATCAAATGTTGATAATAGGGAACGAGAAAACGTTAGTCGCATTTGTAAATTGGAATTTAGGATTTTATTGACGGGGCATTACAATAGTATACTCTTGGCTTATTATGAGCTTGGTAAGTTTCACATGGTCTTAAAAATCTATTTTAATTGAGTATTCATTTGGGGAGATATAATCAAATGTTGATAACAAGGAAAGAGAAAACGTTAGTCTCATTTGTAAATTGGAATTTACGGTTTGATTGACAGGGCATTACAGCAAGGCAAGTACAACATGTAGGATAAAGGCAAACATGTGCAATTAAAAACTACATACAAGTTTTAAACAATTATTTCATGGAAACATCCACGTTTACAATAAATTTGTCGATTATAATCAACCTATGTAATAGATTATTAGATAGCACTTGATTGTAATCAACCTATCTAATAGTTTATTACATTGTGCATGTGGGATTTTTAGCTCTCATTCCCTGTCCCCAGCCCGGATAAAGGAGGGTTGCATCAGGCTGACAGCCGGCATCAAACTTATGCCAAAACTTCCAACACGGATAAGGATTGATGGACCCCAATTAGTTGGGATAAGGCCTAGATGATGATGGTGGTGGTGATGCACATTTTACAATAATATTTATAGGAAAAACAAAAAAAACAAAAAACAAACAAACTTGAAAACTAGCAAGGAAACCACATATAATGTTGCTGTTAGAAAAATGTCTGTACAACAATATTTGCAAAAGCAATTATGTAACACAAACTTTGAAAACTAGTGTAAAAACCGAGCAATGAATCATTTACGCAATGGATCAGGGATCAGATCTAGATACAGGTTCAGGACCACACAAGAAACATGCCTCGCATATGGTTTTAAATACTAAACATAATCAAATGAGGGCTAAAAAAATTTCAAATAATATATTTGGGTACCTAAGCAGACCTGATTTCTAATCGGATCCGAGTCTGTAGACCCAGGTCTGATCTGGCTATTAATCATCTAAATCTTGATGGAGATCTGATAAATCCAGTCAGATACTTAGCGATCCATGGACACAGGTAGCCATTGCAGCACTACTAGAGTACTGGGCAAAAAGGAACTAAAGTATTCAGTACGAAGATCGAATGTTCTGTACATTCATCTTGAAGTATCAAAACAAACAACGTTCACTTGAAATTGACTACATTTTTTATAGGATGAGCCGTGATCTTTAAGCTACAATGCACTTGAAATTGGCATCTGTCATTCCTCAATGATTACATGTTTTCTTTTTTCCCCCTTAAGACTATGCACATTCTCTAAATGGTAAGAAACAAAAATGCATCTTTCAGTGTCAATAACTCTCGGACACAACTATTAAAAGAAGAAGCATCATAATCCTATTTAAAATTATAATGAGAAAACAGCTGGGCATAGCATCTGAAGAAAAGAAAATACCATATACTACACTTCCTAACAAAACCAGACATATCTAAGAAAAATGCCAAGGGTACACCCATCACACGTGCTAGCATGTAACTCGAGGGCAAGAACCTGGCCGTTCATCAGCTAGACCACCATCTATGCTCGCTGGCCAAAAATCAAGCTAGTCCAGTCATCAAGTGCGTCACACATTACCAAGAAATTGGACGGATAGAAAACATCAACTGACAGTCCACATTCAAGATACACATGTGGCTCACTGTCTAAGCCAAGTTACTTAATTATTAGGCCAGGGCATCTAGACAGCAGGGCCCACCTGATGAACAGCCAAGCTGGAGCACAAATTTGCCAAGCTGTTACATGCAGGCACAAATAGGATTCTCTATCCCACTCCGATGAGTAGAAGGGTCCATGTCTAACAGAATTCCACCCCTGACCTTCAGTGTTTTGATATTTCTAAAGTATATTGAACCAATTTAGCCCATAACTGAAGCTTCATACATCAGAAAAAATCTCAGAGAGAGAGAAGAAAAATCTACCCCTTTCTATTTTTCCAAAATAAATAAATAAATACACCGTAAAAGAATATCTAAACAACAAAAAGGAAACACAAACCAGCAAAATAAAGAAGACACAATTGAGAAAACCAAATTCTTGCAACCCAAATTCCAGAAACCAATAACCCATCATAAAATTTATAATAATAATAATAATAATAATAATATATCCTAGATTAAACAATCCTAGCGAGAGTATCTCTAAACAACAACAACAACAACACAAAAAAAAAAAAAAAAAAAAAAAAAAAAAAAAAAAAAAAGAGAGAGAGAGCAAGAAAAACAAGCAAAATAGAGAAGACCCAGTTGAGGAAAAAAACACATTCTTGGGACCCAGATGCCAGAAACCAACAACCCATCATTAAAATAAAAATTAAAGCGATCCAAAATCAAACGAACCAACTAAAAAGAATCTTTAAACAACAAAAAGGAAGAATTTAAAAAATAATAATAATAAGCAAAATAAAGAAAACCACTTCAGAAAAAAAAAAAAAAAAAAACCACATTATTGCAACGCAGATGCCAGAACCCATAACCCATCATTAAAAAATTTATGTGCATATTCAAATAAATGCAGTAAAAGATTCTCTAAACAACAAAAAAGGCAAGAAAAACAGGCAAAATAAAGAAAACCCACTTGAGAAAAAAAAAAAAAAAAAACCCACATTCTTGCAACCCAGATGGCAGAAATTATAACCTATCATTAAAATAATAATAATAATAATAATAAACACCCAAATGCAGAAATGAAGGGGGAAATAGAAACAGCAAAAAGAGAAAATGCACCTGAAAAAGCACAGCCTCTGAAATGCAAGAAACCTCTGTTTTGGTATCCTTCAAAATGTTTGGAGGCTTTTGGAAGCTAAAACCCTTAAAAATGGATGTGGGTTTTGGAAGAGAGAATTCAGTAGAAGCCTTCTACTTCAATTTCATTTGAATAAGCCCGTCTTCCTTCCTGATTTGAAAATTCCATAGGTTTACTTCACACGCTCGACACGTGCCAACCTGTTTGTTGCGTTGGACATCCGAGCGGTGCCGATGGTGACCCTTGCAGGAAAAGGCGACCATATTGGGATGGTGCATTGATCAGATGGCCCACATGAACACACGTATATTGGATGCCGATGGCTGGCACGATTCTTTTTGCACCGTCCATCGTTTTGCATTGAAGTGTCGCACTGTTACCAACCTGATTGCTGCGTATGGTAATATTTACAACGGGCCCAACCTGATGCACGGGTTTGATGCCCCGCATACTTGCCAGGTTGGCACGCGTGTTGCGTGCAGAAGCGCGTGTGAAGAGGGTGCGTGTGGGATTATTGATAACAAAGAATCCAAAAACCCTGCAAAGCCCAGGAAACTTTTCTTTGTTGGGGAGTTATTTGATACTCCAACCGCGTTCACTTGATGCGCAGGCACTCCGAAGTTGTACACGTGGCATACGTTACTCAAAATGAACCGCATGAATAGTAGAACCCACTACTTGTAAGTCCCAATCCTAAAATCATATTTATTGGACAATCGTAACCTTCGATTCTGTGACAATCATTGGATATTTTTATTTTTAACCGTCTTATGAATGCGGAACAACCAGACGGTCAGATAATCAAATAATTTTAATTTTTCGTTCATGTATATCTAAGCTGGGACGCATGCATTGGAGTTTAGTTTGAATTAATATTATGCCACGTAAGCAATTTCTAGATATTCTTTTAAGTACCTGCGTATCATCGTTGTACCCTGCCTGAGTATCAAAGCGTCTCTATGGGTTAGACTGTAGGAAAGCATCCAATGTTCGTGGCCTTTGATTGGAGCCTTTTTTGTAACCCTTTTATCCGGCCACGCGTGGCAGGCGTGTGCATGATCCTGACCTTTTATCTGGTGCCGTTGGTTAAATATGCACCTGCCTGACACCCCAACAGCCGATTGGAGGGGCTCTACGCCCTCCCCTTCAATGTAGACAGTTGGACCGCTATCAGATTTAACCGTGCCTATTTTCATTGACCGGCCCAGATCCTGTAACCGATCAGAGAGCATAGGACGCGGTTTGCATGGTGACCCTGCCACCACCAACCTCCCTGGTTCCAGCACCGGTGGGTACACCGAGATGTATGTGTTTTATCAACTCTGTTCATTCATTTTACCAGCTCTTTTTTTGGCAACATACCCAACCCATATTGAACAATATCCAAAGCTTAATCGCACCACTGGAAACAGTGGGGATAGTGTCATCCACCGTTGAAACCTTCCCAGGGCCTACAGTAATGTTTATACCCGTTTATATAAGGTCACACGTACCTGGATGAAGGAAAAACACTTAAAGAAGTTTTCAAAAGGTAAGTATCCAATCCCCACGGCCAGAAACACGTACCCAGGTTTCTTTTCTCTAAGGAATGTTCAATACAATTGGTTGGATGAGTAAGATAAGTCCAACATGCGCACCAGTGTCGATGTATCACGTGTGTACAATCTTCAACCGTTTAAAGTCTGATTAGAAATGAACTTTCGCTTCTAACAAACAGCCCTTAAAGCTCAAAACTACTTATTTCCGCTGATATTGAAGTTCATGAGGGCAGCTTGGGTGGATCACAGACTCTCTAGGGTACACAGTAATGTATTTGTCTTACATCTACATCATCTATCAATTTCCACAGTTAATTTTAGGGAATGATTTAAAAAATGAAGTATACCCAGATCTCAAGTGGACCACACCACAACAATCAACGGGTTGGATGGCAATTGGGTCTCAACGCATGGCTCGATGGTAGACTCTCTACATATTCAATCACCGTTGCTTCACATGGTGTGGTCCATCTGAAATTTAAATTTACTTCACTTTTGGGATCATGTTCTAAAATGAGTTGACAAAACTGATGAACAACATAGATGTAAGGCAAATATATTAGGGTGACCCCCGCAAGGATCTACCAAAGCCAGTTGAAAGTTCATGCATGATTTTCATGGTGGGATTTGATTAGAAACAAGGATACTGTGAGAGATGCAACTCATCTGTATATTTGAAAGTTTTTCCGTTGAACACATGCTCACCTGGCCTTATCCAATCAACGGATGAAATCCCACCACGTCATTCCTAGCAGGGCAAGTATCCAATCAGCCGTCCCCTCAAGGTAAACAAAAAAGGCCCAGTGCATGACTCAGCTCGTCTGTACCTTTTCTCGTTTCTTCTTTTGCCTTTTCTATTTTTATTTTTAAAATTCTAGTGGGGCTGGGCCCACTGAAATGCACGCGTCACGATCAGTCTGATTGAGGACCGACTCTTTGAGCGTGTGAATTTGTTTGAAAAAAATGACGAGAAACGTACGTTACTTTGCATAAAGACCCGAAATTCAAGGGACAAAAATGGCTTCATTCATGTGTGAATGTAACAAGGTTTTCCTTATATTATGATGACAGCTGCATCGTAATATCGAGGGATTGCAGGTATTATGATGACAGCTGCATCGTAATATCGAGGGATCGCATGTACTGTCTGGCAGGCAAATCATTACGGCTAAACAAAATGCATATGGTTGGATCTAGGCGTTTCAATTACATAAATCTTATATCTTGTACTGTCCATTCAAGGGGGTTACCAGAGCTGATTTCTCATTGCCAACGACCATTCGATTGATGGGCCCATTAATGGATTGAGAGTGCTACTAATCTTACTAGCATGGTAAGAAAATGGGCGCTACTTGCCCCTTGATTAGTCAAAAAGGCAAAGTTATAATAAATGACCAACAATCTATATGATATCAGTGAACACCACCGTGTAAACTTGGGTTGAACTGGCTCAACCCGGACCCGACTAGCCCAACCCAAAATTTTGGTCACGATGGGTTGAGTTGGATCGGGTTAATATCAGGTCAGGCTTGGGCTGAAAGTCCTCAACCACTCCCGAGGCCTTGGGCATTGGGAACGGATTAGGCACAGCCCCCGCCTCACCCTACATGGTGCAACCCTGACCATGGGGGCCCACCTTGATGTGCGTGTAGTACATCCACAGTATATCTATGCATGTTACCCATCTGTCTTTCGAAATCATTTGGGGGTACGAGACCAAAATGAAGCAAATCCAAATCCTAGGTGAACCACATTACGAGAAACAATGATCGCAGTGATCATTGAACATTAAAGGCCTGTTTGGCCAGTGGTATTAAGTTGTATTAAATGAGATTGCATTACTAATCTCACTTTGAAATTTGGAATGGCATGTTTGGAAGGAGTATAAGATGGGATTAAAATTAACTTTGTAAGCTTTGAAAAATGAGCCTTAGGTTGGAAAGTGTGAGATGGGATTACTAATCCCCGGTTCAATCCAAATGCAATTTTAAAGTAAATCTTGAGATAATACCTTACACATGCATTTGTTATAACTTTTACAATTACATCCACCTTAATCCCATCTAATACGGCTGGCCAAACCGGCCTTAAAAACTTCCTAGGGACTGTAAAAGTCTTGGATCAAGTTGATATTTGTTTTGTTTTGCTTTTTTTTTTTTTTTGTTCTTTATTCTCTTTCTTTATCCAAATTTATGTGACCACAATCAGGGCTGCGCCATACATCAAGGTAGGCTCCATGGCCAGGGTCGCACCATGTTATGTGAGGCCAAGCCACACCTAATATGCTCCCTCAGGCATCCTAACCTATATTTTAATATTTTGTATAAATTATTTATTGTGTGTATGATGGATCATCATCATCAAGCTTTATCCCATTTTTTTATTATATGTACGATATATCATGATCATTTACGCCTCGTTTTAATTTGAGGTTGGCTACATTAATCCCATTGGGCTAGTACACTCTATCAAGGGTTGGACTATCAATTAGACCATAGGTTATTAAATCTTTTCTTATTACTGCTATCATGTCTTTTTTAGTCTTCCCTTTATGCTGGCAAAGCCTTTAGCTAATGCCAATTCACTCATATATATCTAGCGTGTTTCATAGTCTCTATTGCACAATAATCAAACCATCTAAGTTACCTTCATCTTATAATCCATTGATAGTTTTGTCAAAAGTGTTCATTTCTCGTATAACCACTTGTCCCTCTCCACATCTTCATTTTAATTATATTCATCTCATGAACATGTTATTTTTTCAACTACCCTACATTTTTATCGCATAGAGTATGGCTGGTTTTATAGTTATCATATAAAATTTTCCTTTCAATTCAAGTGGTACATAATGATCGCATAAAATTCTAGTGGTACATCTCCGAAGTCCAAATCCGACTAGTTCTTTGGCTAACTTGACTTTAGCATGACTAAGCTCAAGATTGGTTAGTGTCCAGGTTATAGTATGTCTGACAGGGCTGCAGCTTAGGTCTAGGTCAATCCAAACCCAACTAACCCAACTCAATTTTGGTTCATGTTGGATCGGATTGTCAAGTCTTGAGTTGAGTTAAGGTTGGAAGACTAACCTAATTCGTAATCATAATGGATCTGGGTTGAGAAATTTGGGCCAGGTTAGGTGAGGTTAGGAATAACTGCATGATGCATGCCACAGATGCACTTTTAGCATACTTGGGCCAAAAGAAGTATAAATGAAAGTGAAAGTAGCTGAATCGGACCAATCATACGTGGAGATGATATAATTGATTCTTAGGCACGTCTGATTCAAAGAGATTCATTTTGAATATGGAGAATTTTAATGTTGGAAGTGTTAATAGTAAAACAATTGTCAATTCTGATCTAGAAATTGTCACAAAACACATAATCTAATGATCTTTATTTAACAGTGGTTTTGGGGTCAGAACTTACAGAAGTAGGTCACAGACATCCGTTTTGCGAAAAACGTTTGTCTTGAGAGTCAAAATTAAGATTTTAGAATTTGTTTTTATTACTTTTGGTAATTTTTGTTTTCATTTATATCTCTTTATTTTTGCAAATTCGGGATTTCTATCTTTTTTAAATGTTGTTGAGAATGTTCCGATAAGGTTTATTGATATTCTATTTTTGACAAATTTAATTTTTACAAATAATTTTAATTATAAGTAAGTTCGAATTAAGGTTTTATATCTTCAATATAAGTGATATAATTGAGCAAATTTAAATCATAATTTAGAAAAATATTTGAATTTTATTTCTTATTCATTTCTTGCTAATTCAAAAACTACCTTATAGATTTAAAGTCTTAATTACTTGAGGAAGATATTGATATTTTTCGTTGTTATTTCAAACTCCTTCCCTGCGTCACTACATGTATTGATGTTGGTTTGGGTCAACATGAGATTAAGTGTAGAGCAATTTAGATTGAGAACCTAGGTTTGAATTTCAAGTTGGATCAGGCCATGGGTTAACCCAACTTAATGTTAGGCTAGGGCTTAAGTTGACCGGCGCAACTTTACTATCCCACTGGGACCTAGCTAGAGACAAACGGTCCTATTAGGAAATATGTGGGGCTATGTATATGTTTTTATCCAAGTCATCCATCCATTTTGACATATCATTTAAGGCATTAGCTCAAAAGAGAAGTAGATTGGAGGCTCAAATGGACTACACCACAAAAAGTAGCAGGGATTGAATTTCTATCTATAAAAGCTTCCTAGGGCCCACTATGATGTTTATTTGCCATGCAACCTTTATAAGGTCACATAGACTTGATTTAAGGAATAACATATATACCGGCTTGATCGTGACCTTGTGAGCCACCTAAGAAGTTCTCAATGGCAAGCTTTCAATCCCCGTTGTTTCTTGTGGTGTGGTGTGGTGTGGTCCACTCGAGCCTTCAATTTGCCTCCTTTTTAAGCTCATGTCCTAGAATGATACGTAAAAATGGATGGCACATATAAAACACATACATCAAAATAAACCCCCCTAGCAGGACCGTCCATCTCTATGTAGGTCCTAGTGGGGGTAGAATCCAATCCAGACCGTTCAACCCAACCCCACCAACGCAAGCTGCAATCCTAAGCAGGTCAGCTATCAGTCAGGCCTGTCCTCTCTCAGGCCAAGACTCCCAACCCATCAGGTCAATTACAATAACAATATGTCCAGGCAATGACAATAACAATAACAACAGCAGTAATAATAATAACAAATTTAATTTCCAGTAGATCCCATTGAGCCAAAATCTTCCAAATGGATGTTTACGATCCCCTGATTGTATATATAGGCGAGCATTGTCAAATCAAATGTAATCCGATGCCCATTGAAAAAACAATGCATTTGGGCCCACCAAGCTAAAATGCACCACCACCACAAATCAAGCAAAAGGACGCAAGGAAAGACTAAAAAAGCAACGCGGGAAGGACAATGAAATGTCTTCTCCTTTTACCCCTCTTTTTTGATAAGTGGAAATATGCTCTGTCCTTTTGTAGTTACCTTTTTCACGCGTTCTCTCACCCTTTACAGCCCCTAACCCTCTCTTTTCCTTTGAGACGGTCGATCCCTGACTTTGGAACCAACCGTTATGTATGTGTCTTATATCTAAGCCATCCATACTTTTTGCCAGATTATTTTAGGAAACGAGCCCAAACATGGTGGACCACACTACAGGAAACAGTGGTGATTGACCATTAAAAACCTTTTATGGGCCACTGAAGTTTTGGATCAAGCTGATATTTGTGTAGTCGCTTCATCTAGGTATTTTTGACCTCAACAACAGGATGGATGGAAAATAAACATTCCAGTAGCCCCAAATTTCTTAAAATGGTGGGTGTTCAATCACCAATGTTTCCTGTGGTGTGGTCCATCTGCGATTTGGATTTGCTGCGATTTTGGGATCATACCCCAAAATGATCAGACGAAAAGTATGGACGGCGTGGATATAGCATGCATCACGGTGGGCCCCTCGGTCAGGGATCCACAGAAGCCCTGTCCCTTTTGCTCTACCCTTCCTCTCCCTTGAGAGAGCCATGTTATGTTCACTTTTCTACACGTGATGATGTGACACTCCTGACAGAGATCCCAGCCGTTCAAACCAGCAATCCGGACTTTTTAGTTCATCTACTTCCAAATATAAGGCCAGCCAGCTCATCATCTAGGTGATGCATGTATAAAAGAAAATGAACGTTTAAGCAAAGGCGAAGGACCCATCTGGACTCCAGGTGCATGTGGGGCCCTACAGATGATCAGACCAGCTTGGATGAACGGATCAGATCTGGCATTCCTGCCATGTTTGCACATCCACATCTGTGCTGCGGAAGTAAACAAAAACCTTCTCAAATCATTTGGGCCTGTTGAGTGTCCATTTCAAGACAAGTAAAAATGTCAGAGACTAAGGTGGCCATTTTAATATAAACAAATATTATAAAACATGCGGGCCCTCAAGTGTCACACTAAAAAAGTTGGTCGGGGCCGTTGATCACTCCAACAGATGGACCCTACTATCTGACAGCTGGTGGTGGACCATCTTAGCTGTTTGAAATCTGACTGAGATGAAAATGGGCAAATGTTCTGCCGAAATTTTTCATGGAAGAGGAGAGAGCTGTTCAGCTTTAAGCGGACTCTGAAAGTTGGGCGGGTTCAACTTGACTCACCCGCGAACGTTGGGTTGGACTCGGGCAAGATATATTGGGTTTGGTTTTAAACTTAAGTTATACAAATATTGGTCCAATAAAACTTAGGTTAAGGTTTCGAGTTACTTAATTCAATTAAAAAACAATCAATATTTAAGTTACTTATAAATTATAATTGAATGTGGATTGTTGATGCTGAAGGCATGCGGAATTCCAGCGTTGTTGAATCTCATTAATCTATGTAATTTTTTATGACTCAAGCTAACAAGATACACTAGATTTCTCTCTTCCAAATAGATCACGTGTTACACTATATGACTTTTAAAGGTTTAGAAAATTGAAGTTTTTTATGATAAATAACTGCATATATAATTAATAAAATCATAATTACAAAAAAATAAGATATGTATTGAAATATAATAAATTAATATAGTAATAAAAATATAAGCATATATTCACCTGACCAATTTCATCAACTTGACCAAACCTGCATGGTTTGAGCTTGGGTTAAAAATTCCCAACCTGAAATAAGATTCATTAAGTTAGGAACAGGGAGCAGGAACTTTGGATTGGGCCAGGTGTTGAGCACCAACTCGACCCAACCAACACAACTTTCAGCCCTACTGAGAACTGCTGCTGTGACTGCAATAGTGCACTGAAAACCATAGATGGTATAGTAATCTTCCCTGGGGCCCACAAGTCCTGGGTATGGAATCCAGCCAGTCTAGCAGAGCCACCCTACTACAAAATTTGGACGCCCGAAAAATCAGGCAGACCTAACCATCAAGTGGGTGATTTTGGAAAGCTGTCCATTACTTTCCGTAGTGTGGCCCACCAAATAACTTATAGGTCTGATTTCAGGGGAACCCCATCATCACAGTGCGGCTGACGTGACGCATGGGTCGGATGGCATATGCATAAGATGTTAGCCATCACCATTAAAAAAAAGGACAGCCGTCCAAGAACTCCAAATTCATGCGGTGGCCCACCATACGGTTGGATCAGCATCAGCTCTCAGGAATTTAGCTTTTATGGAGGGACAACCTGAAGTACAGGTTGGATGTCGTACATGTACCCTGGTGGACCACATGTACACCACTTACACAATAAGCTTATTCTACATAGAATTTTAGAGGAATATGCTTCATTTTGCTTTAATATCAAATTCAACACATGTGGATCCCAAGGACGTGAATTTCTACTGCTGTGGGACCAGAACTTAGGCATTGTTTCAGTATTATCTGTCATTTATTTTCACATTTCCAAATGAGTTTTTCTAAACTGCATCTTCATGTATTACTACAAGTGTGTCGTGGCTATAGCCGTTGCATCTGGGCAATGTTTTGTGGTCCAAACAGTTAATACAACCGAATACAATGATGAAATTGTTTAGACTAAAAAACCTTCAAAACTGGAAAATTCTAAATTGATGGTTCACAAAGCAATGGTTAAAGATATTGTCCATATTCGATGGGATATATATATATATAATATATATATATATAGGGGTGTACACGAACTGAGCTAGCTTGGTTAGCTCGCTTGACTCGACTCAAAAAAGCTCGATTCAACTTGGTTCGAAGCTGAGTTAAGTTGATTTTTTGAGCTCGAAAATGAGTTTGAGCCAAGTTTGAGCAAGCCCTAACTCGACTCAACTCGAATTGAATCCAGCTCGAATCCAATTCGAATCGAACTCAGATTGAACCAGTTTGATGACTCGATTACTTTGCCATTGATGTTGCTCATCAACTGTTTAATAAAATGACGCAACGAAATGTGGCTGGTGGCAAGGAAGGTTTGGCCGGTGGTAAGCAAGGTATGTACATTAAACAAATATTTTTATATATGTTACTTAGAAGGTGTTTGATAAAACACTTGTAAAACCATTGCCTCTGTTTGTAAAACAGTGAGTTTTTGAAGTTGCAGTTCATGTGTTTGTGGGAATGCCTCAATTGTGAACTTGGCTTGATCTTGGGCCTGAGCTACTGACCGAACCCAGCAAAGCTGGCCAGTCAGGCTAGAGAGCCAAGCCGAACCGAGTTGAGTTCGAGCTGAGGTCAACCAGTCTTCGAGCCAAGTCAAGCTGAGGCTAGCTCGATTCAGTTCAACTCAATGTACACCCCTATATATATTTGTGTGACAACACTACATCGCATAGAAAATTTTCAGCCGGATGGAATTGTAAGCATGGAGTTTCGAGAAGGAAATGTTTAAAATTGTTGATGTTTCCTAATATACATAATGAGGAAGTTGTCCTCAATTTCGAAGTAATGAGATTGCAATTTGGCACCGAAACATGTATGAAATCTAAGCTACAACTTGGTTATTCTGTTTCATTATCTAATATGCCCAGACCTCTTACAAAGTAAGCAAAACACTTCATCTTGACAAGCATATGATGAATTATGCTTAGGTGGATGTTCTATTATTATTATTAACTACACTTTACAAGGCTAATAACTTTTTGTCCAATGGAGAGCTTGGTTTTCAGACTACTATGAACTAGGTCTAGTGGGGTCCACCGTTTTGTTTGTGTGAAATCTATTCCATCTATCATGTGAGAATCCTCATTTTCACCGTACAGATCACAGATCAGCCAGATCCAACATTAAAGTGGGTTATGTAACCATGAACAATGTAAAATCATGCCTAAAACGTTTATGCTGTGTGGATTGTCTGAGTTTTGGATCAGGATAATTATTGGAGTCCCTTCATCCTGTTCAGGCACACAAGAGGAACGGATTGGATGGAATATATACACCCCAGTGGGCCCTACACAGAAACCTATGGTTGTCGCACCATCTCCATCATTCCCTATGGTGCAGCCCACCTGAGACGTGTATCGGTATGATTAAATGCCCTAAGTTATCAAATCTAGATGCCCACCCGATGGACGGAGTAGATGTCACCAACATAACACGGTGGGCCCCACAGTGCTCGTCTGTGGAAGCCTTTAGCAGGAAGTTCCTGCGCTGGTAATTTAGGTGGGGCCCACCGTGATGAGAAATCCACCCCGTCCATCCGTTTTGAGAGCTCAATTTAGGATACCTAACGAAAAATGAGATGGATCCAAGACACAATTGGGCCACACGAGAGGAAACAGTGAGAGACCCGTTGAAATAAAAAGCTCAACTCATGTACCAAATGGGCTTATAATTTAAGCCTCTGGCTCAACTAAAAACAAATTATTAAGCCCGAGCTCGACCCATTTACTAACCAGGCCAAGAATTCTCACCCTGACCCTGACCCATGATCCTCGATTGGACCCAACCCACTTAAAACTCACCAGGCTCAACGCCAATCTGAACCTAGTAGCCGCCCTTAATGGACTAAGGACTAAGGGTATGCCTAGCTTTTACTTTTACGCACTGGGCTTGGACAGACCTCACGCTGGACTTACCTGGGGTCAAACCCAGATCCACCGACTACCTGGATTAGCCAAAACTCGCCTCAGAAGCGGGTCGGGTTGGGTCAGGGTAGTTGACCAGCGGGCTAACTCAACGCATTGCATGCTAGTCCTTGAGTCTACACCACCTAACCTTGCGTCTCAGAAGAATCCCGGCCGTAGACATCAGCATCCATGGGCTCCTCCAACGCAATTGGAACCATTCAATGGACCTCAAGTGGACAGTCCATAGATAAAAATAAAATAAAATAACAATGCCATTCGTTGGACAAACCTAGCCTTCCAATTAGTAGCTTGCAAATGGACGGTTAGAAATAAAATAAAAAAAAATCTCCAATGATTCACATTTATACATACAAAATCCTCAACAGTTGCCTATGGCCCAGTGAAAACGGGCCCACCTCGCTCTCTGTGGAACACCAATTCTCGTGGTCCCACGAAACACCACCCTTTCCTCCGTTTCAACTTCCCGTTACCAACCCCAGTTAAAAAAATACTCTCCCAATGGCCGCCTCCTTGCTTCATCCCACCCCGCATTTTTTACCAAAACCTGCCTCGTTTTCAAACCTCCCTTCTCCCAGGCCCTCCTCTTCCTCTCAATGCATCCCCACCGCTCGATCCTCCACCCGCACCACCAGAACCCTACACGTGTCATCCACCGATTGGCCCTTCGAGCAGCGAATGCAAGAAGCACTCCACGTTCTGGACCTCATGGAAACCCAAGGCATGTCCCCGGACCCTTCTCTGTTCTGCATTCTCCTCCGGAGCTGTGCTGACGTGGAAGACATTGAAGTCGGCAAGATGATCCATCAGAGAATCTTAGAATCCAAACTACAGAACGACGTCTTCGTCGCGAACAATCTTATCAAAATGTATGCGAAGTGCGGGTGTTTGGAAACCGCTCGCCAGCTGTTCGACGAAATGCCCCAGAGGAATATCGTCTCTTGGACCAGCATAATCTCCGTGTATAGCCAATTGGGTTTCCCAGATGAGGCGCTTCGGTTGTACGGTATGATGAAATCAGCCAGGGAAATCAAGCCTAATGCCTTTACTTATACCATTGCGTTGAATTCTTGTGCAAAGACGGGTAATCTGAAGATGGGTATTGAAATTCATGAGGATATTGTGAGGGACGGATGTGAATCCGATGGTTTTGTTTCAACTGCACTGATTGATATGTATGCAAAGTGCGGGCAAATTGACGATGCACGTGATGTGTTTTATAAAATGAGTGAACCATCAGTTGCGAGTTTTACTGCAATGATAGAAGGTTACAATGCGAATAATCAATGTAAGGAGGCAATGGGTCTTATTCGAAAGATCCTGCAACTGGACATGGGTATGGAGATTGCGAAGGAGTTGGGTTTTTCTTCTATGATTAGGTCTTGTATTTTGGAAATGGCACTCAAGCAGGGGCAGGAGATCCATGCTCATATGATTAAATCCGGGTACAAGCCAGGGGCACGAACGATAAGTGCTCTTATAGTGTTGTATGAAAAATGTGACAAGATGGAGATTGCTCGCCATCTCTTTGATGGGTTGTTAGGGAAGGATGTGAGTTTGTGGGGTAGAATGATCTTGGGATACGTGAGGAACGGGTTGCATCAAGAGGCTTTGGAGCTTTACTGTGAGATGGTGACTGTAGATGTTGAGCCTAGTCCTTTTGTGCTTTCTCAGGTTCTTAAAGCTTGCATCGCAATATTGGGTCTGGAAGAAGGGAAAGTGATACACGGTCGAATGATCAAAGCAGGTTATGGTCTATCCGATTCATCGATGATTGCTAGCCTTGTGAAGCTGTATAGTAGGTGTGGAGAACTTGAAGAAGCTAATAGGATGAAGAAATGCTAGAGGAAGAAGGAATGGAAGGGATCGATGTTACTTTCTTCTTACCATGGAAGAATGGAAGGTCGGATGACTGCAATCCATGGGGAATTTGGTTGAAATAGTGAATTTCTTTTCCGAGTTTCTGCATTGGAAGTGAACAAGCGCCACACTATTTTTGGCTGTTTGGGAAGGAGTAAGGCGTGTTTGGATGCAGCATTGAGTTCAGTTGCACTTATTAGGCTAATGCAGTGCAAATAACCGAATTGTGATTTCCCTCATGGCGTTCATATTGAGGGTATGTACTCCAACTTGCAATTTGGTGACCTGTGGCTTCAACTTGAAAGAAATTCAACTTCAGTTTGACTAAATTAAATATTTGCGATTTGATTTACTTGTGTATCGAAATGCAGCCAAAAGCACATTGTAGATTGAAGAAAGATGGAAGAGTAGTTTAAGCTTGTTGTATATCTCAAATGTTTAACTTTTGCAATTTTAAGAAAGCCAACATATCCAACAGCAAATCTCTGCCATCAATTTCTTATGACCATGATGTAGAGCGGGTCGCGGACAATTACATGGCAAAGATGGATCAGAAAAGGCCCAGTCGGCGACAGAAGTGATCTGGACCATCAGACTTAAATCAGGCGTATCTCGCAATCCGGGATGAGTTAGCGGACGAAAAATATATGATTTTGGGGTAGAACGAGCTACTTTAGCCAACCAACCCCGCTACGCCGGGTTGCGACGCTCGGAATTGCGAGAAACCCCTGATTTCACGGTCGTTTCCCTGTTTCAATTTCGTTTTTACTATAAAAAAAAATAGTAGTTTAGTTTGCTTATAACTCTTTATCCGTCGGGCTTTAGGAGTTGCGCCCACGTGAAAAGAGCTTAGAATAATTAGGAGAACAGGTTGGCGAAGCCAAATAGGACACTTACTATTTTTGGCCGAAAACCTTGCGCACTAGTAGACATCACGACCGTCTATAAATAGTAAGTTTACTATTTATAGTAAGTCGCGAATTCTAGGAGTCCTAGTTGTAGTTTGATTCTAATTTCTTTCCCATTGCTTAGTACCCTTATTTAAAGGGTTGTGAACTCGTTTTTATGAATTAATTAATCTATTTCGAATTTATTTAGAATTTATTTCTATTTTCTGCTCTCTCTCTTTTCTCGTGGATTCGAGAAGTCTCTGTGAGGAGTCCAGAGAAGTTCCGTGGATTCGGAATATTTATCCTCTTGAGGAAGACGGTGCTCGACCTCACGTCCTCCCCTGCGTCAGTTTGGTATCAAAGCGAGGTTTCTCCTCGGGTCGATGGCTTCTAACGACGGGTCGGGCAACAATCCCATAGGCGGTGCTCCAGGAAATTTTCCTTTAACGGCGGCAACTTTCCAAGCGCGCAGCAAGAGAATCGGCAAGCCATGCAAGGGCTGCAGGCTTCCATGGACCGCATAGCGAATCTCTTAGCAGAAACCCTAGGGCAACTCCGTGTTCCTGGTGGTAATCCTTCACCACCAATTGCTGAAACTCGTAATCGCCTTGATCGTAGGATAATCTCAGCAGTGCATCCAAGGGCCGTCCCTGAGGACGGGGGCTCCAGTGAAGAGGAGATCGATGACGTGATCTTCCAACACCCCAGGCAGGCGGCGATCGGGTAGATCGAGACTTCAAGATACGAGTTGATATTCCTAACTTCAATGGCCAGCTACACATTGAGGATTTTCTCGATTGGCTTTCTGAAGTTGAGCGATTTTTTGACTATATGGACATCCCTGAAACAAAGAAGGTCAAGCTTGTGGCCTACAAGTTGAAAGGAGGAGCTTCAGCTTGGTGGGAACATTGCAACTCGCACGAACCAGGCAGATGAAAGCACCAATCCGCACATGGCAACGAATGAAGCAGCTACTACGTGCCCGATTCCTCCATAGCGATTACGATCAGGTATTATTCCAACAATACCAAAATTGTCGACAGGGTAGTCGGTCGGTGAGAGAGTACGCAGAAGAATTTTACCGCCTGGCGGCGCGCAACGATTTGGTCGAGACTGAATCGCAGCAAGTCGCCCGATTCAACGGTGGATTGCGTATGGCGATCCAGGATCGGGTCCAGATGCAGTCCGTCTGGACGATGAATGATGCGATCAGTTGGCTACTCGGGCAGAAGCGCAACTTGAACGTTCTAACACACGGGCTTATCCTACTGCGAGGATCACTGCGCCAGGTCCACCCCAGGGAGCTCCACAGCCTAAGGGGAAGGAGCCCGTAGGAGCACGCACTCAACCTCCTATGTCTGAGAACCGAGATCAGGGAAGTGGGCAAGCTAGACCCCAAAGGGGCGTATCGACTGCTGCTGGCACAAGTACAATCCCGACCCTTATGCTCGGCCAAGGCCCAACAACTGCTATCGTTGTGGCCAACCCGGCCACTTGTCAAATACTTGTCCCCAGCGAAAAGTGGCAAACCTCGCCATTAATGATGGTAGTGCTGATAATGCTTATGAAGATCCAGATATTGAAGAACAGGAGCATACCGCCGAGGACGAGGTAGATGATTCAGATTGGGTTCAGCAAGATCACGGCGAGTCGCTCGTCGTAAGGCGGCTATTATATGCGCTAAGAAAAGAAGTGCATCCACAGCGGCATAACATCTTCCGCACTAGGTGTACGGTGAATCGAAAGGTTTGTGATGTGATCATTGACAGTGGAAGCAGCGAGAACATTGTCTCCAGGGGCATGGTGGAAAAATTGCAATTGAAAACAGAACGTCATCCCTCTCCATATACAATCGGTTGGATCAAGAAGGTCAGCGAAACAAAGGTAACTGAACGGTGCACCATATCCTTTTCAATTGGCAAACATTATAAGGATGAAGTAGTATGCGATGTGGTTGACATGGAAGCATGTCACATACTACTCGGTCGACCCTGGCAATCTGACCGTGACGCCACTCATAAGGGCGAGATAACATATATATCTTCGTCAAGGACGGCCGGAAGACCATATTGGCCCCTATGGATCCAGAAGGACCACCTGAAACTTCTAAAGTGGATGGTCGTTTTCTCTTAACCATTCGGGACTTCGTGGAAGAATCCAAAGAAACAGGACAGACTTATGCATTAATTGTAAAAGGGGAAGAACTCGAGCCTACCATCATCCCTGAAAGACTAAGGCCCTTGTTGCATGAATTCCAAGAAATCTGGCCCGAGGACCTTCCCGATGGGTTACCCCCTATGTGAGATATCCAACACATATCGACCTTGTCCCTGGGTCCAGTTTACCTAATCGTCTCATTATCGAATGAGCCCGAATGAGTGCGAGATTCTGCAGGGACAAGTGGAGGAACTGATCCGTAAGGGTCTTATTCGAGAAAGCATGAGCCCATGTGCTGTACCAGCTTTACTAACTCCAAAAAGATGGGAGTTGGCGCATGTGTGTCGACAGCCGGGCCATCAACAAGATCACCATAAAATACAGGTTTCCTATACCACGGTTGGATGATATGTTGGATATGCTAGAGGGCGCAAAAATATTTCTAAATTGGACTTAAGGAGCGGCTACCATCAGATTCGAATACGACGGCCGGTGATGAGTGGAAAACAGCCTTCAAGACCAAGGAAGGATTGTACGAATGGATGGTCATGCCTTTCGGTCTTTCTAATGCGCCTAGCACATTCATGAGGTTGATGAACCAAGTTCTGAAACCTTTCATTGGGCGGTTCGTTGTGGTTTATTTTGATGATATTTTGATATACAGTCAAGACGAAACCACCCATATGGAGCACCTCAAGAATGTCCTTCAAGTGCTCACTGAAAATAAATTGTACCTCAATTTAAAAAAGTGTAGCTTCATGACTGATAGCCTATTGTTTCTGGGTTTTGTGGTTACATCCACGGGCATTCGAGTGGATGAGGAAAAGGTGAAGACAATCAGAAATGGCCGGTTCCCAAAAATATTCACGAAGTACGAAGTTTCCATGGACTAGCGACATTCTATCGTCGGTTCGTGAAAAATTTCAGTAGCATTGTGTCACCGATCACAGATTGCATGAAGAAAGGGCAGTTTCAGTGGACTGACGAAGCCGACAGGAGCTTTGCCGAAATCAAGCGCAGATTATCCACAACCCCGTTCTTGTACTTCCCAACTTCGACAAACTGTTTGAAGTCGAATGTGATGCCTCATATGTCGGGATTGGGGGAGTTTTGTCTCAAGAAGGTAGGCCGGTAGCCTTCTACAGTGAGAAACTTAGTGATGCACGCAAGAAGTGGTCTACATATGAGATCGAGTTGTACGCGGTGGTCCAGGCACTGCGACACTGGCGACATTATTTGATTCAAAGGGAATTCATACTTTACACGGACCATCAAGCCCTCAAGTTTATTAATAGTCAAGCTAACATTAACCGTGTGCATGTTAGATGGATCTCATTCTTGCAGGAATTCACATTCGTGCTAAAGCATAAGTCAGGGCAACAGAACAAAGTAGCCGATGCGCTGAGTCGCCTGCAACTTTGTTAGTCACTATGAGCAATGAAGTTGTCGGTTCGATCGCCTCAAAGACATATATGCCGACGACGACGACTTCAAGGACGCATGGGTTAGATGTCAGGAAGGTCACCCCGGTGACTTACATATACAAGACGGGTTCCTTTTTAAGGGAAATCGACTATGTATCCCAAAGAGTTCGCTAAGGGAAAGATAATCCAAGAGCTACATGGAGGTGGCCTCAGTGGACACCTTGGGCGAGACAAGACGCGAGCTCTTGTGGAAGAACGGTATTACTGGCCGCAATTGGTACGTGATGTGGGAAAGGCAGTCCAACGCTGTTATATTTGTCAGACTTCCAAGGGGCAATCTCATAATACGGGCCTCTACACCCCGTTACCTGTGCCTGACGGCCCTTGGGAGGATTTATCTATGGACTTTGTGCTTGGTCTCCCACGAACACAACGCGGCATGGATTCGGTGTTCGTGGTAGTAGATCGTTTTTCCAAGATGGCGCACTTTATTCCATACAAGAAGACTCTCGATGCAACACACGTGGCGAATCTATTCTTCAGAGAAATTGTGCGGCTACACGGGGTTCCCAAGACTATTACTTCCGACCGTGACACAAAGTTCATAAGCCACTTTTGGCGGACTTTGTGGACTCGATTCGATACACGCCTTCAGTTCAGCAGCGCGTACCACCCACAGACTGACGGTCAAACTGAGGTTGTGAATCGCACGTTGGGGAACCTCCTTCGATGTATTTCAGGGAAAAAACCGAAGCAGTGGGATTTGGCCTTGTCTCAAGCGGAGTTTGCATTCAAC
Source organism: Magnolia officinalis (assembly GCA_021015155.1). NCBI lineage: Eukaryota > Viridiplantae > Streptophyta > Magnoliopsida > Magnoliales > Magnoliaceae > Magnolia > Magnolia officinalis. The sequence continues at coordinate 8,661,621 of JAJHSJ010000001.1, read as the reverse complement.
AACATGGTGAATCGCTCGACAGGAAAATCCTCGTTCCAAGTTATCTACGGACGAGTACCTCGCCATACACTAGACTTGGTCCCTCTGCCCAAGCTCCCAGGCATGAGCATTGCAGCAGATCATATGGCAGACAAAATCATGGGCATTCATGCGGAGGTACAGAACAAGCTACATGTCTCGAACGAAAAGTACAAGGAGCAAGCGGACAAGCATCGGCGACAGAAAGTGTTCGAGGTGGGCGACCAAGTAATGGTCCATCTGCGCAAAGAAAGATTTCCGACCGGAACGTACAACAAGTTGAAGAATAAAAAGATTGGACCGGTACCAATCATCCGAAAGATCAATGACAACGCTTATGTTGTTGATCTTCCAGATGATATGGCGATCTCACGAACTTTCAATGTTGCGGACCTGACTGAGTATCATGAACCAGCGCATAATGATAACTCGAGGACGAGTTCTTTTGAAGTGGAGGAGACTGATGTAGAGCGGGTCGCGGACAATTACATGGCAAAGATGGATCAGAAAAGGCCCGGTCGGCGACAGAAGTGATCTGGACCATCAGACCTTAAATCAGGCGTATCTCGCAATCCGGGATGAGTTAGCGACGAAAAATATATGATTTTGGGGTAGAACGAGCTACTTTAGCCAACCAACCCCGCTACGCCGGGTTGCGACGCTCGGAATTGCGAGAAACCTCTGATTTCACGGTCGTTTCCCTGTTTCAATTTCGTTTTTACTATAAATAGTAAGTTTTAGTTTGCTTATAACTCTTTATCCGTCAGGCTTTAGGAGTTGCGCCCAACGTGAAAAGAGCTTAGAATAATTAGGAGAACAGGTTGGCGAAGCCAAATAGGACACTTACTATTTTTGGCCGAAAACCTTGCGCACTAGTAGACATCACGACCGTCTATAAATAGTAAGTTTACTATTTATAGTAAGTCGCGAATTCTAGGAGTCCTAGTTGTAGTTTGATTCTATTTCTTTCCATTGCTTAGTACCCTTATTTAAAGGGTTGTGAACTCGTTTTTATGAATTAATTAATCTATTTCGAATTTATTTAGAATTTATTTCTATTTTCTGCTCTCTTTTCTCGTGGATTCGAGAAGTCTCTGTGAGGAGTCCAGAGAAGTTTCGTGGATTCGGAATATTTATCCTCTTGAGGAAGACGGTGCTCGACCTCACGTCCTCCCCTGCGTCAGACCAAAGCCATAACCATTGTCTAAAGACCCAACGACTCAACTCAAGAAGCCTAGAGTTGATGAGCTTATTTTTCTATGTTCTCTTCATCCTCTTCTGGTAACTAAGCGGTGGTTCATATAGTTTAAAGTAAAGTTGAATTGGGAGATCATGAAGGGTTTTGAACATGAAAGTAAAATAGAAAATGAAGACCCTTTGTTGCACACATATCTTTTAGGGCTCCTTCGGATTGTGGGAAAACAAAAGAAAGAAAAATGAAGTACTTTTTTCATGAGGGGATGTCGATCATCACACTTTTCTATGAGGTGAGCATGGTCTCACAAAAATGAGATTTTCATTTGCTATCCAAACAGGATCTCCAAAATGAAATCTGAGGTCAATGATGCCATTTAATTCATGGGAATCTATCATTGGATAATCATGAGATTTTCTTTTATTTTATTCTCTTCCCCCTCAATCCAAACAGACTCTTAAGCATAATTGGGGTAGGGAATACTATAGCACGTGCGAGGTGGGAACTCCGCACGGGAACATATTGACGAAGGTGGAGGGACACTCACACTATAAATAGGCCAGGCTTAATTTCCCGGTCCCTGGGCAGGACCTGATTTTCCTGACCCCCCATGGGAGAATAATATATTAGCGAGGCATATTTGCTGCTCTCGAGATTTGAACATAAGACCTTCCGCTTTGATACCAAGTCAGATACAAAAATGAGTCTGGTTTGATAAGATACCACTCTCTCTCGTGTGTATTAATATATATATAGAAGATTACAAGATATTTGAATTACATCTACAGATAAATTCAAGAATTCAAAAGTTTAAAATAGCTAACTGATTATCTGAAAAATAAATAACAGATTAGATAACACGAGTAGATTTGCTTGAAGATTTGGTTGGATCTAGTGCAACAGAAATATTGGAACAGTAATCTCTAACAATATGTCGCTTGATGCTCTGGCACTCGAAAGTTCTATGCTCGGATCACATTAACTCAATTAAACGGGTTAAACTAGGTTTCCAAGTTATAGCTCCGAAACTAGATTTGTGAGTAATCCTAACCTCTGATTTGTGGACCCTTCTATGTTCAAATGGGACCATTAGATTATTTTTGTTGTTTTGTTTTGTTTTTTTTTAAAAAAAATTTTTTAATAATGCATTTTTAACTGTTCAGTAAATGTCCATTAATCCAACAGTTTGATAATAAAACAAGTGTAATTTTTTGTTCATGATACATCTAAAATATAACCTGTAATTTGGATAGTTTAATTTGAATAACTTGCATGCCACGTATGCAATTGCTAAGAAATTTCTAAGTGCCAGCATATCATCCATCGCATTTTGCCAGGAGTACCATAGTTTTTCTCAATTGGGATTTCTCCTAGTAGATTTTTAGCTTCGGCTCTTGCCAAAAATTATGGTCTTGCACCAAACCCCAACTCTCCCCTGGCAAAATTATGGTCTTGCACCAACCAACCCCAACTCCCCCCCCCCCCCCCCCCCCTTTTTTTGTGTGTGTGTGTGTGTGTGTTTTTCACCAAACGGCTCACAACCCTTCTATAAGTTTACTCAAGGGTGCATTTGGTTGCGCTAAATATCATGAAATTTCAATCTTCATTGTTTATCAGTCTAATTTGGTACACAATTTCATGATATTTCATAAAATTTGGTGCAACCAAACAACGAGAAGGAGATTCAATGATGATAATCGTACTTGTATCTTCTCCTTTGGCCCTGCTAATGGGACTGACTGACTGCAGTGAGTAACAGGTCCATGGCACATGTGCCAATGTGTCACTCGTATATGAGCTGTGGGCTATTCATAGGTGGGCCCACCTCGACCATGTCCTGTCCCAAAAATCAGACCGGGCATTCAGTTTATCAGGCGGGTCACACTTGTTTGAGTAGAATTGACAGTTACATGTCAATGAACTATAACCCATATCCATTAATCCGTGGCCCACCTTAGGAGTGGAAGGGCTTGATTCTGTGCCAAGGCATGATCTATGGAGGTCCTCACTTCATGAATGGCCCACACCTTGCATGCGTGTGCTGCAATGCCTCTCCTAAATCTCATTCGTACCATGTGGTGATCCAGACCATTCATTAGTAGGTCAAACTAGGAATTGCCTACTTGGCAAATTTCTGCGGTCATGCATGTGGTGAAATCTACTCCTATAACTGACGCCCCATGCAAGGATCGCCAATCAGTGACATCTTTTCCATGTGGCCCGTAGGAGCGACATCAGATTGTGTTAGGCCCAAGGCTGGATAAGCCCATATCGGCCCATCTATTAATCAGCCCACACTAAAAAAGCTACTCCATGTGTTTTGATTACTACACATAGTGGCATGGACATGAGATCTTAGATGGTCACCCATGATTCACTAATCCCACCCCAGAAATCTGGCTGGCCCACTCATCAGCTGACCAACACATGGTTGTTGAATGAAGACCATTGGTTTAGGGTTGGCAATGGGCCAGGCTAGAGCTGGGCTGTTGTTGGCCCTAGTATATGTGTGTGTGTGTGGGTCGAGCTATGTGGGCCCCACCGTGATGTGTGTCGAACATCTACCCCATCAGTAAAGTGTATCATTCCGTTGCCACGGCCTTAAAAATCAAGTCAATCCATGATTTAGGTGGGCCACACCACATACAACAGTTGAGAGGGGTTACCCTCCCATTAAAATATTCATAATCATTTATTGGACCAGCCAAGATGTGGTTCACAAATATAGACCATCCATTGTGTGTGTCCCACTTGGATGAGGAGTCAGACCAAGTTTCATATGCATCCAAAACTTAGGTGGAACCTATAGAGTGATTTTATATGTTTTAGGCATGTCTTCACATTGTTTTAGATGGTATAGCCACTTGAGGTCCGAATAGGCTGATTTTTGGCATATACCATAATTTAAAGGGGACTCATCAAATGCATGCAGTTGATGTTTGACACGCATCACGGTAGGGCCCACACAGCTCGACCTCATGGGAAGTTCCCATGAGCTCGACCATATAGAACCTTTTCCCCCACACACACAGATATATATATAAACTTGCTTTGGACCGTTAATAGAACTTATATCTCCCACTCTACGGAAAAGGAAATGCCTGCTTGAAGACGGTTGGCAATCCAACAGGGCGAAAGGAAGAAGTAAAAGCTGTCGTCGGCCCAAGGATTGGGTATTGGTTGGGAGAATAGGACCCAGGTTCAACAATCCAAGCCATGATCTGCCGCACACCACCGTAGATCGACTATTCAAAAATAAAATGTGGGCTTTTCTTATTACTGAGCCTACATGTTTATAGGCTTCTCTTATTCCTGAGCCAGCTGGTGGGGCCTAGACCTAGTAAGAAGACAGGCTTTTGGTGTATATGTGGGGCCCTATCTTGAGTGATCCATGGGTAGTGATGATTCCACATCATCACCAACCGAAGGCTAAGAAAATAAGTTGGGCCCAAATCTAGATGGTAGACCCATTATCCAAAATCCTTAAGATTTTGGGTCAACGTCTCCACACGGACAGCGTGTGATGAGAGGACTGGATTCCATTACACATTGATTGTGAGGTCGATAGTGATGATGGAAGTGTGGCCCCATCGTTAGCGTATTCATCAAGCTAGCTCATTTATATTATGCACATTGTTCCTCTCCACTTTAAGCGTAGAATTATCTCATTTTAGTTAAAGTATATATTTCAATTGACTTATTACATGAATATTTAAAGTGTATGATTATTTAATTAAATTTATTTTCTTACAAATATATTACAGGATTCAAATGCATTCCAAAGCTTGGACAACTAAATACAAATTTCGAATCTCTCATGATTTTAATTTTATTAGTAAAAAGCAATCGAGGATTTCAAATGATTTTCATATCACTTTGATTTCAATGCATTCCAATTACAATTTCAAATGATTTTTATATCACTTTGATTCCAATGCATTCCAAAATTTATATCACTTTGATTTTTATATCACTTTGATTCCAATGCATTCCAAATTGGTCAATTTTCTGTGATGCCCATTATGATATATGTGTTTTGTTCGAGTTGCCCTTCAGTTTTTTCGATTGTCTTAGGACTTGATGAAAAGAATAGAGACTTGATGAAAAAATGAGACAAATTTAAATATCAGGTGGACCAAAGTATAGGAAAACAGGTTAAGAACCAGCTAAGGCTTACAAATATCTTATTTGACATCCAACCTATTCATTAAGTCATAATGAACTAGACAAAGGAATAAAAAAAACAAATATCAATTTGAGAAGATTTTAAATGATAGTCATGTTTTGTAACCTCTGAAAAGTTTTTAAATAATAGTCATTCAAACAGCAGTGTTTTCCATGAAGTGGTTCACTTGAGATCTGAATCTTCTTCATTTTAGAATAGCATCGTGTAATGATTTGAAAAAAAAAAAAAAAAACTGACTGGTGGATGAAACACATATATCATGGTAGAACCCGCCAATCCCAGTCCTCCAAATACATGGTGCCATTGAGCCTAAAGTGGGCCAACTTAAAAATGAGAGCTGACGGTCGGGACACGTGTGCCAACGGTCATACTCATACTCCGGCAGCGCACTACAGATTTTCTTGGAAACCGCGTGACATGGCACTGGCTCTAGTTACATTCCCAATGGGCTCGAAAGGCCATTGGAAGGGAAGAATACCGATGTCGGGCAGATATTTACGAGAACGATGCATCCTGCAGTGGGGCGAGCCACATGTAAACCATCCAATCATCTACTTCCATGTGGAAGCGCTTGGATTCACAACACCTATCTGGGCCGTCTACTCTTGAACTTCAATCCAAATAATAATTACTAGAAACGGGCGGTTCTAAACGTCTGTAACTAAAATATCTTCTGAAAACGATCCCATCCATCCATTTTCCATTCCACTAAATGGACTGTTTTGCTCCTAAAATGAGCATGAATTTCGAGAAAGCTATAAAACTGGTTCGGACTGTTGGGATGCCTTGCACAAACCTTAGGATCTAGCCTCCCGAAACAAACCAGAATTATGGATAATAAAAGCAATGAAATAAATCAAAGCATCAATCACACACCACACAAGAGATTTTTACGTGGAAAACCCTCAAAGAGGTAAAAACCACGGGACCTCGTCCAGATCAACAATCCACTATGAAGTAGAACGTTTACAATCTTCACTCACGCAGGAGTGGATAAACAATAAGAGAAATAGAGAAAACGGAGAGATCTAACCGATTACGAGGACATAGAAGCGCTGAGATGTAGATTGCAAAGTAGAGAACCTCCACGAGCAGAACCTCCCTTCTATAAGCTTCTCTCTCTCTTTCTCCCTCTCTCTCACCTTTGATAGCCCTAAACCCTTAGCAAATACCTTGTAAAGCTTTAGGAAACCCTCTTGCTATTGTGATGCCTAGAAAAACCCTAGGCAACCCCTTTTATAGTTTTGGGAAACTCCTTCCGCATCCCAGTTGCGAAAGGACTCAAATCCGCAGTTTCGCGCAAAATCGCGGAACAAACTGCGTAACCTACGACCGGTCCTGGATTCCTACGACCGTCGTAGCCACCCTCGACCAGTCCTAACTCACCCTCGACCAGTCTAGCTACAGTAAAAAACAGCAAAATTACTCGCTGGACTTTGAGTCGTGCCAGGGCTCGAACCTACGACCGGTCGAGCGCCTCCCACGACCGGTCGAGCGGGGCTCAGGACCGGTCGAAGACGGGGAAAAAAACCCATCAAATCTCCCCCTTTTTGACCCAGGAGGGATCCACCTTCTTCAAGCCAGCCAGGTTTCTACAAACCTCAAACTTGCCCTTGAGCAAAGCCTTGGTCATCATGTCTGACCCATTATCGTCCGTGTGGACTTTCTCAAGCTGTAACACCTTCTGTTCCAAAGTATCCCTGATCCAGTGATACCGAATCTCTATGTGCTTCGACTTGGAATGCTGACTTGGATTCTTGCTCAAGTGTATAGCACTTTGACTATCGCAATAGACCACGTGCTCCTCCTGCTTTAGGCTAAGTTCCTGTAGGAACCTTTTCATCCAAAGCATCTCTTTACATGCTTCTGTGACTGCAATGTATTCGGCCTCTGTCGTCGACAATGCTACGACCTTCTGTAGCTTGCTCTGCCAAGAAACCGCTCCCCCTGCAAACGTGAACATGAACCCCGATGTAGACTTCCTGGAGTCTATGTCACCTGCCATATCTGCATCTGTGTAGCCCTCTAACACAGGTTTACCGTCACCATAGCATAGGCTCAACCTGGATGAGCCTCTTAGATACCTCAGTATCCACTTACCGCTGCCCAATGCTCTTTGCCAGGATTGGCAAGATACCGGCTGACAACACCAACCGCATATGCTATGTCTGGGCGTGTACACACCATAGCATACATCAAACTTCCTACAGCTGACGCGTAGGGTATCTTCTGCATCTCTTCCACCTCTGTCTTCGTCTTGGGACACTGCCTGTCGCTCAATCTGAAGTGACCATCCAGTGGAGTACTGACCGGCTTCGCTGCATTCATATTGAACCGCTCTAGGACTTTCTCAATATACCGCTCTTGTGACAGCCAAAGCTTCCTGCTACTTCTGTCACGGGTTATCTCCATTCCTAGGATCTGTCTAGCCGGGCCCAAGTCTTTCATCGCAAAAGACTTGCCCAACTCCTGTTTCAGCCTGTCAATCTTTTTGATGTCTTTTCCCATGATGAGCATGTCATCAACATATAACAGCAGAACTAAGAAATCACCGTCTGAGAACTTACGCGTGAACACACAGTGGTCCGACTCCGTTCTGTCATACCCATGCTGTAACATGAACGAATCGAACTTCTTGTACCATTGCCGTGGAGCTTGTTTCAGCCCATACAAGCTCTTCCTCAGCCTACACACCATATGCTCCTTGCCCTTGACTTCGAACCCCTCTGGTTGGTGCATGTAGATCTCTTCTTCCAGGTCACCATGGAGAAAGGCAGTTTTAACATCTAACTGCTCTATCTCCAGATCCATGCTAGCCGCCAACCCAAGCAACACCCGTATGGATGTCATCTTCACCACTGGTGAGAATATCTCCTCGAAGTCTATGCCTTTCCTCTGACCAAACCCTTTCACCACAAGTCTGGCCTTAAACCTCGTCTGTGAATTCTTCTGCTCAACCTTCTTTCTGAACACCCACTTGTTGCTCAAAGCTTTCTTGCCCTTAGGCAATTTCACCATGTCATAGGTGGTGGTTCTTATGCAAGGATTCCATCTCCTCTTGCATAGCTTTCAACCACTCCTCCTTATGCTCGTCGGCTAGGGCCTCAGAATAATCTTCTGGCTCTCCCCCATCGGTTAGCATAATGTACTCATGCGGCGAGTACCTCTTGGACGGCTGTCTGTCCCTAGATGACCTCCTCACCTGTGGCTCAACAGGTGGATCAAGTGGGGGCTGCTCCCCTGGTCCATCTTCTGAAGGAACTCCCTCGTCCTCTGCACCTTGTTGTACTCCCCCGTCATCAGGCACCACGGGAGGAGTAATCGGATCCATGTCCTCTAGCTCACCTGAACTAGGCTGGTTCTTCTCTGGCTTACCAATGTCTTCGATACACTGATCTTCAAAGAAAACCACATCTCTGCTCCTGACGAGCTTCTTCTCGGTCGGATCCCATAACTTGTAACCGAATTTTTCATCACCGTACCCCAAGAACACACACTGCCTGATCTTCATATCGAGCTTGGACCTCTCGTCCTTTGGTACGTGAACGGATGCCCTGCATCCAAACACCCTGAGATGACTGTACGATGGATCTGTCCAGTCCACACCTTCTCAGGCACTTCTCCATTCAACGGGGCTGATGGAGACCTGTTTATCAAATACACCGCCGTGCGCATTGCTTCTCCCCAGAACGTCTTGGGCAACTTCGCATGGGATAACATGCATCTGATTCTCTCAACAATGGTGCGATTCATTCGCTCAGCTACACCATTATGCTGGGGGGTCTTGGGAACCGTCTGTTCATGCCGTATACCCTGGGACTTGCAGTACTCATGAAAGTCGCCAATGTATTCACCACCATTGTCAGTGCGGATGCACTTCAATGGTCTACCTGTCTCTCTCTCGACCATAGCATGAAACAATTTAAACACACCAAAGACCTCGTCCTTGGATTTCAAAGCATAAACCCAAACCCTCCTAGATGCATCATCTATAAAAGTAACAAAATACAATGCCCCACCCAAGGTTTTTGTCCTCATAGGACCACAAACATCAGAATAAACCAAATCTAATGCATGCACTTTATTAACATGAGAAGCAGTTTTAACGAATGAAACTCTATGCTGTTTCCCTGATAAACAATCAAGACAGGTTTTAAGAGGTATACCTGTCACGTCTGGAAGGAGCTGCTTCCTCGCTAGTAGCTGAAGCCCTTTTTCACTCATGTGGCCTAGACGCCTGTGCCACATGTCAATAGCTGAATCTTCCGCTGCGTTCAACCCACCCTTGCACATACTGACACTTGCCTTGTACAGGGTGCAACACTTCTTTCCTCTAGCCACGATCAATGAACCCTTGATGAGCTTCCATCGCCCACCAGCAAACCGGCTTTCATAGCCATCATCATCCAACCTTCCCGTCGACATCAAGTTGAGGCGAAGGTCTGGGATATGCCTCACATCCCTGAGAACCAATGTGCAGCCCACATCAGTTTTCACACAAATATCACCAACTCCCACGATCTTTGATACGCCAGAATTTCCCATCTTCACAGTCCATAGTCACCTGACTTGTAGCTTGTGAAGGAGTCCCTGTGTGGAGTCGCATGAAAAGAAGCTCCCGAGTCTATCACCCAGTCGGTGCCCTGACTCGTAGCCGTGAGACATACATCGTGATCTGTAGAAAGAATAACTACCATGTCGCCATCTGAAGCGACCGCAGTGGAATCTGATTCATCTTCCTTCCCTTTTCCTTTCTTGTCGTTCTTACGACATTCATGCTTATAGTGGCCCTTCTTGCCACAATTCCAGCATTCAACATCTTTTCTGTTGCTCGACTTGCCTCTTGATTTATCTCGGGCCTTCCCGCCCTTCCTGTTCTTTCCTCTCCCCCGTTCCTGTGTCACAAGAGCCTCTTGCTGAGTAGACCCCTGAGACTTCCTCCTTGTCTCCTCATTGAAGAGACAGCTAGTTACCTGTTCCATGGATATCTTTCCGTCTGGCGCGGAGTTACTTAGAGACACCACCAATGTCTCCCAACTGTCAGGCAATGAACTAAGCAATAGTAAAGCCTGCAATTCATCATCCAGGACCATCTTCATAGAGGTGAGTTGGTTCACTATATTGCTGACCTCATTCATGTGCTCGGCCACAGAACCACCATCCTTGAACTTGAGATTCACAAGTCGCCTTATCAGAAATATCTTATTACCGGCTGTCTTCCTCTCATACAGCCCTTGTAATTTTAGCCATAGGCTTTCGGCTGAGGTTTCCGTAGACACATGGTGGAACACAGAATCATCCAACCATTGTCTAATAAACCCCACCGCCTTTCGGTCCGTCTTCTTCCAATCATCATCAGTCATATCCTTGGATTTTGCTGATATGCCTGAGATTGGAGAATATAGGTCCTTGCAATAAAGCAAGTCCTCCATCTTAGCCTTCCATATGGTCCAGTTAGAACCATTGAGGCTGATCATCCTTGAGCCACCTTCCATAATTCAAAACCGATCCTACCCGTTCAATGAACTTAGCTTTGATACCACTTTGTTGGGATGCCTTGCACAAACCTTAGGATCTAGCCTCCCGAAACAAACCAGAATTATGGATAATAAAGCAATGAAATAAATCAAAGCATCAATCACACACCACACAAGAGATTTTTACGTGGAAAACCCTCAAAGAGGTAAAAACCACGGGACCTCGTCCAGATCAACAATCCACTATGAAGTAGAACGTTTACAACCTTCTTCACTCACGCAGGAGTGGATAAACAATAAGAGAAATAGAGAAAACGGAGAGATCTAACCGATTACGAGGACATAGAAGCGCTGAGATGTAGATTGCAAAGTAGAGAACCTCCACGAGCAGAACCTCCCTTCTATAAGCTTCCTCTCTCTCTTTTCTCCTCTCTCTCACCTTTGATAGCCCTAAACCCTTAGCAAATACCTTGTAAAGCTTTAGGAAACCCTCTTGCTATTTGTGATGCCTAGAAAAACCCTAGGCAACCCCTTTTATAGTTTTGGGAAACTCCTTTCCGCATCCCAGTTGCGAAAGGACTCAAATCCGCAGTTTCGCGCAAAATCGCGGAACAAACTGCGTAACCTACGACCGGTCCTGGATTTCCTACGACGGTCGTAGCCACCCTCGACCAGTCCTAACTCACCCTCGACCAGTCCTAGCTACAGTAAAAAACAGCAAAATTACTCGCTGGACTTTGAGTCGTGCCAGGGCTCGAACCTACGACCGGTCGAGCGCCTCCCACGACCGGTCGAGCGGGGCTCAGGACCGGTCGAAGACGGGAAAAAAAAACCCCATCACGGACCAAATGGACAGTCCAGATGGATGGCATGGACTGTCCACATTCCTTGCAATGCATGGAAACATTTACATACACAGCACACTGGATCATTTATCAGATATTATACTTTATTAGAGGTTTATATAAATTATAGTTGAATAGGTAGTTTACAAACCTCTAATAAAAAAGGGGGTTTCCTACCATACATCACAATGTATTTTATTAAAATACGTCGAGACTTTAGAGGTTGGGTTTGGCTCCTATTCATTATCTCGATTAGTTTATATGATAGGAACCACCGGAGAATGCCTGAAAAATAAATTATTAGATTGAAAATCTTAACCCTTTGATTATGCAAAGGTCATTATGACCGTCCATATTCAATTAAAGGAAACAAATTATCACAGGTTGAAATAATTTAACTAAAAAGCTTTTATTTTTTACCTATCCATGATACAAAAGCTAGGCCCTATTATAAACGGTTTGGATTGTGGGTAGATGTTCCACATACAAAGGCTAAAGTGCCGACATACTGTATTGTCATACGTTGGGTTGTATTATAGCGAACCGCATGAATAGCAGGTCTATCCATATTATAATTATAATTAATAGACCGCCAGATAGTTTGAAGAGGATTTTGGTAGGGTACGGTGCTCCCTACCACAGTACCGCATAAGAGTGGGTTTTCACTAGGATTGCATCTCAAGTAATGATCTGAACCGTTCGTATTCTCATTACTGATTTATACAAGCTATGACCTTATAATTATTCCCCATTGATGATCTGAACCTTTGATATTTGGATTTGAATATGAACCATTCAAACTTTATATTTAATGTTCGCAGTTCATCTTCATACACAATCATCGTCCAATAAATTTCTTAGGATGGCCCCTGAAATATGGAATCCAAATATGAACGGTCCAGATCATCAACGAGGGATCAAAATCCGGGGTGAAAACTGCTCCCCGTATGGTAGCTGTGCTACGTGACCAGCGTATCCTGCCATTGGAGAAAGATCGTGCCCTCAACTCACCCATTCCCTTTCTTGAGATGACAAACGTCACACAATCCATGATTAAAATAACTAACTATTGGGAATCTCACGTTAATACGGTAATCATAAAAAACACAAATACGTGCCGTGCCGTGCCACATGTGATTCAAAACACGTGTCATACATGTGTACGATCCACACCGTTAATTTCGTCTTTTCAACGGTAAATGGTCCAATGACCAAAAAAAGACAATATTCGGACGATCTATACTTTTAATTGGTATAATTCAAATGAAACGGCTCTTATTAAGCGGGGAAAGGACCACTCATTAGATGTTGAGATATATCACAATCACAAAAAAATTAGCTATGCACCAATCAACAGTTGAGATCACAGGATAATCAGTTCGGATCATCATACAAATGTGACACGCATGTGTTGCACTGCCCAAAGATATTAAAAGGCAGTGCATCGAGATGCAGGTAATCCACTCCCAATGTACAAAATAATATCTAACTTTGTCTCTTCTGTCGCTCTTCTTAGAGGTTTGGACGGCCTGTGATTCAAGGCTGCCACGAAAAGCTGGCTGAGCTGGACCCCACATAGGTAAAGCACACAATAGATTTAAAGCGGATCCTTTCCAAATAACGTATTACTGCTGTGTGTCCAGCTGCACCATACATGCGGTTGTTGGGGGCTTCATGAGCTATCACCTCCCCTACTCTCATACATTACAAGTGGTATACATGCGGCAATCCTCACCGTCTAAATCATGGTCCCGTTGTGCTATATAATAGCCCAAAGGTTCACAATGATTATAACGAACGGTTATGAGTGACCAAAAATGGACGGTGTGGATAAGGCACATACATCATGAGCTCCATTACCGTACTGAGATACTCTGTACGGAATCCGCTTTGAGAGGACAAAGTCACGCCAGAGTTTTCGTGCAAATAAGGTGTTGAAATCGTCTCTGATAAGGGACAGTAAACCAAAACAAAGCCCAAACGTGTCAGACGGCAACCTCTTTTCAGATTTGAAAAGTCCAACACATTTCTCTTTCTCGGTTAATCAATTTCTCTCCATTTTCTCACATGATATTTTGCTTACAAGTGAAAGCACCGACCTTCCCAGCACATGTGCCACGCTTTCACGGCCATCTAAAAACGCAGGCCGTTTCAGTACCCGGACGGTTTACTGCAAAAATCAAATGAATGCCAGAAATAAAATGCTTTGCCCATCCTACTTGTTTTGTGCATCTGGTACCACTTTAGAAGTGAGGCTGAATATTCTGCAAGGCTGTCAACGGGCCAGGCCTGGGTTGGTCTTGGCACGGATTTTGATCTGTTTTGGACTGGGGCTACCTAAAATTGTGATTTTACAGGCCGAAGAAGGTGCGGCCTTTAACATGGGCCCACCTTGATGTATGTATTCTATATCCAGATTGGCCCTCCAAATTTTTAGATCATTTTAGGTCCTGAGACCGAAAAAAAAAAAGAAAAAGATCTAAATATCAAGTGCACCATGTTATAGGAAATAGAAGTGATTAAACATTCCACCATTAGAAACATCCCAAGGCCTACTTTAATGTTTATGTAATATTTATTTGTCATCCAATCTATTGATGCAAAACCAGGATGAATGAAAACAAAAAAACAAAAAACAAAAAACAAATATAATCTTGATCCAAAACTTTTGTGGCCTAGAAGAATATTTTAACGGTCAATAACCATGGTTTCCTATAATATGCTCTACTTGTGACATGTATCTGCCTCATTTTTGTACTCAAGTGGTAAAATGATTCGAAAAAAAATGAATAGATCATGTGGATATAAAATATACAGGAACATGGTCCTCACTATAAGGGCATTGCCTAATCCACTCTTAAATATTTAGATGAGGAGATTAATCACGTATCCCAAACCCTTAGAGGTGTATACGAGTCGAACGAGTCGAGCTTGGCTTAGCTCGACTCGGCCTTGCTAGTAGCTAACTTAAGCTCGAACTCAGCTCAGCTCAGTCCTCAAGCCTGATTGGCCAGCTCGGCCCAGGTTGATCAACAGCTTAGGCCAGTTCAAACCGAGTTCGAGCTAAGATTGAGTTTGTGCGACATTTTCACAAATACACGGAGTGCACTTTCGATTTCTTATTGTATGTAAAACAACAGCCTCTATTTACAAGTATTTCACCAAACACCTTACAGGCAACATCAAAATTAAGAAAAAAGGATATTTATTTCATATGCATACCTTTCTTGCCACTAGCAAATACTGTGTTGAGCCATATCATCGAACACTTGGTGAGCAACATTAATATAATAGTAACCTATTCACTGAGCTGGTACGATTCGAGTCGGTTTGAAATTTGTTCAAGCTAAAAAGTTCTGCTCAACTCGACTCAAACTCAATTTCAAACCGAGTTGAAACGAACTTTTTGCGCTGAGCGAGCTAACCAAGGCAACTCGATTCATGTACAGCCCTCCAAACCCCATAGAGGCGGATTGGATGATGACCTTGTGAGTACCAACGTGGGTATTGGTTTATGGCCTAGCCTGCCACATGTCTTTTATCCATGCGGTTAGTCTATTTTGCTAGCTTATTTTAAGACACTAGTCTAAACATTAAGGCTATCAATTAACTGAGATGAAGTTGGTCTTGGAATAATTTTAAACTGTTTTAGGCCAGGCCGTTGGGTGAGCCCTATTCAAAATTCTAAATTTGCAGGCATGAGCCCAGCTCATTGGCACCCTACTAAATTTGAGGTAGACCCAAATTGGTAGACCACATAATACCACAAAAACAAACTTGATTAAACACAACCATTAAAATTTTCCTAGGCACACTGTATTGTTTATTTGCTATCCAACCTGTTGATTAGGTTGGATAAACCCACACGAAGGGATACTCCAAATACCATATGATTTAAAACTTTGGTGGCACTAATAAAGCTTTTAATGGTGACCATTCCATCGCCACTATATCCTATGGTGTTGTCCACCTATGCTTTGGATTTGCCTCATTTTTTGGGCTCATCCCCTTAAATGAGCTTCTAAAATGAATGAGCAGCGTGGATAAAACGGACGCGGATTGGCTACTGACAGGTTGAGTAGCAAGAATGGTACTGAAGTGAGGTCACCAAGTTCTGTGGGCCCCACTGTGATGTATGTTTTGTATCCACGCCGTCCATCCATCTGGATAGATCATTTTAGGGTAAGAGCCAAAGAATGAGTCACATCCAAAGCGCCGGTGGACCCCACCACAGAAAACAGTGGAGAGAGTGATGCCACTTTGAAAACTTCTAAAGGCCACAAAAATTTTCAATTTAGATGAGATTAGTGTTTTCCATTCTTTAATGTCTTTGTTAACTTTTGAAAGGTTGGATTTCAAAAAACATCACTGTGGGCCTTAGAAAAGTTTCAACCGTGAGCATTAATTTTCCAGCAGTTTTCTGTGGTGGGATCAAATAAAGCTTTAGATCTGCCTCGTTCTTTGGCAACGTCACATCATAGCTAGTCTTGCTACTAAACCTTAAAATGATATCTCCAAATGGATGGACACTTGGTGGCGCCACTTCAGTAGCGAGTCTCTCTGTTCAACGTGTAAGTATCTAATCCGCGTCCGATTATTGGAGCCCACGTATCACCACCAGTAGCTGACAGAGTCAGTATGCAATCGGCGTCAACTCCTACCCGATGGAAACGTCAGATATTTTACACGTGTGCCATTTGGCATTTAAGCTTGCTTAATGGAAAGCGGTGATGAATAATTGTTTTGCATGTGCGAGCATTAATTACCTATCGAATTGCATGATAAATGTTTGAAAAATCGCTATTATTTTCAACCAGAGTTGTTGAATGTCTCTTCTTTCGTTTTTTTTTTAATTTTTTTTTTTTGCGTTTTTTGGTTTTTTTTGTTTTTTGTTTTTTCAGTTGAAAGACGCGCCTTTTCCTCGACAACCACAATGAAATAAGATTCTCCAATTCCGAGTGAGGACCCACAATAATGTACGGTCCACATCTCCTCCGTCCATGAGGTGCCAAGCTTACCATATATATCAAAATCAGGCACCCTGAAAAGCACAGGAGATTTTATAGCAATTAAGAACAATTTGGATCGGATTGCCACCTTTAAAACATTCAGGATTTTGTGGGGCCGTCGTTTCGTCCAATCCCTTTATAATATGCACCCCACTACGCGAATGAACACTACAAAGGTTGGGCTCCTGGGGGCCACCGTGATGTTCGTTTCATCCACACTGCTATTCATTTTACCATATCATTTTAAGTTTCAAGCCCAAAAATGAAGCAGAGCTAAGAGAAAACAATGATTTGCCTACCAATGCTGGTAGTGCTTTATAGGCTATTACCTCTACCAGGATTTTTTATATTATTATTTTTTTTAATATGCACTTTTTATGAATTTTTTTAAGATCATTTTAAGGCATAAGTCCAAAAATAAGAAAGATCCAAATTTCAAGTAGACTACATTACAAGAAAATGGTGGTGATTGAATGCCCACCTTAAAAACTTCCTAAGACACACTAATGTTTATTTGCTATCTAACCCATTCATTAGATAACAAAATGTAGATGAAGAGAAAACGCATGTATCAGCTTTATCCAAAACTTTTGCAGTCTTAAAGAAGTTTTTAATGGTGGGCTTTATATCACATTGTTTCTTGTAGTGTGGTGTACATGAGATTTAGATCTGCCTCATTCTTGGGCTCATGCCCTTAAAAAGTGGATGAGCCACGTAGCTTAAACACACACGTCGTGGTCCCGTCGGAGTACTAGTTATTTACATCGTTAGTAGGCAATCCGCTTGGCTGTACCCCACACCAGCGACGTCGCTGGTTATTTAACAAGTTGTGTGAGAGGCACGTGTTGTATTCAAACCGTCCGTCATTTCTGTGAGATTGTTCCCAGGTTTTAGTCTAAAAACTGTTATAAATATATTAATTTTAAAATATATTTTAATAATATATTATAATAATTTATTTGAAAAAGATGTTTGAAAAAACACGGTTTTCAAGTTTTTGGGAATAGTCCCACATGGGAAAGAGAAGAGAAAGAAATCTGGTTTAAATGAAAAAAGTGGAGTATTATAATATTTACCTTCGTAGTCCGTGGACTATGGACCTTCGCACTGGAACACCCTCGCTCGCGCTCGCGCTCGGGCTCGGGCATGGGCACGGGCTCGGTCTCGGTCTCGGTCTCGGACTCGGTCTCGGTCTCGGTCTCGGTCTTGGGCTCGGTGCGAGGGCGTGGGCTTGTGAGGCAGTGTGGCTGTAGAGGCGCTAGTGGCGCACTTTGCACTTCGCACGTGCTGGCTAATGCAGATGGTTGGCTGGACGTAAATCTAGAGGACTGAATGAGAGTCCCTCTGATTATATAGAGGCTGGAAATATAGCTGTTGCACAAATGTGTAACAGCTATGGAGTTAATTACAGAAACTGTTGCTAACAGTCATAAAACGGCTAGCCCAACAGCTATAAAATGGCTAGTCAGCTCTCTCACAACAGCCATATAACGGCTAGTTTCCAACAGCCATATAACGGCTAGTTTACTCCAACAGCTAGAAAACGGTCATGGAATATAATTCCCTGGACCATAAACCCCAGCCATCATAGCCTATAAAAAGAGGGTCTAGATGGGTTTCCAAACCATCTCAACTCACTCCAGCAAATCCATACGAACATAGGCAACCAGCAACAAAGCAAGGCTTGAACCTTAGCTTGAAGAATAGACCAGAGGTGTGGTCTAGAACTGTTCAACTGAACCAGTGGCTGACAAATTGAACTGACCAGTGCAGTGGTCAAACTCCTTTTTTCTCTTTCTTCTCTTTCTTTTGGGATTTTTCTTTTATATTGTAATATTGCCAGATAGTGTGTAAAAGAGTTCCATTTGGTGAGCCTTCGTGTTTGCTGAACGCAGACCCACACCAGGCTTGTCGTATCCTAGAAGCAATTTGCCTGTAACCTATCAGCATACTCAATCCACTTGAGTAGGGGCAAATAACGCTTTAAGGACAGCGTTTCAAGACGTGCTTCAGCCTGTCCTTAGTTCTGACCGTAGTGATTTTTGGTTTCCATATTATACAGATATTACATTAATCTGTATAAAATTCTCAACAAAAACAAGACACATTCAAAGATCAAGTGGACTACATTGCAGAAAATATTAAGGTGGGCCTACAAACATTTTAAATGTGAGAATCATTATCCCCACTCATTTTTGAACACATTCCCTAAAATAATCTCTCCAAATTGATGAATGGCATGGATATAATAAATACATTATGATGAGGCCCACTGAATTTTGATCTTCTTTCCTTTGTTTCCTTTGTTTGGCTCAGCACTGCCCGGACTCTTCTGCATGCAACGTATATACACCAGCGAGGTCGCTGATGTGCCGTACAGCAGCTAATCAGCTTCCCACGAGACCTTATGAACAGCTTGCATGGCAATTAACCATCACAGCGGTCGCAGTAAAGTTTTTAAGGCGAGTGTCATTATCACTGCTGCTTCATTTGGTGTGGTCCACTGCAACCTTATATCCGCCAATCTTTTTTGGGGCTTGAAAATAAACTGATATGGCAAAATAGATGAACGGTGTGGATGAAACCCACACATCACGGTAGCCCCTCAGAGCTGCTGTCAGTTCCTAGCCAGGGACGGGTAATTACCAATCTGCGTGAGATGCCATCTAACCCTGGATAGAGTCCTGATATAAAACTTCTATGACCTACTGTAAGATTTCAACGGTGAAGTTCAATCCTCACTCCCGGTTCAGTTGAGTTTTGGGCCTCTCATGTCATAAAATGAGTGGACCAAATGGATGAACGGCCTGGATATAACGCAACCAACGCGGTGGAATCCGCATAGCTTTGGGTATCAGGGAGCCGCGTTCCTTCGAAAGAGTTGCGTCGTAGCTAGCAACGATAAATTGCTCCCTTTGTCCAGTGGGCCTCTGGACTGTGAGACGCGGATTTATTTCACATAAAGTTCCCGCTAGGTGGGCCAACTGTAATGTTTGTGAGAAATTCACTCTGTACATCTTCGAATGGAGACAAAAAAGAGTAGGATCCAAGACTCAAGTTAGCCACAAGAGGAAAAGGTTGGTAGGGAAATTAGCATAGTTGAAACCTTCCTGGGCCGCCACTGATGTTTACATGATATTTTTACAGTTAACAACGGCATTGCTACCTGATATGAACTGAAAATAAAAATATTATCCTGATTCAAAACTAACGTGACCGTGAATGTCTGTATATATATATATATATATTATATATAATATATATATATTATATATATATATATATATATATATATATATTCAATCCTCATGTTTTTAGCCCACTTGACTATTGAATCCGGCTCATTTTTTATCCATATGTCCTTAATTGAGCTCACCAAGCGTATATACGTGATGAAAACATCACGGTGGGCCCACCTAGGTTTACAACGCAGATACTTCGTGCGAAGGGCTTTGGTGGGGAATCCACGTCCGTGACGGTGGACGGTTCGGTGTCCTTTACACGTGGATGCGTTTGTTGTTTCTATGTATATTCCTGAAGCATCACACAATGCGAGTGCAGATTGCGTCCTACCCCTGCCTGGACGGTGGTCCGTCCAAGCAGGGCTCTGTGGGGCCCACTGTGATGTAAGTGTTTTATCCACTTGATTCATCATTTTTCTCGGATCATTTTAAGATACGAGCCAAAAAATGAGGTAGGTACATGTCTTAAGTTGACCAAAAAGTGAGGATTGAACGTCCACCATTAAAAACTTCTTGGGAGCTAGAGAAGTTTTGGATCAAGCTGATATTTGTGTTTTCACTTCATACGTCTACATAACATGAATACGTTGGGTGTTAAAAAACAATCACGGTGGCCCTTAGAAAGGTTTCAACGGTGGGTGTCATTATCACTGCTACTTCCTTTGATGTGGTGAACTAGAGCCGTGGAAATGCTTAATTTTTAAGATTATAACTTAAAATGATCTGAGAAAAGCAATAAATGGCATGGATAAAACACTTACGTCATGGTTGGCCCCACAGATCCCTGCCCGGACGGGTTACCATTCGGGGGACGTGGATTAAATACTGACTAGGGGTGTACATCGAGCCGAACCGAGTCGAACTGGGCTCAACCCAGCCGGGCCCAGTCACCAACCAAGCCTAGCCCGAACCCGGCCCGACCCGGTCACCGGGCTAACATGTCCAGCCCGAACTCAGCCCAGTCAACAATTGGGCGAGTTCGGGCTGAGTTCGGGCCAGTGGCGTTCTCACTTCTCTATCTCAAATGGTTAGAGTAAGGATTTAGGAATATATATAATAAACGGTCGAGTCTAGTTTCGGACCGAGTCGGGCCGAACTGGGACCTATTCCAAGTCGGCCCGAACTCAGTTTCAAGCTGAAGAAAATGGCCCGTCCCGGACTGAACTCAGTTCCGAGTCGGGCTGAGTTGAGCTTTTTTGGGCCGAGTCAAGCGAGTTAACCTGGCTAGCTCGGTTCGTGTACAGCCCTAATACTAACAGGTAAAGTAGCGAGACTCGCTACTGAAGTGACGTCACCAAGTTTTGTGGACCCCACTATGATGTTTGTGTTGTATTCACAACGTCCATTCATTTGGAGATATTATTTTAATGCATGAGCCAGAGAATGAGGCGGATCCAAAGCTTTAGTGGACCCACCACAGAAAACAACGGGAAGATTGATGCCCACCGTTGAAACCTTCTTAAGGCCCACCATGATGTTTTTTCGAAATCCAACCTGTTCAAAAGTTAACAAAGACATTAAAGAAGGGAAAACACAAATATTAGCTTGATTGAAAACTTTCGTGGCCTTTAGAAGTTTTTAATGGTGGTGTCACTCTCCCCACTGTTTTCTGTAGTGGGGTCCACTGGAGCTTTGTATGTAACTCATTCTTTGGATCTTAAACTAAAATGATCTCTCTAGATGGATGGACGGCGTGGATACAAAATATACATCATGGTGGGGCCCACAGAACTTGGTGACGTCAGTTCAGTAGCGAGTCTCACTACTCAACCTGTCAGTATCCAATCCGCGCCCCCATCCGGGCGGGGGTACGAGAAACGGATTGGCTACTCCCCCTGACACTAGCCCCGGGGCTGGTGGTCGGTACTCTGTGGGCTCCACCATGATGTATGTGTTTCATCCATGCCGTTCATTCATTTTTACGGATCATTTTATTTCTTGATCCAAAAAATGAGAGGTATATAGATCTCATGTGGACCACACCATAGGACAACAATAGTGATTGGATATCCACCATTAAAATCCTCCTAAGGTCCACTGCACTGTTTATCTGATATCCAATTTGTTGATTAGGTCATACAGACCTAGATTAAGGGAAAAAAAAAAAACAAAGATCAACTTGATCCAAAACTTTTATGGCCCCCAAGAAGTTTTTAATGGTCGACGTTTATTCAACATTGTTTCATGTAATGTGGTCCAATTGAGATAGGGATATACCTCATTTTTGGTCGATTACCCTAAAATGATCTAGAAAAATAGATGGACGACATGGATGAAACAAATACATCATGGTGGGGCCCACAGAGCACCAACCACCATTGGCTGGTATCAGGGGGATTAGCCAATCCGTTTCTGGGGGTAGGACGCAATCTAGGATGCGGATTTCCTATGAAAGCCTTTCGCAGGAGGTTCCTGCACAAGGATGCTAGGTGGGGCCCACCCAAATGTTTTTGAAAAATCTACCCCATCCATCAGTTTTATGAGATCAGTTTAGGATGTGCGACAAAAAATAAGGTGTATCCGACACTCTTGTGGGCCATACAAGAGGAAAAAGTGGGCATACAGTGAACACCGTTAAAGCATTTTTATGGCCATATAAATTTTGTATCAGGCTATAATTTTAGTGTTTTCACTTCATCCCATTGGGAATGACCTTGTAAAAGGTTTGGATATCATATAAACATCAAGGTGGAGCCCAGTAAGGTTTAAACAATAGAAATTTCTTTCTCTAATTTTCCCTCTCGTGTGACCTACTTGAGTGTTGTATCCACCCCATTTCTGATAGAATGTACTAAAACGAGCTCAAAAAATGGATGGATAGAATGGATTTATAACGTACATTGCAATGGGCCCCTCTCGGCATCCTTGCGTAGGAACTTCCTGCGAAAGGCTTTCACAGCAAATCCGCGTCCCGCAATCCGCGTCCTGCCATCCGTATCAACAACTTTTGGACGCGGATTATTATTATTATTATTATTATTATTATTTTTGTTAGCTTGTTAGTACACCCACTGTCAGTTCACACTTCACTGTTAGCCACCCCCTTTAGGGAATCGATACCAAGACCTCGGTGCTGAAACGAGGTATCTTTCACTCGGTCTACCACTTGAGCTATGGACCTGCCAAAGCCTTTTGCAGGAAGTTCCTGCACTGGGATGCTAGGTGGGGTCCATTGTAATGTTTGTAATAAATCCATCCTGTCTATCTGTTTTCCGAGATCATTTTAGGACATGTGATCGAAAATAATATGAATTCAAAACTCAAGTGGGCCGTACAAGAGGGAAAACTGGGGAAAAAGTTTCCTACCAATAAAACCTTTCCGAGCTCCACATTAATTTTTATATGCCATCCAAACAGTTTATAAGATCATTCCCAACTCATATGAATGAAAATAAGAAAAAATTAGCATGATAAGAAACTTTTGTGGCCTTAAAAATATTTCAACTGTGGTGACTGAATCACAACTGTTTCCTCTCATGCGGCTCACTTGAGTTTTATATCCATCTGAATTTCTGTAGAATGACCTAAAATGATCTCAGAAAACGGATGAACGGGTAAATTTATGATAAACATCAAGGCGGGCCCCACCTATATCCCAGCTCAGGAGCTTCCTGCGAAAGGGTTTCGCAGGAAATCCCCGTCCACAACTTCCTGGTCTGGAACTAGCATCCACTGGATTTTCGTATAGCGTGCCCTCGACAAGATGAACGGTCCATAATCACCAAAAACGACTGTATTGGTGCGAACCAGTCCTCTTTCGTCTCGCGACGAAAAGAGTAGATATCGTATCCTCATTATAAAATGTCGCATCATTTTCTCACGACTTCTCAATTTATCGTCAGACATGCCTACCTATGGAGGGCCGGGTCCCCCCTCACACCCTCTGGATCAAGTGAAAAAAATTTGATACTCTGACTGAGTGCGATTGATTATACGCAGGCACTTATAAATTACATAGAAATTACATATGCGGCATATGCTTAATTTAAATTCAACCGTCCAGTTTATGCATAAAAAGTTTAGATGTATCATGAACTAATCAAATTGCCTTTATTATCAGATTTATGAATTTATATTCAACGGTTAAAATAAAAAGTATCCAATGGTCTTATTTCATTCATCAAAGTGTCCTCGATTTAGAGGTTCGGACCGTGTAAGCAATCTAATTTTCGACATGTAACTGGAAGAGTGTGAGTTGCAGACTTTAGCCGGTTTTAGTGTGAGTTAATAAATACCACGTGTACCATCTTTAAGTGAGTTCGTATCAGGCATCACACGCAACCGGAGTATCAAATAATTAAGCAGCGAACGGGACCTTTTCTTGTGGGTCCCACCAGTCATTACATGTCATTTCCGCTCGTCCTACTTGGAATCCAGATCGACTACTGCCATAAAGTCGTAGGAAATTTGCATACTCGGAAGATCATGAGCTTCCATATGCACGCACATGGAAAGGTACACGATGAGTCTATGAAGTTCACCGTGCGGTCTAGATCATGGGCCCAACAGCCCATAGCTAGGGTATTCACTGAAGATTTGATAGTAAGTTGCTGATTGTCTCACGTTCAGTGGATGGGCCAAACATGAAAAAACCAACGATCCGAATTTAAGAAACAAAAGTCCATTGAGATGAGGTCGCATAAGCGATCTGTTTGTAGGACCACACCATCTGCAGTGGGTCCCACTAAATTGATAATCTGGTTTTTCTGTAAACTTACGCCACGTGTACCACCTGTACGCATGAGTATGCAGCAACTTGGTCTGCCAGAATATCCTTAGAATAACTGGTACAAAATGCTCATTCTCTTGTCTTTTCCCGGCCGTTTGAAATCATCACGACGGATCATGTTTATAAATAAAAAAAAGAATTTATTCTCCGGTTGAGGGTGATGGTTGATAGACATGCGCTAGGGAACTGACGTGTTATCTAGATAAATAAAATCAAAGCCGTCCAAATAGTGAATCCGAAGTTGTAAGTCTTGGAAACTAAGAACTACACTAACGAGATCTCTTTGACGATTGGTGGACTCTAATTTTCGTTTGATGACAGGTTCCATAACTTGGCCAATAATCAGTGTCCTAATTAAACTAATAAATAGCCAATAATCAAAGTCTAAATTAACTTATTCATTCTAATTTTCGTTTGATGACAGGTTCCATAACTTGGACAGTTTAAATTGAGTTATAGTGGGCCACATGTTCAAAATACGAGCATCGGCGTATCAACCGTCCTACTCCACTGCCGGAGTAGGAAATAATTTCCTCCCTAGAAAACGTCGCGCCTTGCATCTCCCATCACCATCCCCTCTCTGGTTAGAGAAGGGTTGCTGGGTACGGTGGCCCCTACCAATTAATGGTACGATGGCTGGTTTTAGCTCTCCGGATTGCATTTTAAATGATGATCCAAACCATTAATATTCTGAATTCTATGGTACTAGACAATAGTAAGAAAAGTTTATTGAGCGTGTGATTATTTATGAAGATGAATATTTAACGTGTTATGTTCAAATCCAAGATTCAAAGGTCAGGATCATAAATGAAGCATAGTTATAATAGTATAGTTTCTATTTCTGGTATTGAGAAGATGAACGGCTCAGATCAATGTAAGGATGCAATCCGGGGGTGGAACCAGACACCGTACCATACTTAGATACGAGGCAATCGTACCCTGATTTACCCTTACTGATGGTTTCTTTTTTCCTGAAAGCTCGCAGCAGGAAGCCCTGCAACTGAAAACGAAATCGATGAACCCTCTTTTCCCGCCTCGTCGCACCTAGTCACGTGATCCACCGGATTTATTACTAAAAAGCCCCTCCCTCCTCCTCCTCTCTCTCTCTGTCTCTCTCGATGCAGAAGAATCTCTGCCGTAGAAATCTCTCTCTGTATCCATGGCGTCGCTAACCCCCGGCGTACTCTCGAAGCTTCTTCAGCACGCGAGCACCGACGTCAGGGTCGCCGGCGAGCACCGGACGGCGCTCCTCCAGGTCATTGGAATCGTCCCGTCCGGCGGGGCCGACGACCCGCTCCAGAGCTCGGGCTTCTTCCTGAAGGTCTCCGACTCGCTGCACTCGACCTACGTCTCGATCTCCGACGAGGACGCCGATCTCATCTTCAGCGACAAGATCCAGCTCGGGCAGTTCGTCCAAGTGGCGCGCCTCGATTCGGCGTCGCCTGTTCCGGTCCTCCGCGGCGTGAAGCCGGTGCCGAGGAGGCGGCCGTGCATCGGCAATCCCAAAGACCTGGTTTCCAGCGATCTGCTACCGTTCCGGCATCGGAACGCGGAACCGATATCGGATGGGAAATCGTTGCGGCGGGCGTCGTTGGGGGGGAGTTGCAGGGAGGAGAAGAAGCCGAGCTTGGATTCGCTGCGGCGGAGTTGGGAGAGGAGCGCTGGTGCGCCGAAGAAGAATGGAGTCGTGAAGCCTCAGCCATTGGATTCTAAGTGGAAGGAGAAGGAGACGTCACCTTCTTCAGATTCTGCTTCTGTAAGTCTCCATTTTTCGCCCCTTCGCCATTATTTATTTCTTCTTGATTCTGTTAATCATGTTTGTATGTATAGATTCTCATGTGTGGGAGGAGATGGTACATTTTTAACAAATATAGGTATTATGTAATCTGAAGACGAAGGCTAATCGCTGCGGCATGTGATCTGAGTCGTTCAATGGTGGGCCCCACAATTTATGAGGTGTAGCCCAGATATCAGACTTGGCCCATTATCAGTTGGGCCTCATGTGTATATGTTGAATGTGGATGATCCCTGGTCAATGATTTTTAACCGTCCATCTTTTCATACCGTTTGTTGGGCACACCTGATGATTGGACCGGTCTGATTCTGGACCCCACGCATTCATGGTGGCGGCCCGCTATTTGATCGGTTGTGCTGAGCTTTGGGCCATGGCACGTAAACGGTGGAGCCCGCTGCTGAACGTCAATGAATCTTGCAGGCACAGCAAGAGAGGAGAAAGTAGGATTTGAGTAGGAGTTGGCGGGTAGTGGGCGAATGCACAATCTTCTATTTTGCAATTTGCTCAGCCCAACAAATTGTATGTGTGCAGACCCGGAGCTGTGTGGGGCTCATGGAGATGTCTGTGACAAATCCACTCCGTCCATCTGTCATGAAAGACCATAATAGGATATGATTCTCAAAATCAGGCAGATCCAAAACTCATGTGGGCCATACGACATGGAACAGTGGGGATTGAACGCCTGGCAGTGGCAGAAGTTTTGTATCAGGATGATATTTGTTCCTACAGCTTGTCTGAGTGGTAATAATTCTATGAATGGTTTGGATGGCATATAAATATCATGGTCAGCTCCAGGAGGGTTTCAACGGTGGACGTTGCTGTTCCCATTGTTTTGTTGGTGTGGCCCACCTGAGTTTTGGATCTGCCTATTTTTAGAATTCCTATTGTGATCTTTCAAAACCGATGGACGAAGTGGATTTATCACAGACATCTCTGTGGACCCCACACAGCCCAGGCACAGAGATATCAAATGGAGTGTTGATAAGAGGTGCTAAAACTCCCCCCATCAGGTGACTCCAACCATAGACTGGACTCTGTTAACTGCACACCATTTGCAATCATTTCCCATTTGCTAGCTTTGAATCAAATGGCTAGGGACATCTCTGATCTGGGTGATGCTGGGGCATGGTTCATTTGATGTAAGTCACACCAGATGAATGGCTTAATCTACTGAAAGGTCTGTCCCACCTGTATCATTTCTGGAACAGAAACACTGCTGTGAAAAAAAGAAAAAAAAAAAGAAGAGAGAGAATAACAAGGGCAATAGACCCCCTCCCGGGTGAGGGCATTTCCTGCTCTGATTCACCTCCAGCACATCCCAAAATCTCTTATTACTGTATGGTTTCTTTCTAGAAACATCCAAGTAATGAAAATTCCTCATTTCCAAATTAAAAGCTGTCTTGCATCAGACACAAAAGGAATATGTCTAACCTTTAGTCATGAAAAAGAAGAAGAAGAAGAGTTTAGGTCCTGTTTGGTAGACATTAAAAATGATATCAACTCATTTTTGTTGACAGTAATTATGTATTAGAGATCTTGATCTCCAATGCATAATGAGTTCATGTTAACTCTAATTATGTATTAGAGACCAAATCTCTAATATATAATTCTGTTAACTAAAATGAGATGAACTCATTTTTAGGTGTCTACCAAACAGGGTCTTACACTTTTTCAAGACATGAGTCCAAGCTAATTATGAAGCCGCAACTGTAAAATTACCAACAACAAGGAATCTATCATTTTTAGGTGTCTTCCAAACAGGGTCTTATACTTTTCCAAGACCTTGATTCCAAGCTAATTATGAAGCCACAACTGTAAAATTACCAACAACAAGGAATCTTTCTCAAACTAGTTTACATAACTACACGATACAAACTTATCGAAGCTATCTATGAGAATTAAAAAAACATGTACCTGAAAAAAAATTAAAATTGTGTAAATGGTCCACATCAAGTTGGTAAACAGATTATTGTTCTGGCTTCTCCTTTTTTTTTTTTTTTTGTCATTGTCAATATGCTGTTGCCACATTAAATGAAGGCTTTTTCTATGTTTTAGTGTTACCGATATTGCCCTCCTTGTTTGCATAATCAATCATGCAATTTGGCCTTAATACAATGATTGTACTACATTTTGTGTTGTGCATACCCATTTCTAGATGGCGATATTGTTATCTTCTCCGTGGTCAAAGTTGTGCTGGTCATATTTCTGTTTGGCAGGTTCTTTCAGAAAAAAAAGCTTCTCCCAGGCATGAACCACCCTTGAGACGTCAAAGTTTGAGCAATTCCCCATTGAAAAATAAGAGCAATCACATGGCATTGAAACCAATGAGCAAGTCATCAAAAAGAGAGACCGATTCATCTGTGGAGGCAGATATTCCATCTCATCTAGTTAAGGTGCATTTTGGTCCTAGAAATTGGCATCGTACCATTTCCTGGGATGTACTTCCATCTAGTCTTCATGATTTTGGGAAGGTATGCTCCGTATTATTTCTGCATGACTATGAATAACATTTCATCTCTACTGAGTATTGATTTCCCATGAAATTGATGGTACTTCTAGGATGCTTTGCATCACAGGAATGCTGCGTTTTTGGCTGCAGTGGATGCTCTGCAGGAAGCATCTGCAGCGGAGAGCGTCATTCAATCTTTGAGGTATTGAATTTTTACTGTTTTTTTTTTTTTAGCCTTCTCATATGTTGTAATTGAATTATCCCATGAGCTTTGAGTTAATCATTATTTTATGACTTTCAAATGTCTTCATGTATGTGTTTCTTTTCCGAAGAAATGCGGGTTCCCTGTTTCTTCTTTCATCTTACATGAAAAAGAGATGGAGGGAGGCTGTCTCTTCCTCTATCACACAAATTTTGGCCATGTTCATGGCGTAATCAGTTTAGAAATTTGAGATGCCATTAACTTGAATTGGCGCATACACGTCTTTATAGTTATGTTAAGTAGACTAGGAGGGCCCATTTGGTTGCAGGGAGGAATATTTGCAAGCCAAAGAGTGCTATTGGCCTCAGTGTTTTTCCTTTAGAAGGAAGAGAGTCGAGTTGGAGAGAGCTAATTAAATAGGAGCAAGTCCCATTCCTCGATGAATCTGTCAAGGTTAGGGATTCACCGACACCACCTCAGGCCATTTCCATCAAAGTGAGTGTAATCATAACCTGTGAGAGTTTCTTGTATACTACCCCTGTTCGAAGTGCAAACTACAGAGTGACTTCAATCCCCTTGCTGCATGTGATGTGCGAGTTTTTAATTTGGTCTTGTGAGTCTCAGATGTATTCTGCAACCATATGATCGCAATACCATTTAAGTGCGATGTGGCTTGCAGTGGTATGCACTTACCCACATGAGTGTAGATTGAAGACCTTGCTGTAGTTTAAACTGCTTTCAAGAATTTTGGTGAAAGATCGTATCATGACATTGTTTGTGCATCTTGCTGGAGTGGCTAGACTTCCCTTTGGTGGGCTGAGTATTTGGCTTATGGGCTTGTCCTTTTGTATCTGATCCTTAGCTCATGGGCTAGGCTGGCCATGGATTCAGTCAAGCTCATCAGCTGCACCTGGACATGCTTCAATCCAGCATGTCCCAGTCTGGATCGATTGACATATGTTTCGATCCTTCGGTTTATATGGGTGGTGCTGTTTGCCAAATGGTACTAAAATTGCATCAGATCCTCATCTTCAGGAAACTCTTACAACTTCTATTTATTCCTTTTGTTTCTCAAATTTGAGTATGTATGAAAAATCAAGCTTCCTTGTTCATTATTGTCCTTGTTAACCTGGTGTTCTCCAGCATGTTTGCAGAACTTTGCGAGACTGCCAAACAAGTTTCTCCACAGCTCTTGGTTGAGCAATTCCTAAACCTCCATCAAAGTATGCAGCGAGCGGCTACCATAACCGATGCGATGCTCAAGACGAGATATTCGGAAAGGGAAACTTCCACTGCCACTGGTTCACAGCTTCAGCCGCAAGAAGAGGTTCCCAAAATTTTCACTGATAAAACTTCAGATGCTACATCATGGGTCCAAGCTGCTTTAGAGACGGACCTATCAGCGTTTTCTCTATTAAGTAAGCAAGACAAGAGGGGGAACCTATGCCACAACCAACATCACTATCTGGTCGTAGAAACTTCACTGCATCGAAACGAAGGGAAACTGAAGAACCCCATCTCTCGCAGCAAACAGAACCCAAAGAAACAGACAAGTTTGCCTGTTTCGAGCACCAAGGGGATGTCTTCTTCTAGACGGGTGGGAATGCCAGTAAAGAACAAGGCTGGCAGTGAAAAGCACAAGCAGTGTAAAGGAAGAGGTTTGAGGGAGACAGCATCAGTCGCAAAAAGTCTCGTCTCAGTTTCTCGTGGATGGTTCTTCAGGTACTTGGACAGCGTATTGGATGATGGATTTGGAGGGAGAGAAGGAGAGGAAGATGGCGAGATTGCAGGTATTCTTGGGCAGCTTAAGAGAGTGAATCAATGGTTGGAGGACACAATTGGGGAGGGACTCGAGGTGGATGAGAATGTGGAGAATTTGAAGAAGAAGCTGTATAGGTTCTTACTAGAGAATTTGGATTCTGCCACAGTAGCTAGTAGGTAAGGAAAGAGCTGACTGTAGAGAGGGACTCAGGTGGATGAGAGTGTGGAGGATTTGAAGAAGCGGTACAGGTTCTTACTCGAGAATTTGGATTCCGCCGCAGTTGCTAGTAGGGAAGGAAAGAGCTGACAGAATATTATTCAAGCAAGCTAATTTCTAATGAATTTATTGAAGTACAGTCTTACATGTATTATACACATAGGTGGCAGAATCTGACCAGCGCAATTCGACTCCCCCCCCCCCCCCCCCTCCCCGAAGAAGAGGTCGATGTTGGGTTGGAGCTTTGTCCCAATGGAAAAAGCTGCTCCCTGATCAATAGATATATGTCTAACCTTTTTACTGATCTTCCTTGATCAATGCAGCGGGTGATCCTTACTGCGAATGACTTTCTATTTCATACACATGATAAATGGATTTATCGTACTAGTTTCAATTGAAATGCATTTGCTGTTTTTTTTTTTCTCCTGTATCTCTCAATTCTTTCTGCCATTTTGAAATGCATGGTTGCAAGGGATATGAATCAGAGATGTGATCTGTGCGAACCTAATTGCATAGCTCGGATGTCATATATGCTTATACCAAGGGGGCAAATCATTATCATCATAGCTGTCCCCCAGCAATTCCAGTCTGTTTTTAAAAGGTAGATTCAGGTCTTCATCATTTATAAACTTAACGATTTAAAATGTTTTTGACAGTGGGGCCAATCTTGATAAGTGGTGCACCGGGGTTTGATAGGCTCCTCCATCAGCAGTTGGATGACTAGGTCTTATTACACAGGTTGCCTAACTTGGGTCTCATTCATTGTGCACAACAGGCTGTTACATGCAACATAGGACTGGCGATGTACGGACAGATCGAAGCTCAATGAGGTGGAGAAACCCACAGTGCAAAAGTTACAGGCTCTGATGCCATCATACACCACTCATCTGTTGGGAAATAAATCATCAACAGGTGAGTTAAATTTGATGATTTTGCACTAATTTCTCATCCATGGGTTCATTCCTCAAGACGTGCATGTGGGAGAGGAAAAGCGCCTACATGCAAATTGACTGGTTATATGGGCCATCTCACATGGATGGCATGGGCCCACTTCCTAAGTCAGTCAGTCGAATCGCATGCCGGCACCCTTTTCCCTACCTGCGCCTGAGCATTTTCTTGCCAGTATTTGCCTAGAGGTATTGTAGAATGCTCTCTGGTTGTGTGGTTTCCACTTGGATCCAATACTGTTGATATGACGGGCCTAGTTTTGGATGACCCATGCACAAATATCTCAGATAGTAAGATCCTAGCTTTAGAATATTTGGTTTCTCCAGGTTAACTGAGAACTGCTGATGTATGTTCTTTATCGGCACTAGTTGGCCACATATTCCAGGATTAGGATGCTACCTTGAGGGAGATTTTAGGTGCATTGGCCATCCAAAGTGGGAGGCACATAGTATCAATGATTTAGATAACTGAAGACCTGAACCTCATTTGTTTATGACGTAAAATGACGACGCATCCTGCCGTCGTCACTGACAAAGAAGAAGAAGAAGAAAAAAGGGGCCCACACCATGGAAACAGAACAAAACAAAGAATGAAAACGGAATCAAACAGTCACTGCACTGCTGCAATCACCAGAGATATTATACTATGGTAAGGTGGAGTATTGGGACACTTTGTCTGAGTGGTCCCATCATCTAGTGGTCCAAGTAAAAAGACAACTGTGATCTTTCACCATAATTTCCCACTTTAATTTCTTTCTTGTCCAAAGTCATGGCCTATCTGGGACTGGGCATATGGGATCTGAGATATCATGACTAAGCTTTAGTCTCAATTTTGATGGGCCCACACCCTCCACTTCGAGCTGTCACGGGCTGTGCCTAGGGTTCTCTTAGGGCCAGACTTCGAACTGTTTGGGTCAAGGTCCCAGTCCAGCCTATTGACAGCCCTGCTTATTTGTGGTTCTCTTCCCTTAATCACAACACTGGAATTTTTATTTAAAAACAAGAAAGATCCAAAATTTTTATTAAGCGAGGTGGCCACCGGCCCAGTCATATGAATCTGATGTGGAGGGCATGTAATGTGTCTGATCGCCTACCGAAATGGGCCCTTGTGATGTAGGTTTTCTAGTGTCCCACCATAGGGCTGGACGAAACTGGTTGAATATCGTTCTGATTTTAAGCTGTTCAATAGATGAATGGGCGGCAATGGCTGGCTAACCAGACTTTATCCAGGATCGGAACTTTTAAGTTAGGCCTGCCGGCAACTTCCAGGCCAGGTGGCCTTGGGCTTAGGTTATTTTAGCTTGGTTTGGAACTGTTGTTCTTCTCACCATTGGTTTTTGTTCCTTTGGTCGCGCGGCCTGCCCACTTCATCTCTACTCCTGATTCTTTATTCATTCCTGCATCTTGTTTCTTGAAGAGATCCAGCAGAAGACTGATGTGGACCTGAGCTGAAACGGGCCAGGCCTAGGTTTTCATGCCCGGGCCTGTAACACTAGGCTCAAGCCTTGGGCCTCAAAAATTACATTAATCGGATTATCCTAACCGTTCAATGGATTTCCTGATTTTGGGTACTCAAGATGGGTTCATGAAAAGTTCATTGATCGGAAACTTAGGCACGTGATTGGTCTTGAATTTTGCAATGGTTCTCATCCAAAAGGCAAACTTTGAGTTGGACGGTTCAGATTGAATGGTGAAAATAGAATATTGGTGAACCTCAACGGACTAATCCAAGATGGGACAATGCTAAAAGCCATTTACATATGTATAAAATGAGAAATATTCACCTAACATTGTCGTATATCAGCTTTCACACACTATGGTTGCTATTCACTTAAGAAGAACATCTGAGCCGTGCAAAAAGTGGGCCTCATGAAGATGACGTATGGTGAAAGCTAGGATGCAGCTACACCGTTGGCATTGATGGACTGTCGATGCTCCAACTCAGTGTGCGGTTTTAGCCCATCTAATGAGTAGCCTGCCCGAATTTTGCCCCAGGCGATCTGTGGACGGCTGTCCGTGAGTATAAAACTAGCTGTTGGTGTGGGTGAGTAAAAGATAGCGAAGGGTTTCTTCCTTAGGCTTCATCTCGTCCGTTGATGTTCCAATGGGCCTCTCGCCTTTTCCTAGAGCTTTCAAACCCCTGCAAGATTTCATATGGGCGTGTAATTTCTCTGGCTTGAACCCCTTCCCACATTGCCTGCATTTCCCATCTATGCATAAAAACAAATTCTCTGAATGGGATCAATCCAACTTGATTTATGCAACGACACTTGAGAATTTAGAAGCATTGAGGGTTGTGCAGGAGGGTGCTAGATGCATCCGTGTGCAGTGAGGGTGTGCTACATGTATGATGTTAGCTGTGAGTACAGTTAATTCTTTGTTTGATGATAAAAATTAATTTTTTGTTCCACATTTGAAAAGTGCACATGTTATAATTGTATGACATAGGTATAATATTATACCATATTAACTTTTAAACTAGTAACATCCGAACCCACTATATGTGAGTTATGTGTATGCAGGGACAAAACGGCTCATCAGAGAAGCCCTAGAACTTAGATCCCATTTATATAAAGAAAACGTGCTGTATAACCTTGGGTGGGGAATTGACCAGTGATTCTAATTCTGTTCACATTTGTGCCCCACCTGATGTTCGCATTATCCTTCATCAAGATTCATGGAATCTATGGTTAGGATTGCCTGGTGAGCCTGTATGATCTTAACACGTGCATCTAGTTTCCACTCCAACCAGTGTAATTAGCAGTTAGCAAACCAGTACCAATGATTGATTGCTAATGCCCTCGTTACCTTATGCTGAAGGGAAATTGACAGGAATTGCTACAGGGGCATTTTAGTTATTTTAGCATTAAAAATAAATAAAAGGAGAAATGAAAAAGGAGTGACTCACGAGCAATTGGGCTCGGACGCAGGCTTAAAAATAGAAGGAACCTTTTTCTGATTTCCGAATTCAGCTCCCTTTCTCCCACTCTTATCAGTCTCTTCGTAGTTTTCCCTGTATACATAACAAATCCATTAGGGCCCACCCGTGATGTTTATGTACATTGCACGGTGGACACCACATTCTATGGTGGGTCCTGCATTCTTCCCTTCGGTGTAGCCCACCTGAGGCTTTAGTTTGGGATCTACACCCCGGGGAAGTCATCCATCCCACATCATGGTGGGCCCCGCATTGCTCAGACGCATGGTAATTGACATGCCTTGTAACGCATGTGGTCATTTACATAAGTTAAATGTGAATAGTTGCTGTATTTTACTTCTGTTTGTGGGGCTCAGCAGATTTCACATGCATCTGATACATTCATTAGATGCGCCCTGCTGGGATGAAGGGACCCTAAAAAGGGCGCTGATTGGGTACTACCCTGATCAGGACTGGTTAAATACGGATGGTCCTTCAAGGGCCTCTGTAGTGCCGACAATATATGCGTTTTATCCTGGCTGTCCAACTATTTTGAAAGTTCATTTTAAGGCATGAGCTCATAAGGAGTTATATCAAAGGCTGAGTCGACCACAACACATAAGTAGTTGTGACAATGACCGTACCGTTGAAACCTTCTCAGGGACCACCATGATGGTTATTTTCCATCGAATCTGTTCATAAGGTCACATAGACCTGGATGAAGGGAAAACATAAATATAATTATGCTCCAAAACTTGTGTGGCCCCAAGAGATTTTCAGCTATAGGCATTCAATCCCCACTGTTTCTTGTGGTGTGGTCCACTTGACCATCCGATCGATCTCATTTCTTAGGTCGTCACTTATAATAAATTTTTAAAATGAATGGACGGCGTGGATAAAACACATACATCACAGTGGGCTCCACAGAGCCCCTAACAGGACGTCCGTCTCTAGCTAGGTCTTGGTGGGGGTGGTACCCAATCCCCGCCCCGCCAAAAAGCAGGACATTCCAAAACTAAAAGGGCCACGACACGTGAATTTCGAGAACTTGGGAATGATTCTACATGGTTACCTGCGTTGTGGCCCACCTAAGTTTTGGATGGACGCACCTCTTGTATATGGTTCTTTCGCTTTTCCTGTCCGTAGATGGAGGTACAGGGCAGCCTACTTCCGACTTTTCTATCGCATACACGTGAATGAGACCATGTTCTATTGCATTCACCACGAATGGACCATGCTCCAAAACTTTCCGATATCGGAAGAACTCAACCAGAGCCTCTGGTTCTGTTTATTATTATTATTATTATTATTATTTTTTAAAAAAAATTTCGGTTGGATGTGGACCACTGTGGTATTTTTTGTATCAACCCTCTATTTTTATGCTACGATTTGGACGTTTACGATTGTCGCCCTATTAAGGAGATGCTTTCTGCATGTCCCATTTGGTCTGGATCACCCAAGTACGGGCCCCACTTATTAGAATTGGGACGAACCGTTGTTGTCCGCCTTCCTCCGAATATTTCAAACAACGCTCGCGCATGTGCACTCTCCCACATTGACACGTACGTGCGAAGCGTGGGCCTGTCATCGGCACGCTCTACCAACCGACTAGGCCCAGATATCGGCTTGCAGCCCATTGTGCATTTTTGGCCCACCGCAAGAGTAGACCAGGATGATTCTTGAAACATGGCACATTAACCATGTGGCCACATAGATGAACGGTCAGGATCTAGCACGCGTTTGCCTCGTTGGTATGAGTGAATGCATTTGTCAGGCCACTATAGACATACACGTGTCCATTTAATAGACTATTCCAACCTCATACTAATTGAGGTTTGTTTATTTCATGGTATATGATTTTCCATTTTAACCGTCCATCAGATGTTCACCAATCATTTAGCTAGAACGAGATATTCAGTAGACATTTAAGATATGATCCATCTATAGTGGTCCCACGATTTGGACGGTTTTAATCTAAGGCTAGCCTGAAAGGCTAAGCCCGGGCCTAAAATTCAAGCCTGACAGTTAATCATGCCCGTCGTTCTTTCTTAAATGTGGAGGTCCAACATACGACTGTAGTAGCCTAATTTTAGGACACCTGTATATATACGGTGGGGCCCACCTAGTGAATAGATCGATGTTGCAGAATGGGTGGCAGGTGGGTCAGGCCGGGGATATTAATCTAGATTGGGCTTGGACGTGCCTGTTTCGGCCTATCACGGGCCTGAACCGGTTGAAGGCCTAACGTTTACTTTGTGGGCCCGGCCTGTGGGCAACCTAACTTTCAACTGTGTTTGCATGTGGTATGAATTAACGCCAATCCGGCTACTCCAAGTTGTGGGGCCCACCTCGTGGGACGATCCATCATCCAACTAGTGGACATCCGATGAACCATTGAAATGAAAACGGTCGGTGGTCCAAATTCAATGGTGGATACCAATAGTCAAGATTGTCCGATCACTGATCCATCCACAGGGGGGCCCACGACTTGAACGGTCCAGATGGACCCGCATGAGTGCCACGTGCAGCTATATGAGCTGAGATGAAGTTCACCATCTACGTCTGGTAATCTATACTTGCCTGCTGCTCTGCTGCTGCTGATATGAAGAGCGAGAGTGAAACCTCCCGGATCCACCCAAACTCGCCACCTCACACACCTCTTTACTCCCTTTTTCTTCTCTTGGAACGGGCGCACTTCGCCGATTTGTCGGTACAATCGTCGATTCGTTCGTCTCCACCACTCCACACGCAAGCAGGTTACGGAACACGTTAGAAGCCCCGATCGAGTAGCTCCTTCCCATCGACCGTTGACTCTTCTTCTTCTCCCTTAAGCTTCCAAACGCAGGAAACGAAGAATCCCCAATACTCTCGTCCGTACGATCTACTTCTTCGACCTCGAAAGCTACCATTCTTCTTGCTGAATCGCCCATCTCCGACTCGATCTGAGCCGGCTGGCACGAAATATCGGCCTTTGTATCGGGATCCTCTTGAGATAGCTGCGCTTTGTCCTTAGCCCTATCGGGTATTTGTATCGGGGTTATTGAGTTGTTACAAGAACACCGATCTGTTGGTGAAATTCGTTGGATTAGCTAGCGTTCCTGGAGAGAGGAAAACTTCGATACTCTGGCGGACACTGATGGATGATACGCAGGCACTTATAAATTACTTAGAAATTTGCATTCATGGAATTCAAATAATGCAAATCAAACTGTCTCGATTATGAGTTCCAGTTTAGATGTATCATGAAACAAAAAATTATCACGACTATCTGATTGGTGGACATTTATTGAACGGTTAAAAATGAAAACATCCAATGGTCCTATTTCAACAAAAAAGTGTCCACGAACCAGAGCTTACTTTTTAAATTGCGACTTAAACATGGTTAGTTCCAGAATTTTTAGTCGGTTTAATGTGAGTGCCTGCGTATCAAGCGTCATACACAACCGAGTATCTAATAACAGGGATCATGGGAAAAGATGGAATACCAAAAGGGGTAGCTGAAATCTGGGAACCTTTGAGGACGTACTCGTTGTCGGAAATGGGTGTGATGAGATCCTCGTCCAGCAAGTCTTGCCAAACATAGCCCGTCTTATATCGCCTGCAATCCATTCCTCGCATTAAAAGACGAGAGGAGAGAGAAGACAATTGTTATATGATATGATACTCAGGCTCCGTGTTGATACGCAGGCGCACAGAAATGTACACGTGGGATATATTAACTCAAATAAAATCGACTGGATTGTGCAGCTGACTTTCGCTACGTCACAAGCCCAAGATCAAATGGGTGGAACAGTCCTAACCTCTTATTCGTAGACACTTGCTAGCAGAAATAGGACAGAAGTAGGACCGTTGGATATTTCATTTTTAACCGTCCAATAAACGTCCACTAATCCGATAGTCAGGTAATCAAATAAGTTTAATTTTGAGTTCATCATACATCTGGTGTGGTTGCCGTATTTTGAGTTAATTTGAATGTTTGTATCCAACGCTTGAAATTTCTAAGTGCCTGCGCATCATTCCTCAGGCTCTACGAGCCTATCGGTCTTTTCGCGCAGACAGAAATGGAGCTATTGAAATTTGAAGACGTGAATTTCGGGACAAGTGTCAATGGGGGAGATGTGCGAGATCCTGGTCCCCTCCTCAGGTGGCCCACACATGTACACGAAGGGCGTTTGGGGCATGGAATTAGATGGGATTACGTGGGATGGAATTGCATTTGGTCTAGAGAATGGAAAAGCTTGGAGTTGGATTAGACGGAATTGCACTTGATATAGCTTTTTTGCTTTCCCAGTTTGGTTTTTTTTTTTTTTTTTTGAAAAACTTAATTGATGTTAGCAAGTTATGTAGTCACAACATGATGTGCGGGCTACAGCCACACCGTCCACCCACTTAGATCATTCTAAAACATGGGATAAAAAACCAAGTAGATCCAAAGCTCAAGCGGACCTACCATTGAAAGCAGCGGGGATTGAATACCTACTATTGAAAACTTCTTTCGGGCCACATAAGTTTTGGGTCAAGTTGATATTTGTGTTTTTCCGTTATCAAAGTCTTTTTAACCTTATGAATAGATTAGATGACAAATAAACATCATGGTGGACCCTAAGAAGATTTCAACTGTCGACATCATTGTTCCCATTGATTTCTATGTTGTGGTCAACGTAGGCTCTGGATCTATTTCATTTTTAAGCTTATGTATAAAATAAGGTTGTAAAATAAATGAATAGTATGGATATAACATAAATGTTATTATCAATGATTCTAAATGATGGTGGGTATATTTGTCCAATGGACAACAAATCAAAGCGTGGATGCAGCCATGATACAAACATATCAGGTGTTCAGCTTGT
Source organism: Magnolia officinalis (assembly GCA_021015155.1). Taxonomy (NCBI): domain Eukaryota; kingdom Viridiplantae; phylum Streptophyta; class Magnoliopsida; order Magnoliales; family Magnoliaceae; genus Magnolia; species Magnolia officinalis. The sequence goes on along the minus strand of JAJHSJ010000001.1, from coordinate 8,621,782 downwards.
CCGATAGTAGACAATTATTGTCATATGTAATAACCTCATTTTTTTGAATCCCACCCTACCTAATACTTTCTAATACCATGCACCAAACACTCCATAACAGTCAACTTTCACCGTTAAAGTGTGGTGTGGCCCACCTGATGAGTTGATTGCCCTAAGTTATGGCTCCATACATATCCCCGAGACAGGATTTCGTACACTTACTATGTTGGCACACGTGCGGCGGATCACTCCCCGCCCGAATCCTTCTCATGAAGAATTGAATAATACTCGGCCCGAGGTACCGGTTTGTCTATGTCCAAGACAGATGGGACGACCTTAATCGATCGAAATTTCAGACCGTTCATCCCGTGGGACATTGGCCAAAAACCGATTATCGATGACTGGCCTGGAATGCTAACTACCACCTATCAAATGGCCAGAATATTCCCGTATTGGAGATTTTCAGTCTATTGCCATCAATGGCAGATTCAAGTGGAAATCCGGGCCACTGAAATCATCCACTGGCATGCAGATAACTCGGGCTGAGCATTGAATGGTGCATCATTACATTACAACAACCACGCCTTCTGGATAGGGTTATCGACTGCAGATGTCTAAAGTGCGCCTGTGGGTGCAGCAATCAAACCTCTTGAAAGACCAGGTGAATGATTCAGGCAAGTCCTTTCCTCGCAAATCCGATAGCCATCGCTTCACGTCTACAACCAAAAACAAAGAAATAATAAAAAATTAAAAAAAAAAAAAAAAAAAACAGAGAGAGAGAGAGAGAGAGAGAGAGAGAGAGAGAGAGAGAGATCTGAGGGGCATACCTTTCAGACGAACACCCGTCCGATTCATGTGATGGACACGGATGAGATGAGGATGTTCAATCCTACCCATCCGACTCAGGAAATAGAGGACGTGGATCCTCCTCATCTCTCCCCCGTTAGCTTCCATCCTCCTGCACCACCAGAAACGAGCATTTCTCTTTCTCAAATAGATGGACACGATTTTCCTCCTTATCAGAGCGGAAAAAAAGAACGGCTTCATGTTCGAATCTCGGCCGTCCGATTGCAGAAAATGGAAAAAAAATAAAAAAAGCTGAAGAGGAAAAGGAATCGAGAAATCCCTTTTCCAGATTTCAATCGCTTCGATCAGAACACAAGATATAGATGAAATTGCAGGCCTAGAGATGCGGATATATAATAGTAAACGTATCCTCGTGGAGACAATAAATGGCATTGAGAGACGAGAATACCCAAGGTTTTTCTTTCCTTTTGTTTTCTGTGATTCTCTTTTTCACGTTATCGAAGATGGATAAGAAGGGATGCTGCAGACAAAGGCCAAAAGGCGAGCGTATTCGGGTTCGGAGCTTATTTATAGATGCTTTTGATGATTGGAACTGTAAGTGCTTCCGATGAGGTCGAGCTCTCAGGGCCCACCGTGATGTACGTCGGATATCCACCCATCAATCAAACGCACGCTTTCATGGTGGACCATGGGCCTAAAAAATCAGGCCCATTCCCGCTGAGATGTGGTTTAGACATGCAGCCCATCCATCGTGTGTGTCCCACTTGAACGAGGGGTTACACCCAGTTTCAAGCAAGCGTGATTCAGATGGTGTAGCCCACCTGAGTTTTGGGCCTTTAGATATGGCCGAGCTTTGTGACATTTCATAATCTGGAGGGGTCCCACCAAACTCACGGTGTGGATGTCTGACATACATCACGGTGGGGCCTACATTCAAGTGAATACTTAGAGTCATAAGTAATCTGTGATAGGAGCTATTAAATAGATGGGCCAAAACGTTGGTTAGGCCTATTTTTTACAAAATGATCATGACCGTCCATATTTGAGGCCGTTGATCAGATAGTTAAAACTATCATTAGGGTGGTAGACTCTTAGGAGTTTTTAACTCCCGGTCAAGGGTTCGAGTACCCATAGGTGGGACGCGGATTGGCTACTCCCCCTGACACCAGCCAATGGCTGATGGTCGGTGCTCCGTGGGACCCACCATGATGTATGTGTTTCATCCATGCCGTCCATATATTTTTACGGATCATTTTACGGTATGAAACAAAAAAATGAGGTATATACCAATCTTAAGTGGACCACATTACATGAAAAAGTGTTTAATGAGCGTAGACCATTAAAAACCATTTTGTGGCCATAAAAGTTTCGGATCAAGATGATTTTTGTTTTTCCCTTCATCTGGGCCTGTATGACCTAATCAACATATTAGATGTCAAATAAACAGTACAGTGGGCTTTAGGAGGATTTTAATGATAGATATCCAACCATTATTGTTTTCATGTGGTGTGGTCCACCTGAGATTTATATACCTCTCATTTTTGGGACCGAGCCATAAAATGATATGTAAATATGGATGAACGGAATGGATGAAACACATACATCATGGTGAGGCCCACAGAGCACCGACCACCAGCCCCGGGGCTGGTGTCAGGGGGAGTAGCCAATCCGTTTCCCCATAGGTGGTGAAATTCCACTAGCGTGAGTGTGTGGGGTGTGTGTGCGTGTGTAAAAAAAAAAAAAAAGGAAAAACAAAAGAAAAAAAAAGGTGTGATATTCATATGGCAGCACATGCAGCTCATGTTGTACCTAATGGAAAGTCCAGATCAATCGACTGTGTTGTCTAAGTGTCCCAATTCAACTAGGGCATCACTCCGCGTGTGTAGAGAGAGATGTAATGCCATATGCCAGTAAAAGGGTGGGTAACTTGGGTGGGTTATACTTTGAATCTGTGATGTGTGTTTGAAATCTACTCTGACCATCAGGTGCGCTAAAACCTGATCCATCCGTCATTCAAGTGGACCACATGATTTAAAATAATGTATTGAGTGACACTCACCATCCAAATTATTTCCATTTGTTTAAACCAAGTGAATAATGGATAGGCCTGCAGATTTTTGCCGCTGAGGCCTAACTTTTGACATGGCATGTAATGGTTGGATTGAATTTCAGGTACTCATCTCAGTGGACCTCGTATAAACTTAAGGGTAAATGTCTCTCTTCTCGCTGTTTCTTTTGAGTTGGCCCACCTGAATCACATTCACAGGTGAGCCTTCTTTTTTGGCCCGATGCCTAACGTGGAGTGACGCATCTAATAGTCATTCTACATAAATGTCAGGCCCATCAAAAATCAAGGGTGAGGTATCATTCTCTCAATTGTTTCCCACCTAATCACTAATTTGCCTTATTTTAGCCTTTGGCCTAACATGAGCTCACACACCTGATAATTGGAGTGGATTTCTGGTCCACTAGAGACTCTTTGCTATGGTAGGAGACCACTCTCCTGCATACAGGAGGGGGATTACCTACTGACACTGTCAGCAGCAACAATGGGGCTATGTGGGCCCCAACATGATGTATGTATTCTATCGCTGTCAATACATTTTTTAAAGATCATTTTAGGGCATAACCCAAAATGAGGCAGATCCAAATCTCACGTTGACCACACCACAAACCATGGTGAGTGGATACCCACAATTAAAAACTTCTTGTGGTCCATAAAAAGCTAGGATGACGCATATATTTGTGTTTTCCCTTCATCCGTGTCTATGTGACCTAATCAACATGTTGGATGGAAAATAAACATTACAATGTGCTTATTTAGTTTTTAATGGTAGGCGGTACACTTGAGATTTGGACGTCTCATTTTTGCTGTAAAATGATCTGGAAAATGGATGGATGGCTTGGATAAAACAAATATTTCATGGTGGGTCCCACAAAGCACAGTCCAATAGCCACCTCCAGGCAATCCGCGTCCCTGCATTCCACTCTCCCCATTTACTCCCATCCAGACGTCCTCTTAGGAGAGGGATGGCTTTCGAGATTTCTTGGGATGTTAAATAAGATTTTCGAAATAGAGAACGAGATTTATGGACTTTGAAAATATAAGTGATTGTAAACTAACGGCTTGGATTTATGCAAATAAACACGCGGCTTGAATTTTATCCCCTCCCCCTCTTTCCTTCTGTGTTTCTCCCCCCTCCGAAAATCCCTCCCCATATTAGGACCTTTGAAATGGTTGGTTACCTTGATGATTTGTATAGGCCTGAAAAATCACATTGATTGGATGGCCATGACCCTCTTATGCCACTTGAATTCGGACTGAAAATGGATGGTTGAGAGAAAACCGCTAGCGGTTCGAATTCAATCAGTGTTAGCGGACTGTTTAGATCTCATGATTACATGAATAGTTCGGGTCTGGGACCGTGCTCCATAAACAATGGGGTTGATTATCTGGACGTCCTGGATGGTATTAGCGCATATCATTGTCGAGTGTACGTCGACCAGCGGTATAAAACAAAAGCTAGACTACATCACGCCTTCTGACAAATCTCCACCTCACGGGTGGCAAATAGCCCCTAAACTAGGCCTGAAGGCTGGGCCCGGTCTTGAAATCTAAGTTTGGTGTTTGGGAAGGGGACAATGATGAATGTCCCGGCCGTTGGACCGATCGAATTATCAAGATGTATAGAATGAATGGACAAATATGGGAAAAGGTACTATGCGCCACCGTGATGCTATGTGGTATATAGAATGAATGGACAACTCAGAGATATATAAATCAAGATCATAGAATGGATGGACAACTGAGAGAAATATATATGGGAAAAGGTACTATGCGCTCGAGCTCATGATAACGTCCCATGAGGTCAAGCTGTGTGGGCCCCACCGTGATGCGTGTCGACCATCAACACCGTGCATTTGATGGGTCCCCTTTGAATTATGGGATATCCCAAAAATCAGCCGTATACGGAACTCAGGTGGGCCATACCATCTAAAAGCATGTGAAGACATGCCGAAAACATATAAAAGCACTTGGTGGGGCCCACATGAGTTTTGAATGCTGCTGAAACTTGGTCTAAACCCTCATCCAAGTGGGACACACATAATGGATGGGCTGGATTTCCAAACCACATCTTGTGGGCCCAAAAAATGATTATGAATGTTTTAATGGTGCACGGCCCCTCTCAGCTTCTGTATGTGGTGTGGCCCACAAAAGTCACGGATTGACTTGATTGTTGAGACCTAGGCCCACGATGGAATGGTGCATCTGACTGATGGGGTAGAGGTTCGAAACGCATCACGGTGGGGCCCACACAGCTTGACCTCATGGGACGGTCCCATCAGCTCGAGCGCATAGTACCTTTTCCCTATATATATATATATATATATATATATATATATATAATATATATATATTATATATATATATATATATATATATTATATATATATATATATATATATATATATATATGAGGTCTCCATTCAACAGCATGTAAAGGCTCTTTATATGATAGGCATTGCTGTGGATGGAGGTGATAGTTCAGAAAATTTCTTAGATATATATAGACCATTTGAAACCTACGGCTCGATTGAATCACCAAGTGGGTAGTCATCAGAGAAAATGAATGGACAATATAGAGATATTACAAGACCGGACGGACCTAGCCAGGCCCTATAGGTTAGGCCTTATACCCAACCCCGGCACTAGGCCAGCCCATTGCCGCTTCTATTTCACCTATGCGACATAGACGCACTCTATCTAGACCATCCAAATCATGGGCTCGACTGTTTGATGGATAAAGCCTGAGAAGAATAACACGTAATGGAGGTCCAAAATGGAACTGGTGAAATCAGATACCGAGAACATCCCACCAGTATGGCTCTCTGGCTATTTCGCATTTGTGTGCATGTATGAGAAGGCTGCCATGAATGAGATGAGATGAGATGAGATCGTTAGGTTGAGTGAGTTGTGATAAACGCACACTGGATCCTTGTTGCATTTCTCATCCTTGTGCCGCGGATCCAAAGGTCAAGGTTTAATTTTCAATGAGAATTTCTGAGAATAGCCTATCCAACAACGGTCTGGATTAACTCACCATCCCCTAAACAAATGGTCGAGAACTGAAGACCATGTATGTTGTGCATATACGCAGGCCTCATACAAATGAGAGGGCGCGACTTGGGTGAAACCCCGGAACCAGCGAAGTGGGTGGGACCCTGACGTGTCGCACTGCGATTCGTCCAAATGAGCAGGAGCCGTGCGGGGCTTTCGGACGAGAGAACCTTAAAATCTAACGGCGTTAGCTGGTGTCGTGGTCCAAGCCCCCTTTTCATTCCCTTCTACCCCTCTCTCCGGCTCTCCCTCCCCCTCTGGCGGCCTCTCTCTCTCTCTCTCTCTCTCTCTCTCTCTCTCTCTCTCTCTCTCTCTCTCTCTCTCTCTCTCTCCAACAGCGGCAGCCACCTAAGATGGACAATGCCCCAAAAACCTCCTTGACTGTGCACTCCTAACCTTCCATTCCGGGCAGCAAAAGGATGGTTTAGAGAACAAACGCTGACTGCCGCATTCAACTTCAAATATTTTTTCAGCGAAAACCAGAGCGTTTCTGACCTTTTTAAGAGATGCTCCTTCATCAACGCCATCTCGTCCGTCGATTCCATCCGGAATCAAAACCTCTTCTGATCGTCTTTCTCCCTCTCTGTGATTTTCTTCAATAGAAAGAAATAAAAATATGTGAGAAATCAGAAGCATTTTAAGATGAGAAGAAAAAAGAGCATTAGAAAGTAGAAGAAACCAAATGGCATTTGAAGAAGCAGGAATCGACCTGATCTCGTCCTTGTTTCTCACATTTCAGTATTTCCTGCTTCTGCTGCGGAGCCGAGGAATCGAAGTGAAATTTCATATAAATCTCTCATCCTTTTAGAGAGAACTGAATCTGACGAGACCGTTTTATAAGACATTCAGAACCTGCCGCCCTTCCTACGGACATTGCTAATGACCATAATGTCCTTTGCTTCTCGAAGATACATCCAAACGAAAACGCTTTCGCTAACGTGGATGGAAGACTTCGTGTCGACAAGATCCAAACCATCCATCAAGTGCCCAACCCTGTGTTTGCACCGGTAACCCACTCAGGTGGCTACACCACGAGGAACAGTTGAGATGCAAGTACCGCCATTAAAATTCTTCAAATTGTGTGTGGGGTCTACTGTGGTCTGTATATTCCATCCGATCCATTCATCTGATGCGCCGGTCCATAATTAGTAGCTTCTTCGAAAATCAAAACATTCCATGATGCGTGTAAGTCACACCAAGTTAATTAGAGCTTTTAGCCATATTTTACAGCATTTCCTGTGATGTAGCCCACCTAAGTCTTGGATTGGACTGATTTTTAGGATCCACGGTGAAATATGGCTGCTCACCTTATGAACGGGGTGGATCTGATGGATGTCTATCCCACGTGGTGATCGGTTAGATGTCGGCACGTACGACTCCGCGGAGTTGAACAGCGCAGTCCATGATTCCATGTACAAAGGCTAGGGCAGTCGATTCCATATTCAAAGGTTACTCGCATGAACAGGGCTAATATTGTGCTCGCAGGACACACGTGCCAGCGGGGCATGCTTGTCGTATATCCGGGCCGGTCAGTAAGAGGCCCCAACGGTGCACAGACGCGTAAATAAGGCTGAGTCCGTGGGCCACACTTGTATGTCAACGACTTATATTAATCGTTTTCTTTTCATTCTCATCGCCCACCTAATAAATGGACAGGATTGGGTCTTCTCGATGGGGGCATGGTCGCTTTCATTCGCGCAGGATTAGTATTTTAGAAGAAAAAATTAGCACCACATACTCTTTCTTGTATCTTTAAAACTTAGATTATTAAAGTAAATTTTTAGATAACAGACAAAACCAAAAAATCTTGGACGAAAATACTACTAAGTTTTAAGGTAAAGTAGTAAAAAAAAATAAAAAATAAAAAATAAAAAAAAAATAAAAAAAATAAAAATAAATTTTCGGACAGAATAAAAAAAGGTGGGTGATATGCCAAGTCTATACTAAAAAAGTACCCTTCGACTCAGTAGTCTCTGGGTGCATGGTGCAAGCTGGTGCTTTTAGATTGATGGATGATTAAAGCGTTGATCTGGACTGTCCACTAATTTGTGCCTACTTTTGGGTGGGCCACCCCAAAAAATTAACACCAATTAGAGGTACTTTACCTCTTACCATTTGATAAAAAGTAAAGATGTTCTTCAGAAGAACCATTTTTCTCAAATTAGGACAACCATCCCTAGGGGTGCACATTTAACCGGTAGAACCGTGGAACCGGACTGGAACCGTTGGATCGGTCCGGTTTGGTCCGGTTCTGGACAGCACCGGTTCCGGTTCCGGTTCCAAAATTGCGAGAACCGTTGGATACGGTTCGGTTCCGGTTAGGGGCAGGTAGAACCGACCCGAACCGTGGAACCGTGGTACCCACCTCTTCTTACGCGTTGCTAAGAAGGATGAGCGGAGTAGATCTCCGAGAATGCCTTCAGAAGTAGGCCACCTACCTTTTTTTTTTTCAAAATATCCAAACAGTGAAAAACGTCCAGGGACGGAAGTGCATGGATTGGGTTTTGACAGTGGCCCCCACCCATCATCCCTTTTCATGATCTGGACCGTCCAATGTGTCCCAGAGGGCGGCTTGACCCTCGCCTAGGTAGCGGAATTGCAGAAGATGAAAACCCAGAACCGTGGAACCGATCCGGAACCAAACCGGTTTTCACGGTCCGGTTCTGGTTCGGTTCTAGTGTGCTAACGGTTCGGTTCCGGTTCCGAAAATCCCAGAACCGTTAGGAACGGTTCGGTTCCGGTTTTACCCCGGAACCGGACCAAACCGGACCGTGTGCACCCCTAACCATCCCATCCGTGGAAAAATCACAGTTGTCCATCTAAAGTTTAGTTAGAATTATGGTTTGTCCCAGCTATCTCCTTACCTGGCGACAAACAGGCTGGTTTGACCCTATGAGTCACTGGACTTGCTGATTAGTGAGGGGTCTGGGTCTGAAATTTGACCAGTTAAGTCAGTTCTTGGTCTAAAAATACTGCCTCAGTTACTGAATGGGTTAGGTCTGTAATTGGGTTTTAATGGTTCTAAGTTGGACCACCCAAAAATGGAAATAACCCAACCCTAACCTTTGCCATATCAGAATAAACCATCGAATTCATTCAATTAAGAATATTAAGGTGTTTAACTCGAACCCAAAGACCTAACTTGAATAAAACATATAATTGAGTGGTCAAAATGATATTCATAATAGTTAGTATTTTTAATTGGACCATCCACTTATACAGGACTCATAGAAATGGGTAGGTGATCTATACCCCACCCCATCCAATGCAATTATGGAAGTGACTTTCTCCTAACCTAGGATTTTATAGAAATCTATTGTGCTCCCATTTCGATCCTGCACGACACTAACATTACATGCTTAATTAATCTATTTAGCATTGAAGTAATTCTAACATACATGCAAATGGATAATCCTAATATTCCCATAAATCATAGTGCTAGGATCTCACACCTGCTTAATAAAAACATATTATTTATGTACATTAGATGTAAGGCCCACAAATCACTTTAAAAATTCTAATGTGTGAATTGATTTTACCTTTTCATTGTGAGGCCTTCATCTGATATGCACACTATGCAATTTTATTAGGCTAGACCAAGGGTTGCAAGAGATTCATATAATTCCCGCCGTCATAGACCATTTGGAATGTAAGATTGTACTATATTGCATTTGGTCTAGTATAAATTCCAGCCCACATTTGGAAAAGATGAAAATGATCAAACTAATCTAATCCAAGTATCATATCATCCTGTCCCAACAAGAAATATCATAGGTTTTTTAGTGTATTTTGAAATTTACTACATTTGTGGGCTCCTTGGATGCATGTATTTTATTCCCACTGATCATTTGTATACGTGCTCTGCATGTAACAATTGATTTGCATATGTATGGTGACCAGCATCACTTGTGTAATTTGGTCCGTTGATTATAATTTTATGATCTATCAAATATAGGATTCATTTAATACAATGCTTTTAGATAAATGTATGCCATTATAATTAGAATTATTTCTTTTATTAGTTAACCAGATTACTCCACACAGTTAAAACAAAAGAGAAAGTAGATACTAAATTACCAAAAAATGTTAATAGACAAATGGAGAAAAATAGAAAAGAAATAAAAAGCAGAACAGCCAAATATATACGACAGCCACAATTTCACGTCCAAGGGCCTCTAGCTTTTCTACATTAGAATGGGTTAAGGACTAAATACCCCCTCACCGTTGCTCATAGGACCAATCACCCCCTCCTTTTAATTTCATTCCAGCTTCTCCTGATTTCATAACACGCATCTAGTGGTGGTGAGTCCTTGTCGGTATTGTTGGCATTGTTTCATGGTGATTTAGACCGTCCAAATCACTTTCCCAGTTGGGGATGATACATAACCTAAAACCAAGCTGATATAATATAGTAATTTTTTGTTTTTTGCCTTTCGAATGTGGACAACCTACTATTTTACATTTTAACCGTCCATTTGACAACCATTAAATAGATGATTAGGATTGCTTGGTCAGTGTCAATTAAAGATATATATATGATCCATCCACAATGCATCACACAAGTCGGATGGTCTAGATAGCCAGCTGCACATGAATGTCATGTGTGAGGAGGATGAATAGTTACCATCACACAATTTGGATGGTCTACAAAGACCGCACATGAGTGCCATTAGGATACTTCAGTTTATATGCTTTGAGATTATATTTGTTGGACATGTGATCATTTTTACATGATCCTAACCGTTGATTCAACCAGATATGCTGCTGATGGAAGGTGTTTTAAAAATCTTCGTCATTAGAACTTAAACTTACGATAAATGGCGGACAGAACATTGGTTAAGTAGATGGTTTATATTCAAAGAAAGATGTAAGGTTTGGAATACACCCAACTGAGTTTTCTGGGGCATCTCCATCCACCACGAGGCTCATCACATAAACGGTTGGATCATCCAAACATGATCCTGGGAGGCAGATTGCGTGGTGACCTGAACACTACCTACCTACATGGTGTCAGGACTTTGTGGGCCCACTGCGTTGTATGCGTTTTTAGCGATGGTGTCCATCCACTTTAACCGCTCATTTTAGTGCATCAGCCAAAAACTGAAGCATATCTAAAGCTCAAGTGGACCACAACACATGAAACATAAAGGATTGAACACCGACGTTTGAAAACTTTTTGAGGGCCACAGAAGTGTTGGGATCAAACTGATATTTGTGTTTTCCCTTTATCCAGATCCGTGTGACCTTATCAACACATTGGATGACAGATAAATATCACTGCAGGCCCAAAGAAGGTTTCAACGTTGGATGTCATTATCCCCACCATTTACTGTGCTGTAGTCCACTTGAGCTTTGGATGTCCTTCAATTATCATTTCATGCCCTAAAATGAACAACTGACGGACAGTGTCGATAAAACACATACATTACAGTCAGACCCACAGAGTTATGATACCACGTAGCTAGGACAATCCGATTCCAGAAACGTCACTGTCGACACTGTCACTGTACTAAAGACTCCTTACCTTCATCTTTCTTTTCCTTTCTTTTTTTATATAAAGAAATGAAAGTTCACTTGCAAAGTGTGTTTTCATTGCACATAGGGCTCTATGCCTTTCACCAGTTAGTGGACAACATAGATGTTTTCGTAGAGTAAAATTCAATTTAGTACGCTACTACTTTGAATATGATATTTTTGTCAATTTTATATTGCTTTTCATTACTTTTTCAATTTGGGTTGGACTCTAGACAAGACAACTTGAACAACTTTTGCCCGTGGGGGTTACATGGTGTGGTCACTTGCTGAGTGTGTTGTATGCGTGTATGCGGAGTGAGTGGAACGGCAAAAGGATTCACACGTGTGCACCAAGGTGACTAATATCTCTTGTGCAGGCGGGACAGGAAAAACGATAATGAAAGGTGACCATTGATATAAAGACACCCTAGGGTACAGGGAAATATAGAAAGTTTCTTAGGACGCTGCTGTGTGGGGGCGCCCCCACTCCCATTTTGCCAGCTCATGTTAGGATATGAACAAAAAATGAGGCAGATTCAAAACTAAGTAATTAGGCCACGTGATAGAAAATAATGGGGATTGAATGTCTACTGTTGAAACATTCATGCCATTGCCATAGCAGTTTTGGATCAAGCTAATATTTTTGTGTTTTCAGTGAGAAAGATTTTATTAGCAGTTTGGATAGTATATAAACACCATGGTGGAGCCTAGGAACGTTTCGACGGTAGGCATATCCATCCCCCACCTTTTCTAGCCATGTGGCTCACTTAAGTTTCGAATCTGCCTCATTTTGGGCTCACCCCAACATGAGATGGAGTAGGTAACTGACAAACATCACAGTAGGCCCCACCTTGCTTCTGATTACATGTGGCAAGCAATTCACGGCTGTTTCCTAGGTAGTAAGGGTGAGGGTGTGGCCTGTAGCCCACCGAACCGCACAAGGAGCCCTTTAGGCCGTGCTTGGACGGACCTACTAGCTAAGTCCACAGGCTAAGCTTAAGCCTCACGTTTATGCCCCAGTCAATTTTCAAGTCAGGCTCCGACTCAAGTCGTACATTTTAGCCCAGCCCAATCCAACTTAATGAGTAAATGTGTTATATCTTACAATATGACATTCAAATTCTCAGTCAGACAAACCCATTTCTCTTAAACGTAGACAGCTGATTTCATTCTTTTAAATGTCTATTTCTTTATGCATGCGTAGCTAACTTCATCAACTGATACATTAGAAATATTCTCATGAGAAATGAAGGGTCTGTTGGAATCTAAATACGAGTATGGTGTGGTTGAGGCTTAAAGAACGCGGGAGGGAGCTTTTGGTTATTTTCCCTGTTAGAATGGATTAAATACTTATTGGCAATGATCACAAATCTTAAACGTAGGTTCAAGATGTGTAGACCCACCATGATGCATGAGTGCCATCCAACCCGTCCATAAGATATTTCCTTGCATTTTAGGCCTGTATGCCAAAATCCAGCCTCATCCATAACTCAGGTTGGCTACACCAAAGGGGACAATGGAGGCACTGCGGAGAGGCAAACGCACCATAAAACTCCCAGATGGAATGCAGTGTAGTCTTTCTGAGTGTATATCATCCAATCCTTTCATTAGGTGTGCTCCACCAGGATGAACGGACTCACAGAAACTTAAGTCATTACAAAAGAATGGTGGGACACAACAAGTGAAAAAACATTTCTCCATGCCGTCTGTCCCACCTGAGCTTTAGATGTGGATCATTCTTGTGGTGTATGATGTACATTAGAAGACATAACAGATTTACGGCTTGGATTCCATATAAACATCATGAGACGGCCCCACACAGATCCAACATGTGGTAGATGTGATAATTTATCTTGAAAAAGGCCATTGCGTGGGCTTGATATGAAAATATGATGCAAGTACATCTTGCCCATCTGATTACCAATCTAAACTTTTTTATAAAGGCAAAGATAATTTCACAGCTGTCCATACATGACGGGTGGCCTGGATCGATCACACATGTTTCTACGTTGGCGCGCGACTGTATAGGAAAATAGATAGAGAGCTAGATTTTTCCCTGTTGAGAGCGGCGGATGTATGTGGCTTAAAATTCACGAAATGTATGTGCGAAGCGTGGGTCTTTCTCACACAAATTTGCACGTGGCACTAATTAGTGCCCGTGCCTTGAAGATCAAAACACGCGTGGACCTGTCTCCGACTGCGACTTCCCACGTGCAGGTGGTGCCAGTGGCATAAGATAGTGTTCATGCATGGCCCACCATGGTTTGATGGTTGGTGCACCACGGTCCAACATATCATGGTGTGGTCGACTCACGGCTCCTGCCGTGGGACACTGTACCTAAAAAGTGCCAAAAAATGCATTGGGTGTGTGGGTTTTCTAAGGATCCAGCGTCTGTTCGATGTCCACGAACGTTCACAAGCTGAGTCGTCCAATGTTATGAACCGTTCATATTTTTGACTTTATGCCATGTGGGCCACACTAAGAAACTTAGGCTTACGGAATGATTGTAATGAATTTAGAACAAGGGAAATAATTTTCTACGCGCGGTGCAGATTCAGATCTAAAATCAAAGGTTAGATCATGACTGGCGCGTGATTATGAGACAATAGCTTATTCAGCAACGGGAAGGGCGGCTCAAATCATCAGACTATCTCAGCATGTGGCTGGTGAGACCCGTTGGATTCTCAGTCACGACAGAGGTAAAACGAGCTCTTGCTGTTTAAGAGTTCAATGCAAATGGGGAGAACTGATCAGCTGCAACCGGTCGTATGGTACGACCTTTTTTCTATAGAGTTTTTGCTTACGCTTATACCCATGAAAATATAAAACATTCTCAAAGAGAAAGTGCTTGTAAAAATGGATTGCACGTTAAGTTAGCCTAGTAGGTGATTAATTCTCAATTGGGAGATGACGTGGACTGGCTACGGGTTCCTGGTATCGTATCTCCATCCTACTATCTATGCTAGTTTTTGCATCATTTGGAAAATGGTGGGACCCTTCAAATGTATGCATGGGGTAGTTGTACTTGAGTCTAAGACTATCAAAATTGCCCACTCAACTGTGAATGGATCATAAACTAAAAATTGCATTGAGAAGACATTAATAATTTGATTTTCCCATTAATCCAGGAAAACACTATTTTACTTCTAACCATCTATTTAATAGCCATGAATTGGATGGCTAGGATTAATTGATCAATGCAATTTACGGTTGTATGTCCAAAGCAGGACCCATAGTTTAGATAGTTTCAATAATCATATATGTGAAGATTCTTTGAGTTTCAACACTGAGGTCATTGGTTTGAGTGTCCACTGTGGTGTGTGTCACTGTGAGACTGTTAAAATGAAAAAAAAAAAAAAAAAAAAAAAAAACCTATTCCCTTCCAATAAATTCAATCAAGCTTTGTTAACTCATGTGTGTTCCCACATATGCTAGCACGGCAGACATGTGCAATATCCAAACCATCCATCAGAAGAGTGACACTATCTAAATTCATCATCCCAAGAACCAGGTTGGTCTGCTAATCAGGTGTGCCACATTTAACTGTGCAAAATGTATGGTTTGAAAAATTCAGCTAAAGTCATGTAACCCTCTATTTATTTCTAATGTGGTGGCATACTCTCCTAGGGTTCCACCTTTATTTTTGGGTAGTAACATCTGCGCAGTAGAATCCAGATTTTCTGCTTGCAAAATCCCACCAGTTGAAATCTAATTGGACCATATTTAGAGCTGTGCACAGGACCGCTCGACTCGACAAACTTGGCTTGTCTGACTCGTTTAGATTCGACTGGATTCGAACGAAGTGGGTGAGTCCAATCTGAACTCAAATTGAGTTAAGCTCGAGTCATAATAACTTGACTCAACTCGATCCGTAATCTAACTCGGTTCTAACGTAGATTCGATCCAAAACTCAATTCGTACATATAAATTAAATTTTTTTTAAAAAAAAACTCAGATATGATGTTGTAGATCTAAATACAACTTATGGAGAGGCATGCAGCAATTCTGGCAAGTGAATATTGCTTTTGAGTTGTGATTTCAGCCCATGGGTATCAACTGTACCCGACCCAATTCAGTGCCTACTTGACTCCAAGCGGCGTGGTGACCACATCATCACACACTACCTTTAATGTAGCAGTGATGACATGGACCAATCACAATACAGGGAAGCAAGATTTTCTGCTTGTTGCGAGTAGAGGATCGGGATTCCAGCACAGCAAGATCCGATTGATGGCTTGGACACATCACCTCTCTGCCACGCTTGCAACTGTGGTTAGCTGACCTGGTCATCCCTTACCATGGCGCCCACGGTGATGTAAGCGCCTTACATCTACGCAGTTCATCCGTTTTGACAGCTCATTTCAGGGAATGATAAAAAAAAAAAATGAAACATATCCAAATATTAGGTGTACAACACTATAAGAAACCGTAGTGATTAAATACCTCGCATTAAAAATATTTTGGGGGCTACCGAATGTTTATTTGCCATCCAACCTGTTGATAAAGTCACAAGGACCTGGATGAAGGGACCACACAAATATCATCTCTTGATCTAAAATTTAATTTTGCGGCCTACAAGAAGTTTCTAATGGCGAATCACTACTACTGTTTCCTGTGCTGTGGTCCACCTGAGATTTGGATCTGCTTAATTTTTGGGCTCATGACCTAAATGAGATATCAAAATGGATGGACTGCATGGATTTAATAAATATATATCACGGTGGGCCCCACAGTCAGAGATCCACCGGATCCGCCCCCCTTAGCAAAGCTCAATACAATCCGCAGAAAGCCAGATTACCAAATTCACTGGGCCTGAATTTTGGGCCCTATTAGAAGTAAGGCGGTTTGAGAGCCCGTCTAAAAGGGCCCGGCCCATGAGTGTATTGTCTTTGCGTTGTTGCAACCACTTGTTAATTTGTGATTTGGAGGATGTGTACGCAAGAAACAGAGCCACAGTCTTCAAAGGTCAATTGCTACGTTGACCCATCGACCCATACGTCTAATGGATGTCCCCCTTTAACGTTGCAAATTGTATGGTAGTTATTATGTGGGGCCCATCAAGATGTACCGTCCCTATAAACCCATAAATTATTACTTTCAGTGAATCTCGCCAAGAAAGAGAAAGATCCGTACGTACTGATAGATTTTTTATGTAGGACCTACCAACATGAAATCAGCTCCCTTTAGTTTTCAGTAGTTTTTTTTATTTTTTTAATAAATTTCGTGTGGGTCAACACATGGGCCCAAGCGAATTCTTTCTCTGGCTCGCTGATGAATGGCATCTTTTCAGATATCATTGCAAATTGAAATTTGAAACAGGACTACTGTATGGACTACTAATTCCAGTGAAACATTTTCCAAGTGCCACACCAAATACATCAGACGTCCCAGTGAGGAGGGACATTTACAAGTGGGAAAAGCAGCATCAGGTGCGCATCATGTTTTAATTTCTTAGTTGTCTGTATATTCTTTGCTGCTATTTACACTTCTCCTGGCGTAGTTCATGTAATATTTTAATAAAATATTATAATCATATATTGGTAACGTGTATGAATGATGAACGAAATCTCACTCGCGTTTTAAGAATATTTCGTGATCTTGCTTATTTCGGTGGCATGCAGCTTCTAAAATTAGAATGGTTTAGAGTGTACACACTTGTGCAATCGAGAAAAGAGAGACACCATTGCATGAGTGATATGTGTTACCGAGCAGTGCGTTCAACAAACTATATAAAGCACACCAATGCCGGATCTTTTGCAATCTAAACATGCATGACAAGGCCGTATCTATACTGAAAGGAAAAGATCGATTTTCAGATAGTATCGGTGTTTTTACGGAAACTATGAAGGATTAAGAATCTAGTGCATGTGAAGAAGAATCCAAGTCTAATTGGGATACAAACCCATAACCTTCGAGGATAAAATCATGTACAACAAGGAAACCTTGAAGCAATTACTCTCTCTTCAAGTCTATATATATAAACAATCATAGATGAAGAGTTCCAGACCCTTGCCAACACACACACACAATCTTTCTACACAGTGCAATGCCGTCTATCTTAAATTTAGTTTTACTTTATCTACTTTTGTCTACTACTGATATAATAAATTCGAAGTTTAACATAATGTAGATATGCTATTATCCAGTATTATTGCTATAATATGCTTTAGTAATAGTATAAATATTCAAGACCATTGTCGGTAGATTCTCGTTCAGCTTTAGAAAATCACACTAGTCACTTCTTGTAGATTATACACTATGGTTATCCTGTCCACACATGCAGTCACAAGTAATTTTCTTTATTTTCTTTGCTTATTTTACTTTTAAGTTACAAATGATAATGATCTTACTTTTAAATCAATAAATTGATAGTCAATTTTTATTTTTAATTTTAATTATCTATCATTGCATTACTAAGAAACTTAAGAATTGCGATAACATTTTGAGAGAAAAAAAAAAATTCTTTAGCTCAAGACAAAAAGATCTTATTGAAAGACCAACACTCCCCTTCCAAATCACTTGATCGCTGCAACATTGGTGGCTGAATAGTCAAGCAGTCAACTTCCATAAGTTTGATCCTATAATTAATTTAACACTTGGGGTCATAAGCGTTCTATCAATTTAAGTTGAGTACACCCATCATACTTAACACTGTCCTAATTGTACACATTTGACTGAATACAGGTTGTTCATTAACACGTGGCCTCCCACCTGTTAAATGAGTTAGTACGAACTTCAGGTGAGCCCAAACGCTCATCATCTTGACCACCGTGTGAATGCCCTCACTCAGCACATTCATCCGAATCGTCGGGTGCATTTGATGCTTGAAAATTAGGAGCTGGCGTTCATGGTTTGTCTATCTATCCATTGAGAGCCTCCTTATACCGATCTAAGCTGTTATTGATTTATTTATGATCCTAATCTTTGAATCTTAAATTTGACTATTAGCCATTAAATATTCATCTTCATAAATAATCACCCCTTCAGCAAATATTTCTTACTATGACCTAGGTAACAAGTATCCATTTCATGAACCGTTCAGATCATCATTCAAGGTGCACTTTGGGGGTGACTCACCTTGCTCATAGCATATTTTCATGACATTATCATCAAGAATATCTAAATTGTGGGCCCATTATGGAAGAGCTTGCATCACCCTAGCACCATCGGCCCACCATGATGCTCGTGTCGCATCTCCACGTCCACTAGTTGCAATTAGAATTCAAACTCAGGTGGGTTGGGTCCACCTCAGGAGTCAGCCGGATGCATGACCGAACGTGAGCTATCCAAACTTGAAAATTGAAATTCAACTCGAGTACAACTTGCGTACGGCGGCTTTACTTTAAATTACTAAAATGTCCTTTTCCTGGGTTTAAAACCCTGCCATCCTCATAGCATATTTCCATTCCTAACTGTGGGGCCGACTGTGATGTATGTGCCTTACATCCACACCGTCCATCCAATTTTAAAGCTAATTTTAGGTAACGATCCAAAAAATGAAGCAGATACAATTCTTAGGTGGACCATACAACAGGAAACAGTAGTGATTGAGTCCCCACCATTAAAAACTTCATGGGGGCCACCGGAATGTTTATTTTCCATCCAACCTGTTGATAAGGTCACAAAGACCTGGATGAAGAGACCACCCTAATATAATTTTGATCCAAAACTTTTGTGGCCCACAAGAAATTTTCAATACTAGATTACTACTGTTTCTTACATTATGGTATGAGATTTGGATCTACTTAATTTATTTTTTGAATCATGCCTTAAAATGAGTTTTCAAAATAGATGGACAGCATGGCTATAGGACACATAAATCACAGCTGGCCTCATGATCAGAGATCCCATCGATCTCTGTGGATCCAGCGATTCATCTGAGCTGCGCCACCAAGGGCATTTACATGGCACGCAAGCAGCATATGATTGAAAATCCACCAACTTTCAGATCCCCTACATGTGGCGCATACATTAAAAGTTTTTCTCAAAGGAGTAATTGCACATGGAAAGTGTTGTCTCTTGGGGTCTGATTGCCAAGAGGCCTCAACCCAAGTTGCACCTTGGCTATGACACCTTACTTTAAGACCTGAACATAAAAATCAGGTCAACCATAAGGTTAGGTGGGCCACACCACAATGAATAATGAGGATGAGGAGGTCACCGTAGAAATATTCTTGGACCACTATGGTGTTTAAATACCATGCGACATCTTTATTAGACGTGGCCCACCGTACTGAACAAAACATATATGCCAAAAATCAAACCAATTTAAAACTTTGGTAGGCCATGCTGCGTTAGTTAAATATTTTAGGCATGATTTTACATTGTTTACGTGAACATAGTTTTTAGGTTAGTCTATGTTTGTCTCATATGCAAATAATATATTATTTCTACCAACACTGACTTTCATCATAGGATTTTATTAGACAACATGCCGTTATCAGATCTAAAGGATTCAATATATTATTTATGCTAACATCTACCTTCACCCTAACATGATATGGCAGGATTTAATTGGACAACATACTATTGTTGGATATAGAGGATTGTGACTTATTGCAACCGGGAACTTTCTACGTTGATGAGACCCTGATGGCCCCCCTCAAGGTATGTATTGTACATCCATGTTGTTTATATGTTTTTGCAGCTTATTTTAAGCCATAATCCAAAAAATGAATCAAATAAAATTTTTAAGTAGACTACACTATAATAAACAATGGTCATTAAACACTCACCATTAGAAACTTATTAGCGGCCACCGTAATGCTAATTGGCCATCCAACCTAAAACCAAACATCACCTTAATTCAAAACTTTTGTGGCCTACCTATAAAAGGTTTTTTATGGTTAAAAAAAAAATATTATTTCTTATAGCGTGGTCCACCAAAAATTGTACATCTTCTTCAGTTTTGAGACCACATCCTAACATAAGCGGTAAAAACAAACGAACGAAGTGGATATACAATGCATGCATCGAGAAAGTTATTTGATTGAGTCAGGCCCAATTTCTCACAGTCACTTGCCATCCAATTAAATTCCACCACATCATATCACGAAGAAGGGTGGTACTGACAGAGGCAATATGACATAGGGAAGTACGTGATGAGGTCCATCACAATCTTCCTCAAGGGGATAACTTGTCCAAATCCACGGAGCTTCTCTAGACTCATCACAGAACTTCTTCAATCCACGGAAAAAATGAGAAAAATAAAAATAAATGCTAAAAATTCATAAATTGATTGATAATAAAAGTAAATGAGTCTACAATTCTTTAAATAGAGATACCAAGCCTTGAAAAAGTTTTGGAATTAAACTACAAATAAAACTCCTTAAAATTCATAACGTACTGTAAATAGTAAATTTATTATTTATAGTGTCTCACATGGCTTAACATGTTATTCTCTTAAATTTTTAAAACACTTTTTATATTCTACACAACTCCTAAAGCTCAAAGGATAAAGAGTTATAATCAAACTTAAACTTACAAACAGTAAAAACGGAGACAAAATAAATTTTCAACCGTCGATTTGATAGAATCTCTCAAATTCAGCATGGGTAACCCAATATGGCCAGGTTAGTTGAACAAAGTAGCTTCTCCTACTCCAAAATCATATATAGTATGTCGAGTAACTCATTTCAATTTACGAGATATGCTTATTATAAGTTTTGATTACCTCCGCCTCCTAGCAGGCTTCTCTAGTGAAAGCGTCCGCAGCCGGCTCTACATCACAATACTTTGTCCGTGTCCATCTATCTCACAAAAATTAACATAAAGCAGCAAAACACTCTTAAGTATGTGTTAGGCAAGCCGCAAGCGCCTGCTGTATAGATCCCTATCTTTTAAGATTGCTACATGTGACTCTACTGCTATTTGTAGATGTGCGTTTGAAAAATAATTATTCTATCTCTGTTTTTTTAGCTGTCGTAGCCGAAAATGCTGTGTACCACAAATAGCGTAAAGATGCGAGTACGGAATCATATTTCTATTTTGCCATTCTAATTTAAGCGTCCATCCAAAGGCTTGCTACAACATTGATGTATTTATATATATACATTGGGATTACAGCCGTTTGATCAGTAGTCGTATTCAGAGATCCAAACTATGGAGCTGAGTAAAGGCAAAGGTTAAGGTGGCTTCTTTACAAATCTCAAAAATTGAAAAATCCTAGACAGTTGAATCAATGGCTCATGAAAGAACGGCAAAAGAGGTGGATCATATTCAATAGAAAGAGGTTAAATAATCAAAGTGCTGAAATTTTCTCAATGGAAAGTTTCATTATTAGGTGTTCTTCATTGATGGTGTGGACAATCATGTAAATGGTTTGAATTACTGTATAGTATCCTAAATCCAACGGCTATGGCATATATTCCAGCAAACCTCATCTATATCGACGACTGTTGGTAGTGGGGCTGGATGCTACATATAGGATACAGGTGAGACTCCTACCTTACATATCGAATATATTCCTCAATCCAAACCATTCAAATAGTGGGACGCAGTGTAGAATAGCCAGTCTCTCAAAATCAAATATGATTAGACAATGCTAACCTTAGATTAATGAACACCCTTTCAAATATGGGCAATAGATGCCTACTATAAACCAGTCGAAATCATACTTGCAGTCTAAGTTGAGTTATAATACACCTACGGTGGGTCCCACTGTTTGGGTAGTTGAGATTTGAAGTCCATGCCACGTGTAAGGTGGAGGAACTCATCTATATCCTTGCTAAAGTGCATACGTCTGCATTGTATCAAAAGGCCCAAAAGTGCAGCAGAAAGGGTAAAAGAGTCTCTGGCTTATTAGCCGATCAGGGGAATGACCGGACGGGGAATCGTTGCTGGCCCACCTGGACTGAGCTCCTTTAACCCTTGATTCGGTGAAATTTGATTGGATGGCAAATTGGTGTTAGAGATGAAGCTTGTTCATATACATAACCAAATAACTTTCAAAGCTTCTTTGCTTGGCCTATCTCTCACACCCAATCAAATCAAAGGTGGAGGGAGCTGGTGCAGACAAAAGATACTACCTAATCCTTGTCTGAAAATGACTGAGCTTGGACCCACATAAGTTCCTCACCTACCCTTTGGAGGTAGATCCTCCAAATATAAAAAAAGAAAAATCAAATTGGGAACCTTTTAATTATTCCAACTTGAAATCCTATCTAAATATGAGATGCCTATTATATGGAGCTCTGTCCAACAAAATCTACTATGGGCCCGCTACCATGTGTGTGTGTGAGACATCTGTTGGCTCTCGGTTTGTTTTTTTAATCACTTGTGATGTGTGTGAGTATGTTGGAACTAATTATGCGGCTTGATTCAAACTGAACAACTTGACCCCGAGCACCAAAATAGGCAGATACATTGAAAGCGATTGTATATGGCTGAGATCGATCACATATTCAACTACTCTAAAATGTAATTATTAAGAAGATCAGCCAATTGTCGAAGGATATGATTCTTCCTATGAGCTACCATGTGTGTGAGTGTGACATATGCTGGCTCTCGGTTTGTTTTTTTATCACGTGTGATGTGTGCAAGTATGTTGGAACTAATTATGCGGCATAATTCAAACTGAACAACTTGACTCCAGGCACCAAAAGAGATAGATACATTGAGTGCGATTGTATATGGCTGAGATCGATCACATATTCAACTACTCTAAAATGTAATTATTAAGAAGATCAGCCGATTGTCGAAGGATATGATTCTTCCTATGAGCTACCATGTGTGTGAGTGTGACATATGCTGGCTCTCGGTTTGTTTTTCTATCACGTGTGATGTGTGCGAGTATGTTGAACTAATTATGCGGCTTGATTCAAACTGAACAACTTGACCCCAAGCACCAAGATAGACAGATACATCGAATGCAATTGTATATGGCTGAGATCGATCACATATTCAACTACTCTAAAATATAATTATTAAGAAGATCAACCGATTGTCGAAGGATATGATTCTTCCTATGAAGATAAGTTGCACATTGCATTCTGTCTAAAAGAACTTTTGTAAACGGAAACAATCAAACAATCAACTTACGGTGTGATCACGGAGAGTAACTGTAATATGTACTTTTTCTGAAAGATAAAGTGATTATATTAATACTGGGAATAGTTCAACGCAAAAGTATAAACTTGTATTACAATTAAAGATTACCATTACTCTTAGGATAATGTTTAACTATGATAAGAGAAGATAATTTTGATTAGTGTATTAGATTTGTATGAGAGGACTAGGTTTGTTAAATTCTTTAGTTATTTATAGATCTTTGTCATGACTTTTCTCCAAGCATTTTCTTCTTTATTTAATGCTTATAACAGTTGAATAGTTGCCACATCGTATTCTAGATCCTTCATTCTCATATTTTCTTTCTAACACGTATCCTTTTAGTTGTTTATTTTGCTCGACCAGTTTTCCGCCTCTTGGACTTTTCTTGACCGCACATTCTGCTTTTGGATACTTCCTGGCCGCATCGTGCCTCTCGTCTATAACCTTACTTATGCTCTGCTTGTGATTGCCTCTCGGCTGCATCTTGCCTGATCTTACCCACCCCGAGTATCCTCTTTTGTATGGTACATCTTTCCATAGATGACACATCCGTTTCTAAATGGTTATTCCAAAATGGTCATGAAATAAGGTATAACAACATCCACTCCATCCATAAATATGGTCGCAATTTATGTGAGTAGGTAGGATCGTTAACGGGATGTACTGTAGTTTTGGATCAGACTGATATTTGGCTTTTGCCCTTCTTTTTCAGTGAGAGTGACCTTCTGAATGAATTGGATCGTATACAAGTATTATGGTGGGCATGAAATGGTTTCAATGATGGGCATGCCCATCATCACTGATCCCTTTGGTGTGACCCACTTGAATTTTGGATGAGCCTGATTTTCGTCCAAATGGGAATGCTTACAACACCAGTTTTACAAATAGTAGTGTGTAAAAACCCAAGTCTGTGCCCACTGTGTTTTATGTGTGAAATCCATTTTCAACTGTCAATGTTAGACCCTAAGGACGAAAATCACTTAAATCCACAATTAAGATGGGCCGCACTACATGGAACATTGAGGGCAGGATCCTCACCATAGGTTTATGTGTTAGGTTATGGTGCCATGTGTCTTTCATTAAACCCATTAATCAAGCGTAACTCAGCTTGATGAAAAATTCAGGTGGGCCATACCACGTAAACTTGGCCATTTTTAGACATTGTTACAGTTGAAGATATGTATATAAGATTCTAGTTGGGATTATATTACGTAGATGAGTTTTTAATTGGAATTATATAATGTAGGTACGGCCCAAATTATGGTTCATGATGATGTACGAATTGGCTTTTTATATATAAACTATGATGGACCCCACAGCTTGGTTGGTTCACGCACCTGCATAAAACAGGTGTTGTAGACTACTCCAGTCGGATTGGCTTTTTTTTTTTTTCTTTTCATTTTTTTAAGTGGGGGCTCCCGAGCCGTTGGATAGCCCGAAAGTGTGAGAAACATAGTTATTTGTGATGGGAGATGTGGAAATCGCACTCCATCAGCTTTATTGTGGTGGGCCACAAGTAATCAATGGCTTTTAATAATTGCTTACACCGAAATACAGTGTATGTGAAATAATTGATCCTACCAAGAACTAGGTGTGAGGGTGATCATATCTTTATTCAGATTTCAAATTGGGAAATGATGGAATCCGATACAAAAGAGTAGGACATAATGAGAGCCGTACTGATTGGCACCCTTCAGTATAGTGTGATACAGACAAAAAGCCTTGTGGGACCCAGCATGATACGTGTGTAACATCAAGTCCGTTCATCGTTTGCACCACCTCATATTAATACGTGATTCCCATATTCAGGCTGACCCAAAACTTAAGTGGACCCCACCACATGGAACAATTGGGATAGGGACACTCACCATTTAAATCACACTGTGCTAGTTTTGATTTTTCCGTGGAGCAGATTCTGTGAAGCTGGGGCAATAAAGATTTGATTGGGCGAGTATGGTGTGATTTCGGTCAGCCTTTTCAAATGGGAGGGGATTGGGTGCGGCCGAGACTCACACAAGACATGGGCCCTCACATTAGGGCCACCCTGATGCATGTAGTCTATTTTCACATTGTCCATCCGTTCTGCCAAATCATTTACTGCTTGAGACCAAAGATGAAATCAGAAGATGTAAGTTCGTGTCCCGAGACACCCATATCAATAACTCAAATGGCCGACTGAGTGGAGATACCTCGTTTCAACACTTGAGGTCTTGGTATCGATCCCTAGTAGGGGTGGCTAACAGTGAAGTGTCGACTGACAGTGTTGTGTACTAACAAGCTAACAAGAAATCCATCCTGTCCGTCCATGCTGCATATCATATTAGAAAATGAGTTTAAAAATGAGGCAAGTAAAAATTCAAATTGTATGAAGAACAGACCAAAAAAACATAAAAGACCGGAGAAATGGCTAAAGTTGAAATCTCCCCGAAGTCATATCATTTAAACTGTTTATAAGATCATTTTCACTTGATGAACTGAAAACACAAAAAATATTAGCACAGTAACTTATATGGCCTGGTAAATGTTTCAACAGTGGATGATTAAGTTTCATTTTGGGCTCATGTCTTAATATGATGTAGAAAAATGGAGGGATGGGATAATGTTTTTCACAAACATCACTGTGGCCCCACCTAGCTTCGAACTTCCTGCGATATCCCTTTCAAAAATGCTTTGAAAGCCCTAATCAAATCTCCCCATATCAGGGGCTATACAGTCACCTAAATCCATTTCCATTTTTATATTCCATTGCCATCCAACCGGCTAATAAGGATGACGTTAAAACCCAAATATCTGCCGATACAAAACTTCCATCGAGCACCGAAAAGGTTTCAATGAGAGTCATCCCCATTCCCACCTTTTCCTGTGGTGTGGCCCACTTTGGGTTTGGATAGGCCTTGTTTTTAGGCTCACACCATAATACGATCCCTTGGCATATGATGGACGGAGTGGATGTCGCACGCACATCATGTTGGCCCCACAGATCTTTACATTGCACAGCTCCCAGCAACTCTAGTAAGTAGTGTCCATGGATGATGTCATTCAGAAGGCCCCACTTAAGTAACCTATCATCCAACAGGGCATATAGGATGAGGTGGACCGTCCAAGTCAAGTAAACGAAAAAGAACGGTGATCTCGACTTTCTAAATTTGCCCAAAAGCTTATCAGTTCCTTTTCAACCGTCCGTTTTGGACTGGCTCCACCTTACACGCAGTGGGATCCATCGCTTCAACTAAGTTCAAGATGTCATGGCCCACTAGTCTGAGCACACATCCTTCCTATTAAAATGTATATTTACAAAAGAGGGACTATGTACATAAATGCAGCGCAGTTGGACCCTTTGTCTTTTGGCATCAGACCAGATGCAGGCCTGCAATCTCTGCACAAATCTCCAAAACCCAAAAGAGAAAATAAATAAATAAATAAACAAAAAGACAGTCTCTTGAGTGGGCCTTGACTAACTTAGTATCTTTGTCCTTCCATGAAAAGTAAAAATTAAAAATTAAAAATTAAAAATAAAAGATCATATTTCATTCTCTTCTACATTTTCCTTTGACCATCCTTTTAATATAGTTCTAGGGACATGATATTTCCAAAAGTTGTCCCACCCCAAAAGGGTAATTTGGTAATTCAAGGTTAAGGTTTTAAAATGATGGTGACTTATCTCCTCACATGTGGATCTCATTTATTGCTATCCAGACCATCCAAATTGTGGGTGACATTGTGGATGTGCCATGTCCTGAAATGACAGTTATCAAGGAATCTTATCAGCCATTCAATTCATGGCCGTTAAGTTGATGGGTAAAAGTAAAATGTTGAGTGGTCCAGATTCAAAGGGAAAAATAAGATGGTTGATGCAATATTCTCATTATAATGTTTTTTGGTTTTGCTCCATCCGAATTCGGTCAGCAATATGGACGGTCTGGATTGTAATACAAACTAAGCCACATGTACAGTTAAAGAGTCATCACTATCTTTAAGATGGTGGTAAACTATTACAGGAGTTTTCAAGCTTCTAACCTTGTACAAGTGGGCCATGCTTCAGTAATAAAAATTGTTAGTGTGGCGGGTCTCATGCTTTGCTAGTGATGGAACATGGGGAGGTATTTGATACTCTGGCTGCCTAAAACGCTTGATACGCAGGCACTTACACATGGTAGACGTGGCATGTATCAGCTCGAATCCAAAATCAGATTGATTGACCGATCCTAGCCTCTGATATTAGTGGACACCTGTTTATTGAAATAAGATCATTGGATATTCTTTCTCTGTCCAATTAATTTCTGGGTCATGATACACCTATAGGTCTAGGTAATTTGGACGGTTTAATTTGATTTAATTGTACACCATATATCCATATTTTTTGAAGTGCCTGAATATCATCCACTATCTTCTGCCAGAGTATCAAAGCTTTTCTCATGGAACTGATATTTAAGAGCCAAGAGTTGATGGACAGGAATTTTCCATCCGGGATATTTTTGGTGCATGGTCCTACACAGTGGGATTATTATATCAAAGGTTTGGATCTCATTATCGATAAAAGGCCCAAAAACTCAAGCTGGGCCCACAATGCAGTACTTCAGGAAACCAAGTCCAAAGCTGTATGGGCTTGTACAGGGCCCAGCAAGACCAGCCCAATTTCAGGTTCCAACCCCAGCTAAAAGCACTACAGAGAAAATATTTTCATACCCAAATTATCCCTACCGGGTGGAACTATCAATTTTAAGGGGAGAAAATACCATTTTCCCACGGATTGATAATAACAAGGTACTCATGCAATTCCCACCTGACAAATCCCAGTATCCAACAGGAGTTTTTGTCGGCTGCTAATCCAAGAGTAACTAATTATTTCATACCAAAAAAAAAAAAAAAAATCGAAGAGAAAAGTGCAGTTAGTGGAAGAAAATCAGGACCACTGTCTCTCTCCTTGGAATGGGCTCTCATTCTCTCAAACAATATTTGAATTTTGATTTGCTTGTCTCGTCCTTGCATCAACCCAATTCCCAAAAGATTCAAATCCAACCCCTCAAAATCTACTGTTATTCTCCAAAACATCCCCTTTATATCTTCTTTCTTTTCATTTCACTACAGTGGAAATGCATTCCATGAGATTTTCAGCTGGAATGGGTGGAATTTGGAGGAATCAGCTCAAACCAAGAAAACCCACCAAGCATTTCAAGGGTAAGTGCTTGGAAGACCACTCCTTTGAGGTTTCAGTAGATGGGTATGGGCCTGTTTTTGCTCTAATGCTTGTTTGGGGGTCTTTTGTTTTTGGGTCTTGTGAGGATTTCTCAATGGTTTCAGTTCCTTTGGGGTTTGAGGTTTCTGGGTATGAAGCAAGGCATTGGGTATCTGAAAATGGTGTTTTTGCATTTGGGTTCTTGCCTGATTTCCAGAAAGGTGATGGCTTTGTTGTGGGGATTTGGTACAATTTCAAAGGCAGAGGTGTGGCAGAGATGCTTCCTGTTTGGACTGTTGGTGGGGGTATTAGAGTCTCAGAAAACTCCACTTTTCAGCTCTCCAGGGATGGGAGCTTGCTCTTGTTTGAAAATCCAACTGGCTTGCTTGTTTGGAGCAGCAATACTGCTAGTTTGGGAGTTCAAGAAGCTAACCTTTTGAACAATGGGAATCTGATTTTAAGAGGTTTTGGGCAGAAAGTGGTTTGGGAGAGCTTCCACAGCCCAACAGATTCTCTCCTTCCTGGTCAGTCCTTACACTTCCCTCAAACCCTCCAAGCCCCTTCAGCAAACTCCATTGCTGGTTACTATAGCTTTGTGATTCGGGGATCGGGCGATCTTGCGCTCGTGTGGGATAACAATGTTACCTACTGGAGTAGCGGTTTGGGGCCTGCTGTTTCTGCTGCTGAAGCAAGATTCGAGTCGAACGGGGTTCTTGGGCTGTTTGATGCGAACGGTAGCATTGTTTGGCATCGGTCGAGTAAGGATGTTAAAGACCCATCTGTGGTTTTCCGACATCTGCGTATAGATGCTGATGGGAACCTTCGAATTTATTCATGGGATGATGCTCTTCAGGCATGGAAGGTAGTATGGCAAGCTGTCGAAAACCAATGCAATGTCTTCGGTTCGTGCGGTTTGTATAGCATTTGTGGGTACAATTCGACGGGGCCGGTTTGCAATTGCCTGGTTCCGGATTCATTAAGCTTGGGCGCGGCGCCTGGAGTGGAGACTGGTTCTTATGGTTGCAAGAAGATGACTGATTTGAGCAACTGCAAGATGGGCATAAGCATGTTCATGCTGAAACAGACCATTCTTTATGGGCTTTATCCTCCTCACGACGTCGATACAATGCTGAGTGTGGAAGCTTGCAGAGACTACTGTTTGAATGACAGTTCTTGCTATGCTACAACTGCGAGAAATGATGGTTCAGGCCTTTGTACCATTAAAAGAACCGGCTTCATCAGCGGATACCGATATGCATCTGTTTCTGCAACTTCCTTCTTGAAAGTATGTCTGGTTCCTCAGGCAGTGTCTACTCAGGAAACTGATTTACACAACCATCAATCATCGATGCAATTATCAAAACCACGATCCACTCCGCAGGTAGATTACCACAAGGGTCTCATACTTGCTATTGGTGTGCTGTTTTTGCTAACTGCATCAGTTTTCCTTACAATCGAGATGTTCGTATTCTGGTTTATCTATCGGAGAAGGCAAATTAAGGGCCGGAAGAGAGTCCCATTCCAGAAAGATGCTTTGTTGAATCCTCATTACAGTGCGCTTATCAGATTATCATTCGAAGAAGTGAAAGAGCTGATGAAAAATTTCACAGTCCAAATTGGGCCAACTGTTTTTAAAGGCATCCTACCAAACCAGGTTGCAGTGGTTGCTAAGGTTCTGAAGAATGTGGTTGCATCCGAGAAGGACTTCCGAATGGCTGTTTCTACCTTGGGTAGCACTCACCACAGAAATCTTGTTGCTTTGAAGGGCTTCTGTTTCGAGCAGAAACACACGACTCTGCTTTACGAATACATAAACAATGGCTCACTTGATCAGTGGCTTCTCAACATTGGGCGGGATAGAAATCGAGGCAGCTGGCAGCAGCGGCTCGATATTGCCATTGGGGTAGCGCGGGCAATTGCTTATCTACACCTGGAGTGTCAACAATGCATTGCTCATGGGAATCTGAAGCTCGAGAACATTTTGCTCGATGAGCAATTGGTCGCGAAAGTGACTGATTTCGGTCTACATTGCTTATTGCAAAAAGAAGCCGCTTCATCGTCGGAGACTCTACCCGAAAGAGATGTGTATATGTTTGGGGAGATGCTACTGCAGATTATTACAGGCAAGAGGGATGGTGATCTGCATCTCCTGGTTTACAACATGTGTAGGGATGAGAAATTGAGCGAAGTCATTGACAACCGATTGGAGGGGGGAGTGGAGTGGGACAGTGTTGAAAGAACGGTTCGGATAGCTTTGTGGTGTATGCAAGACCAACCGTTCCTTAGACCTTCCATTGGTGAAGTGGTTAAGGTTTTGGAAGGTGCTCTTCAAGTAGATACACCTCCGGCAAGCACTGCTTTCGTGTCCAAAGAAAATCAGACGGCTGAGGGAGACCTGGATGTTATTGAGGCAGCTTTGTGATTCAAAGGCGGATTTGCCCCATGGGCAGATGAGCATTCAAATGCCGATTCTGGAGGTATGTTGATCAGATGTTTCAAAATTGGTTTTGATATCTATGTCACATACTTCAATCCAGGTTTTTTTTTTTTTTTTTTCACTTAAAATTGAAGTATTTGACATGGCTAGCAGACCCATTTTGGAGCATCTGTGTAACACTGAAATTACCGAAACGACTGAAATTTAAGACCCACTGCTCTTTCAATGTGTTGACAATTGACACTGAGATGTAACAGTATCAGGATCCAGTCCTGGATCTGTATCGATCTTACAGTGCCAAATGCACTCTGGGGTTGAGATGGGACTTTGGAATTTTGTAACCATCGAACCCTGAAAGATGGATCTCTTATATGGTACATGATTTTGACATTGAAATTAATACAACGAAGCAGATTTGGGCCATTTGCAATCCTATTTTTGGCAGATTTGCATGTGGCATAAACCTTTAAGCTTATAACTTTGATGATTTTGGCTTCACGTTTGCTTAATCCAATCACAGCTAATCATTGTTATGATTTACTTAACGAAATAAAGTACTTCGTTCTGGTTGATATCATGAAATTTACTGATATTTGTGCAACCAAACGCCCTATTGATTTTTCTTAAAAACCTTGAATCGAACCCAATTGGTTTTGCAGAGTGATAGTAGTCTGATTTGGTATGAATGTGATAGTCTTCCTTTTTGCTATTATTACAACCCTTTGCTTTCTCATTGGAAGATTTCAAAACTATAAATGTTGCTATAAGACTATTCTTGCGAATGCAGATTCCACAAAACGATGCATCAGTGGAAACTATTTCTCTCACTGAAAAGGAAATGAAAATATCGGCGTTTTTCCATTAATGGTCAACAGTTTCTTGAAATACACCAAACGGTTGCTACTAAAGACTGCATCTTCTAAGTTCATTTGAATTATTTCTACCGTCGATGCCAAATGACTATTTATCTGACATTCTCATCTAGATGAATACAATCGGTCTGTCGGGCTTGGATAGACCAGGCCCCAAAAGTCTCACGTACTGGGAGATCATCATAGCCACCAATCTTGGGCCTTTTTTTCTGTTGATATGGAGAGTTACTGGACCCCAATTTATGGATGGTTTGGATCCCACGCAATATGCCATGTTGGTGCATGTGGATGGGCTGCCTTACATATGCATGTGGGATTAGCAAACCTCTATCACTGAAATGCATTTTGATGGCCTGTTTGAGCATTCAAACATGCCACTAGATTGAGCAGCCTATGCACAAAGATGTCAAGCAGTAGTAGGGTGCTGAACCATAACAAACATGCAGTTTGATCTGCTGGCCCCTACAATGCCTGTTTGTCATTCAACAACTGCCAATGGCATCCAACATCAGCCGATGACATCTACAGACCATGTTGCTGAAAGATTTGAGACATCAACAACAATTTAAGGCATCTACCAAACATAGCCTTAATTAAATATAATAATTTTGAGTAAAATATTTTTATTAAATTAAACATTCCAAGGAGACTCTTTGATCATTTTCAAGGCTTAAATAACCGTACTTAGTCAAATGCCTGAGGTAAAAAAAGTAGTACTGGAAATGTTTGGGTTTTATTGGTCCAAAATGAAAAATATGGAGAACGAAAAGTTCAACTTTAATATAGTTCCGATTTAAGAAAACAGAGTAAAAAATTACTAAATATGCATGTGTGCTTATATATTATAATTTAAATTAAGTGGAATTTAAAAACATTAATTAAAATGCTTAAGATTTTTAAATGTATGAGTAATTATGTATATAGGTAATCAAATAGCAGGTTAATATTACTCTCCAACTCGGTTAAATCCTTCCCTTTCAATCACTCTTTGTATAAATTGATTCCTTTCCACTAAAATCTTCCACCATTTGCTCAATTGTAATATCGGCAGCAATCGCCAATTTCTATTTTCAAATCACCTCTAAACGATTTTCTTTTTTCTTGATTGAAATGCACCTTCTTAATGAAACGTGTTTAATTCGATTTCCCAAAAAAGAAAAAAAAAAATACAGAATTCTACTAACAAGACTAAATCAATCAGATGATTTTTAAACGTCCAAATAATCACCTTAGAAGGCCATAATTGAAATTCATGAGAAAATGCACCCAGAAAAAAAAAAAAATTGATAGCACGCTACATTTCGCCCCTCAGGTGCAATATGCATTCGGAGCAACTTGATTTGTCAGAATCTTGGATATTCCAGAGTATGGCCCATCCAAGAGATGACCAATTGATTGGATGGTCCAGATCAATCACACACTTTAGTCGGTGGTGTTGTAATTCAATCATCCTCACATATAAAAGGCAATCAACGTCTGTTTTTCTTGAAGGTAAAGTTCAGCCCCATAATCTAACATGAGCTGGAAAAACGGATGGATTGGGTGGATTTCTCGCAAACATCACGTGGTCTCTACCTAGATTCCAAGGGTTTGGAACTTCCTACCATCGGGTGTCAGGTGTAGCAGGCAATCCACATACGTTCTGGCCCATATGAATGGGGTATGGTTCCAAGCAGAGGCCAATTGGATGACGTGAATGTTCAATCAAAACAGCATCTACAATGGAAGCACAGCCTTCCTGCAATATGAAGCAAGGTAGGCCCCACTGAGATGTTTGTGAGAAATCCACTCCGTCTATCCGTTTTGCGTGATCATGTTAGGATGTGAGCCAAAATATAAGGCTGATCCATAACTAAAGTGGGCTGCATGACAGGAAACAGTAAAGATTGAACACATCCAACATCCACCATTGAAATTTTTTGGATCAGGTGGGCCACGAAAGTTTTGGTCAGGCTAATATTTTGTGGATATAGAAATCGTGGTGATCCAAAGGGAGGTTTCTTCTGCCTTTTGTCATGTCTTAACATGATCTTGCAAAATGGATGGACAGGATGAATTTCTCACAAACATTACAATGAGCCCCATCTAGCTCTCTGTCGCAGTGCCTCACTTACTGAAATACGACCATGGCTCTCCAATCAGCTTAAATTCGGCTGCAGCCTCTGGAGGCAGATTGTGTGGTAACTCACCACACTATAGCGTGGTGAGTAAACTCTAGGAGGCCCACTTTGATGTAAGTGACATTATCTATGCCGTTCATCCATTTTTAAAAGTTCATTTTAGGGCACGACTCCAAAATTGAAGCATATCCAAAGCTCAAGTGGACGAAAGCACAGGAAAACAGTGAGAATAATGACATCTACGGTTGAAACCTTCGTAGGGCACACAATCTACGGTTGAAACTCAAATATCAGCTTCATTAAAAACTCACGTGACCATCAAGGAGTTTCCACGGTAGACGTCATTCTTTCCACTGTTTTCCTGCCGTGGGTTACCACGCAATCCACGTATCCATCAAATTTCCAGCTAATTCAAGGGCATGAATGGAAGTAGATTGCGTGGTGTGCGTCAGTGGTGCATCACCAAGTTCTGTGGGACCGACCATGATATATTGGTTATATCTACACCGTTCATCCATTTTTAGAGATCATTTTAGAGTCTGGTTGCAAAAACGAGTTTGATCAAATTCTTAAATGGACCACACCACAGAAATAAGTAAGCTTTGAACGTATACCATTGAAAACTTCCAAGGGGCTACAGAAGTCTTGGATCAAGCTGATAATTTATTTTTCCGTTCATCTAGGTCTGTGTGACCTTATGAACAGGTTGGATGGAAAATAAACATGGAGGGCTCTAGAAAGGTTTCAAGGGTGTGTATCACTGTGTCCACTGCTTTCTGTGGTGTTGTCCACTTGAGCTATGGATCCGTCTCATGTTTTGGTCCATGCCCTAAAATGATGTCTAAAAATGGATAGACCGTTTAGATATAACACATACATCATAGTGGGGCCCACATAACTTGATGACGTCAACTGAATAAATCCGCTTAAGCATGAACCCAAAATTGAAGCATTTCCAAAGCTCATGGACCTAAATTAAGCAGGACAAGCGGTTGGAGAGTGGGTAAAACACATACATCACGGTGGTCCCAACTGATTTAGTCGTGGTGAGTTACTCACCGCACAATCCCGTCCAGTGAGAAGAGTGTTCAACGCAAGCCCCTTCTTTCCTGACAACGTGCCACGTACTAGTTTATGTAGCCACGTAACAGTTGGGCCCCACCATCATGACAACGAGTCTATACCGTCAAAAGTTCGGCAACACCTGTAGATCAAGTCAGATGTGGGCCGTCCATTGATTTTGATGGTGTGGTCCATCAGTGAACCGAACCATTTCAATGGTGGTTCCCATGATTTCCAGCTCCCGAGTGATTGGTTGGCAGCTGCATCATAAGTTAGCCGCAGCAGGCTGTAGTGCTCAGTTCTCTAATTAGATACGCCCGCTGAATTTCAAATCTAACAAGTGGGTTCAGTAATCCAGACCATTGATCTGTTGCATCCACCAAAAGTATCTTCGACAGGACAAATAATCTTCGTTTGTGTACCACAGATAGACGAACAAGATGAACGCGACAACGGTCCATATTTAATAAATAATGCCCCCATATCCATTGATGATATTATGTAACCTGCACCGTTATTCATCTACGTTTAGAGGAAACAGACCAACGGTCCCGATTACTGAACTACTGGCCCCACTTCTCAGAATATAAACCGCGTGTAATGTGCAAAGACACCCGAGCGTATCATAAAAACCCTCGTGATCCAAGAGTAATGCCCGCTATTAGGAGACTTTTCTAATGTACTGCTCACTTACGAGTAGGGGTGTACACAAACCGGGCTAGCCCGGTTATCTCGCTCGACCCGGCCCGAAAAAGCCCGACTCAACCTGACCCGAAACTGAGTTCGGGTCAGGACATGCCAATTTTCTAGGCCTGAAACCGAGTTCAGGCCGAGTTCGGATACATCCCAGTTCGGCCTGACTCGGTCCAAAACCCAACTCGCCCCAGCCCGACTCGGCCTGACCCGACCCGGCCCGGTCGGGTGTGTATATATATATATATATCTAACCCTACCGTCCCTTTCCCCTTTCACTTTCTGAGATCGCCCGACCCCATGGTCCCCACCAAACCCTACTCCCTGCCCGACGGTCCGACCCCACCAAATCTCTTTAATCTCTCTCTCTCTCTCTCTCTCTCTCTCTCTCTCTCTCTCTCTCTCTCTCTCTCTCTCGTCTCTAATCTCTCTCTCTCTCTCGTCCGACCAGCGGGCGGACGCTGTCCGACCACAGCCCCGCGCCTTGTAATGGGACGCGGATTACCTGCCAAATCCCTTCCCATGAACTTGCTATAAGGTTCGAAACTGGCCCGAACTCAGGTTCGAAACTGGCCTGAACTTGAAGGTTCGAAACTGGCCCGAACTCGCTCCGGGCCCGGTTCGGGCTGGAGATGTTGGCCCGGTGATCAGGCCCGGTCGGGTTCGGACCTTGTGTGGCTGTTGAACGGGCCTGGACAGGCTGAGGCCAGTTCGACTCGGCCCGACCCGTGTACACTCCTACTTACGAG
This sequence comes from Magnolia officinalis, assembly GCA_021015155.1. Classification (NCBI taxonomy): domain Eukaryota; kingdom Viridiplantae; phylum Streptophyta; class Magnoliopsida; order Magnoliales; family Magnoliaceae; genus Magnolia; species Magnolia officinalis. The sequence goes on along the minus strand of JAJHSJ010000001.1, from coordinate 8,585,205 downwards.
CCACCTTGCTAAGCCCTCTCATTCTTAACTTTCAAGAATATTCATGTATATTTACATGAATATATATGAATTTACATGAATATACATGAATTGACCAAAATGCCCTTACTTTATCATAAATGTAATTTTTAAAAGCTAGGATTCCCTATGGCTACGATTATAAGCGTAGCCATTGAAATTGACCACGAAATGAAAGAAATTTATTGCGAAGTGAATGGAATTGGCCGCGAAGTGAAAGAAATTCACCACGAAGTAAAGAAAATTGACCGCGAAGTGAATAAAGTGAATGAAATTGACCGCGAAGCGAAAAAAATTCATAGCGAAGTGAACAAAGTGAATAAAATTGGCCGCGAAGTGAAAGAAATTGGCCACGAAGTGAATGGAATTGACCGCGAAGTGAAGGAAATTCGCCGCGAAATGAATAGAATTGACCATGAAGTGAATGAAGCGAATGGAATTGACCGCGAAGTGAAGGAAATTCACCGCGAAGTGAAAGAAATTAACCACAAAGTGAATGAAGTGAATGGAATTGACTGTGAAATGAAGGAAATTCACCGTGAAGTAGATGAATTGAATGAAATTACCGCGAAGTAGATGAATTGAATGAAATTCACCACGAAATGAGTGAAATTTACCACGAAGTGAATGAAATTCACCGCGAATTGAATGAAGTGAATGTAATTGACCGCGAAGTGAATGAAATTCACCGTGAAGTAGATGAATTGGATGAAATTCATTGCGAATTGAATGAAGTGAATGTAATTGACCGCGAAGTGAAGGAAATTCATCGCGAAGTATATGAATTGAATGAAATTCACCATGAAGTGAAGGAAATTCACTGCGAATTGAATTTAATTGACCGCGAAGTAAATGAAGTGAACAGAATTCACCGCGAAGTGAGTGAAATTGACCGCAAAGTGAGTAAAATTGACCCCGAAGCTTATTAGCCATCCAACATATTGATAGTGTCACACAGACATGGATGAAGGCAAAACACAACTATCAGCTTGGCCCAAAACTTTTGTGGCCCATAAAAAGTTTTTAATGGCCATTAATCATTGTTTCCTATGGTGTGGTCCACCTAGAATTTCATTCACTTCGCAATAAAGTTCACTCACTTCATGGTGAATTTCAGTTACTTCGTAGGAATGTTGATGGACCTTAATGAGTTACATGATTGACTAGGAGGAATATTGATATTTCGTAGCCAGAATCCTTCTCCTTACCTTTGTGTAATCTATCCCACCTTGATAAGGCCTATGAAGGCCAATGATAGAAAGCACCACCATGTAGTGTAACTCATCGCCAATTTCGACCCTAGGCACACTTCCGAATATTGGCTTGTCAATGTTTACACACTTGTTTACTTCCTTGAGAAGCTTACTAGCAGCTAGGTCGATTCACCTAATGGCCTTCTCTTGTCCACTCTTTGCTTCCCTTATCACCGCGAATCAAATGAAATTCATCGCGAAGTAAAATGGAATTGACTGCGAAGTGAGTGAAATTGACCGCGAGGTGAATGAAATTAATCGCGAATTGATTGAAATTAACCGCAAAGTGAATGAAATTGACCGCGAAAAGAGTGAAGTTCACCGTGAAGTGAATGAAATTAACCGTGAAGTGAATGAAGGGAATGAAATTCACCGCGAACTAATTGAAATTGACCACAAAGTAAATGAAATTGACCGCGAAGTAAATGAAATTCACCGCAAACTGATTGAAATTGACCGTGAAGTAAATAAAGTTCACTGCGAAGTGAATGAAGGGAAAGAAATTGACCGCGAACTGATTGAAATTGACCACGAAGTGAATGAAATTCACCGCAAACTGATTGAAATTGACCGTGAAGTAAATAAAAATCACTGCGAAGTAAATGAAATTGACTACGAAGTAAATAAAATTCACCATGAAGTGATTGAAATTGACCGCGAAGTGAATGAAATTGACTGCGAAGTGAATGAATTTGACCGCGAAATGAACGAAATTCACCGCGAAGTGAACAAAATTGACCGCGAAGTGAGTGAAATTGACCACGAAGTGATTGAAATTAACCACGAAGTGATTGAAATGGATTTTCGACTATTGATCTGATAGAATCTTAGAAAATAACCAGGTTGATTGGCTAAAGTAGTTTTTTTACCCTAAAATCATATATGATACTTATTTATAAAAAAAATGTAGGGGAAAAAAGTTCTCCTTAAAAAAAAAAAAAAAAAAAAAACGCAGATTGCCACAGCACTAACTACCGCAGCACTACAGCAGTACTGCCATGGCAGACTATGCAGTATTTTATTTTATTTGGCTGGTGCAATCTCCCACTCCTTTTGTGGTCCCGCCATGAGGTATGTGTTATATCCAAACCGTCCATCTATTTGGCGAGCTCTTATTAAGGCTTGAGATGAAAAATATGATAGATCTAACCATCAAGGACCACACGTAAAAGGCAGTAGGAGATTGAATGTTTACCATTGAAACCCTTTTAGGGGCCACAGAAGTTTCGGATCAATATGAAATTTGTATTTCCTCTTCATCTAGGTCTTTGTGACATTATGAATAGATTGTATGAAAAATAAATGTTATGATGGCCTATGAAACTTTTTAACGGTGAAGCTATTTGTGGTGTGGTCCAGTTGATCTTTGGATTTGATTCTGTTTTTTGTAATGCTCTGAAATCATCTCGAAATATGGATGACCGTTGTGGATATAATTAATACATAACTGTGGGGCCATGTAACTTTGATCTCTTTTGAACCGTTCGGGTTATTTTGGTCCGGTGAAAAGTCGCCCGTACGCCAGGGGCTTAGTTTGGTATAGTAAATTTGGACGGGATAAGGTTGCTGGATGAAAGGTGAGTACAGGTGGAAAAATCTCCGCTCTTAATGAGTGGTTCCAAGCGGAAGCGGACCTGGAAGGAATCGGTCCGGCAGGGGATCTTTGGGCCCACGGTAATGTATGTGTTTTATCAAAGCTGTTCATCCATTTTTCCAGATCATTTTAGTACGAGACATATCTGTGGCTCAAGTGGACCACACTATCCGTATTGAACTCCTACCATTAAAAACTTCTTGGGGCCACAGAATTTTTGGATCATGTTTAAATTTTGTTCCCTTCATCCAGGTCTATGTGACCTTATGAACAGGTTGGATGGAAAATAAAAACTATGGAGGGCCCTAGGAATGTTTCAACACCCTAGGAATGTTTCAACAGTGGACGTCATTATCTCTGTTGCTTCTTGTGGTGTGGTCCACTTGAGAATTAAATCTTCCTTATTTTTTCCATAACATCCTAAAATTATCTGAAAATTTTGATGAACGGCATGGATAAAATCCGTAGGTCAATATGGCCCCACAGAGCCCCTGCCTGGACCGATTTCTGTCCAAGCGGGGCTTCCGTTCAAAACTTCACCCGCCATTCATTCTACAGAGTAACTGCGGTTTCACTCTTCACACTCCGCAGACGATCAACAATATATACACACGCATGCGTCCATTCTACGTTTGGAATGATATCCACAAATCCAAACCGTCTAAAAATTTATATTTCGAAAATTCAAGTAATATCAAAATTACTAGATGATCCAAACGGAAAGTTCAAACAAAAGAAATACCAACAGTACATCCACAGACTAATTTAACAAGCAAAAGCCCATCAATTGGAGATTAAGGTTCACCAACTAATTTAATTATGGGGCCACGGTACATCCACAGACGGTCCCACGAATTGAATGGTTTTGATTGGTGTAGGAATGGCTCTATGATAGAGCATGGGCTTTCATGCTGTCATTATATAAGCTCTGCTCTTCCTGGCATGAGCTGCAACAGAAACAACAGCCATGGAAGCTCTCCATCCTTTCCCCTCTCCATCTTTCAATCTCTCAATTCTCCGAACCAAACACTCAATACCATTTAAAAAACCAATCTTCTCTCTCCCATTCAAACACCCAAAATCCCATCTCTTCTCAATCTTCAAAGACAAAAACCAATTCAAGATCTTCTCAACGGCCACATCTTCCACAATTTCAACCACAGACACAGACCCAACTGCCCCAGACCTTGAATTCGAGGAAGAGAAGGAGAAATTCGACTGGTACTCAAACTGGTACCCGATCATGCCGGTCTGTGATCTCGATAAGAAGGTCCCACATGCGAAGACAGTGATGGGTCTTGATGTGGTGGTGTGGTGGGACAGGATGGAGGAGAAATGGCAGGTGTTCGATGACCGGTGCCCGCACCGTCTGGCGCCTTTATCTGAAGGACGGATCGATCAGTGGGGCCGGCTGCAGTGCGTCTACCACGGGTGGTGCTTCGATGGCGCTGGCGACTGCAAATTAATTCCTCAGGCACCGCTCGATGGCCCGCCGGTAATTTTTCCCACCAAAAACCCAAATTGTCTTTGCATTTCTTATGAACTTTGCAGTGTGGTCAATGAAACCATGTATCCAAATTGGAAAATTTAGTTTCAATTCTTTGAAACTTAGGGCCTGTTTAGAACTTGGAAGTTCACTCACACCTCAACGTCTAGGATTGAGAATTGCTTATTAATATAAATTCTACAGATTTCGGTGATTGGAAGCAGGCAGCACTGATTTCTTCGTAGTTGGAGAATTTATAGCTGGATTGAATTTGGGTAGTATTTCAGTAGCTTTTTGGATTTGCTTAGGGGTCTTTTGGAAACCTGGCAGGATTACAGTAGCCGTTTGGCTGATTGGATTTGGATTCTTAGAGGATTTGAAGTCCCTGATATTTGGATTCTGTCATTGTGCCTGGCAACCTGGATTTTCAATCCTGTGGATTTCATTTTGTTCAGCAACCTGGATTTGTGGAATCAAAATTGTTTTCTGGGGCTCACTTTGATGTGAAATGACATCAAATCCATTTATCATGTGTGCCCTCTCATGTTTTCCGTGGCTGTCAAAAATAAGGTGATCGAAAACTTAGGGGGGCCACTGTAAACAAAGATAAGACAATCCTCCTTTGGTTTTCTTGTATTTGAGACAACCCTAAAGGATTGAATATATAGATATCTACAATTATCTAAATGATAAAAACAGAATCATCTATCTATACATGGAAATTAATTATACAAGGCATGTGGCTTGTCTAACATGGAAATTAGCTATACAAGGCATGTTTCCTGTCTAACATCCCCCCTCAAACTGATGCTGGTCATCGACAAGTAATAGTTTGCCAACTAGAAATGAGTGACGTGCAGAAGTGAGGGACTTCGTGAGAATGTCTGCAATCTGATCATGGGATACGACATGTGGAAGAGAAATGAGCCCAGACTAAAACTTCTCTCGAATGAAGTGACAGTCAACCTCAATATGCTTTGTCCGTTCATGAAAAATAGGGTTAGAAGCAATCTGAATGGTACTGAGATTATCTACATTGAGTGGAGTAGGATTCTGTAGATGAACGCCCAAGTCGGAAAGAAGTCCATGTAACCAGACAAGCTTACTACAAGCAGTTGACATCGCTCGATACTCTGCTTCCTTGCTTGATTTGGAAACAGTGACCTGCTTCTTACACTTCCAAAAGATGAGAGAAGAGCCGAGAAAAACACAGTATCCAGTGGTAGATCTTCGTGTGAGAGCGCAACCGGCCCAGTCAGCATCCGAATAAGCACGAAGATCTAAAGTTACAGTGGAGGAGAAGAACAGTGATCGATCTAGAGTTTCACGTAGGTACCGTAGGATGTGTAACACCGCAGTCATATGAAGAGTCCGATGAGCAGATACAAACTGGCTGACTACTTGGACTGTGTAGGTAATATCACCATCGTCACGGCCATATTGAACGTTAAGTTCTACGAGAGTCTGAACTGTCATCTGATCCGTCAATGAGGCCAAGGCGAGAAGATCTTTGGTATATTTACGCTGGCTGACCAGGATCCCACGTTTAGAACGTGAAAATTCAAGCCCAAGAAAGTATATCAGATGGCTGAGGTCTTTCATCTTGAAGGATGATTTCAAAACCTCATTTAATTCTGAGATGCCAGTAGCATCGCTACCAGTCAGGAGTAGGTCGTCAACATATACGGGAACAATAACAATTCCGCGATCAGTGGTGCGCAAAAATAAGGATGGGTCATGATCACTTTGAGTAAAGTCAGCACCCGTAACAACATCATGAAAGCGTTGGAACCATGCTCGAGGTGCTTGTTTGAGGTCGTACAGAGCTTTATTTAGGCGACATACCTTATTGACAGGGATTAAAGAGCCAGGATGAGGTTTCAAATATAATGTTTCTTGGAGGTCTCCATGAAGAAAAATATTTTTCACATCCATCTGAGCGAGTGGCCAAGAACGAACGGATGATATTGCCAGAAAAGTGCGGACAGTTTTCATCTTGGCCACAGGAGCGAATGTCTCATCATAATTAATTCCGTGTTCCTGTTTGTATCCCTGAGCGACAAGCCGAGCCTTGTATCGATCCAATGATCCGTCAGACTTGAGCTTTACAGAATAAATCCATTTACTACCAATTAATTGTTGGTCAGTGGGTCGATTGACAATGTCCTACGTATGGTTATCATCCAATACTTCAAGTTCTTCTGCCATAGCATTCTTCCAACAATCATGAGTGGCTGCCTGAGGGTATAAAGTAGGAATAAATACAGTATCCAGAGTAGCATTCATGGTAGACATAGAGTATATCAAGCAATCAGGTTGTCGATGTACACGAGCGGAACGACGTATCAAGGGGGGTTCTGGATCTGCAACAGGTATAGTAGGGAGAGGAATAGGTGGTGGATCTGTACGTGGTCGTCGTGAATAAACCTGCAACGGACGAGAGAGTGTACTCAAGGCAAAAGGAATGTCAGGAAAAACGGTAAAACCAAGAGAGTTTGGTGCGTGCGAAGGAGGAACAAATGAATGAAAGACAATATGCTCAAGAAAAATATGTCGTGACACTCGAACACAACGAGAGACCGGATCATAGCATCGAAAACCCTTCTGAGTTTCTCCAAATCCCAAGTATATACATTTGACTGATTTTGGGGAGAGTTTGTTACATTCTCATGATGCCAGGTAAACATAACATACATAACCAAAAACATGAAATGTGGAATATGTAGGGAGTAAACCGGTGAGAACAAAGTAGGGAGATTTACTGTTTAGAACTTTGGTTGACATCCAGTTAATCAAGTAGACTGAATGCATCATAGCTTCCGCCCAGAAAGAACGAGGAACACTCATAGCTGTTAGCGGGTGTTGGCAGTTTCAATAATATGACGATTTTTTCATTCAGCCACCTCGTTCTGTTGTGGAGTATCAGAATAGGTGGTCTGATAAATAATTCCATGACCTTGAAGATATGTACGAAAATTGGTGGAGAGATACTCACCCCCAGAGTCAGAGCGGAGAATTTGAATTTTTACTCGAAATTGAGTGTCCACCATAAAGTGAAATATCTTAAAATTTTCAAAAACCTGTGACTTAGAGTGCAGAAAGTAAATCCAGGTGTAACGTATGAAATCATCAATGAATATAACATAGTATCGTAGTCCAGAGAGTGACATAATTGGTGAAGGACCCCATACATCCGTATGCACTAGCTCAAATATAGATGATGATTTTGTAGTACTTAGAGGAAAGGGAATACACTTACTTTTTGAAAGACAACAGGAAGAACAAGAATAATTCAAATTACTTTTATTAAGAGAAATATTCCCTAACATGTCAGAAGAAAATAATTGAATCAACTAATATGAATGTGGATGACCCAGGCGAAAGTGCCAGAGTTTCCACATTTTATTTGCCGAACAAATATATGAGGAAGATGGAGAAAAGAAATAACGAGCCGGAGTGACAGATGGGTCAAAGTCCAGCACGTACAGACGACCATGCCGCCTACCCCTCCCAAGTACTTTCCCCGTTGCCAGATCCTGCACAAAACAACGGGTTGGAAGAAATATGACTAAGCAATTATTGGATGTAAGTCGACCAACATAAATTAAATTTAAGGAGAGTTTAGGGACATGAAACACATCATGAAAGGTGAACTGGCGATGGACAGAAGGAGAGAATCAATGAACCAACGGACTGAATAGGTAGTCTAGTGTCATCCGCAGTAGAAATAGCTTGATTGCTAGTATATGGACAAATGTCGCGAAGATGTGATATGTCACCAGTCATATGATTGGAAGCACCAGAATCGAAGAACCATGTAGAAGATGAGGATATACCTGACATACCGGCAGCAGAAAGGGCTTGCACAATCTGCTGGAGCATTGTAGAAGTCAAATGTGAGGAAAGTCCTTCAACAGAAATAGTAGATGCAGTATCGCTAACAGAAGGCTTGGAAGAAATAGTGGCAGAAGTAGCAGAAAGAGCACGACCACGGCCACGACTTCGACCACTACGTCCACGGCCGAAAGAGGATGCATAGGCACGTGAACGACAATCCTGAATACCATGACTAGTCCGTCGACAATAAGCACACCAATTTTTGCACTGAGCGAACGACATGTCCCACTTTGTTACAGCCGTGACAAGTTAAAGGAGTGGAACTACGGTTTGGTGCAGAGGTGGATACAACGAGTACCAGATCGGATGGTCCCAGAGGTGGGGAAGTGGGAGAGAGAACTTTCAGTCGTTGTTCCTCAGCTAATAAATCATTAATAACCGAATTCAATGAAGGAGTTGGGCTACAGTTCAGGAGAGTAGCCCTACAATGCTCAAATTCCGGACGCAGCTTCATAAGAAACTGTCAAACTTGCACATTATCGCGCATTGTTTGGAATATCTTAAAGTCATGAGGAAATTCTGAATCCATCATAGCCATCTCTGTCCAAATTGCAACAGTTGTATAGTAGAATGTTTGAATACTTTTGTCACCCTGAGTAAGGTGAACCAGATCTTGTTTCAGGCAGTATAACCGAGCCGCATTACTCTATTGATAAATTGTCTAGAGATGCTCCTACATTGCCTTAGCAGTGCGGTGTGGCGTGAGGCTAACAACAATTGACCAATCGACCGAATCAAGAATCCAAGTAATAATCTGTCCATTTTTTTATTTCCCACTCAACTATTTTATCGGCATCTGTGGAAGTGAGGACAGTAACAGATCCATCAATTAGTCCCCACAAACCATGACCCTTGAGGAAACTCTTAAAGTGGATGGCCCATAAATTGTTGTTGGTACCATTGAAACCACAACGTGGGCCCTCTGTACGGGAGGAGTCTTTGTCCATAGATCTGAAGCGATGTAAACTATGCTAAGGAAGGATATACCTTGCAGCAGAAGAGCTGGTCGCAACAACAACAGAAGATCTGGTTGCAGCAACAGCAACAGCAGTAACAGCAGAAGATCTGGACGCAGCAACAACAACAGGAAAAGGGTTTAGGGTTGGTCGGAACAAGGTTAGGGGTGGTTGACGCGGCAGGGGTGGTTGGGTGACGCAACAGGGGTGGTCGGACGGGGGTTGGGTGACGTAGCAGGGGCGCAAGGGGTGGTGTCGGTGACGCAGCAGGGGTGCAAGGGGCCGGAACAGGGTTTGCTGACGCAGGAGGGGCCGGATCTGTTAGGAGGTGATGCCGGTGACGAAGGAGGTGCCGGATCAGGATGTGCAGCTGAAGATGGTGGAGCAGAGTTGGATTGCTGGAGATCGGTATGGCTCTGATACCATGTAAACAAAGAGAAGACAATTCTCCTTTGGTTTTCTTGTATTTGAGACAACCCTAAAGGGTTGAATATATAGATATCTACAATCATCTATACAAGGTAAATGATAAAAACAGAATCATCTATCTATACATGGAAATTAGCTATACAAGGCATGTGGCCTGTCTAACATGGATATTAGCTATACAAGGCATGTTTTCTATCTAACAGCCACACCAGAGGGAACAGCTGGGATGCCCACCATTAAAAACCTTCTAGATTACCTCTGGGGCACACCTTCTTTGATATGCACCATCTAATCCATTCAGAATGCATCTCACCAGGATGCATGGACCCCCCAAAAATTAGGCCATTCCAAAGTTAGGTGGGCCACACCAGAGGGAATGGTTTGAAAATTTTGACTGTTGAGCTGGATCTGGAATCCTTGTATTTTGCAACGCAGCTTTTTCAAAGGAAGCAAAATTTGTAGAGAGAGAGAGAGAGAGAGAGAGAGAGAGAGAGAGAGAGAGAGAGAGTTGGAATATTTTGGATTTGGAATTGGAATCCAAATCCAGCCCCAATCCAGGTAGCCAGACAACCCCTAATGGATTCCGACTAAAAGCATGTTTTTGGATTCCTGGCCAGTGGCTGGCCTGCAAATTCTGGGGAAATGGATTCCCTACCAATGGCCACTTTCCTTATTTTTTCTATAAATAGAACTGCTCAGCCGACTTCTTTCCCAGTACCCAATACAGTTCCTAAATACCAGAGAAGTACATTTCCGGTACCAAAACATTAGTGGTAGGATCTCTTCTCTGGGATATTTGTTTCCTGGAAAAAATTTCTTAAGTAAATTCAAAATTCCAGGTTGCCAAACAATCCCTTGTAAACAAACCCACATAGAAAGAATTTCTTAACTTCAAAATTCCAGGTTGCCAAACAACCCCTTGTAAACAAACCCACATAGAAAGAATTTCTTAAGTAACTTCAAATTTCCAGGTTGCCAAACAACCCCTTGTAAACAAACCCACATAGAAAGAATTTCTTAAGTAACTTCAAATTTCCAGGTTGCCAAACAACCCCTTGTAAACAAACCCACATAGAAAGAAATTCTTAAGTAACTTTAAAATTCCAAGTTGCCAAACAACCCCTTGTAAACAAACCCAAATGAGAAGCAAGCGATTGATTTTAATTTCTTCTCATCGATGCCATCTCAGTCCTCTTGTTATAACGGGCCTTCCAAATTAGAGGCAATTTCATGGTTCTGCTCTCGTCCTTCTGAGATTGGATGATGTTATAGGAAAGAAGTGAAAATCTTCAACGGTGGTATGAGGAAATGTTACCCATTATTGCTATCTTTCAGCCATGAGACTGTGACTGTGTCAGCTGAGGTAGATGTACTTCATCCCCATCGTATTTGCTATTAAAACACTTACGTGTCTCTGCTCATTACCTGGTTTTACACCTTTACTTCCTTTCCAGGTGTTTGGGCGAAACCAGTGTTTTAAATAGCTACGCTATACGCTATGTAGCGTAGCTTAGACTTAACGCTGCGTAGCTCATGAAAATAGCTTACGTCACATGTAGCCTGCTCTACATTATAACTTGCATACGCTACACGCTACATAAGACTATATGCTACACACTATGTAGCTTACATTACAAGTTATTTTTCACTAAAATAAAATCAATTAATGTTTTCAATGATTTGTTGCATTTTTCTATTTTCAATAAAAATTAGATAATCTTTTCAATGCTTTTAGTAAAATTATATAAGCAACAATATTAATTCAGTTTCGTTGCTCTTCTTTACCTTTATACTTAATCATTGTCCTTTCTTATTCCTTTAGGTTGCATTTGGTTGCACCAAATATCATGCAATTTTGTTAAATTTCATTATTAATCAATATAATTTGGTGCAGAATATCATGAAATTGGTGTAACCAATCGCAACCTTGAATAAAAATCTAGAATTTATGCTACACGCTTTGTAGCTTACGCCTCACGCTTTAGAGGGGTGAGCGCTACGCTACATGTTATTCGCTATTTAAAACATTGGGTGAAACAGGCGACGAAAACCATCCGTAATTTGTAATTGGTCTATGATATTCCTCTCTTTGGGGATGACAAGGGCTTTTGTGTCCTTTCTTTTACCAACTTTATTTGGGCTTGTTGGATGGTAAAATCTGTAAAATAGAGATGTTCCCTCATGCACATAGTTTTATACAAATTGCCAATTTTCGTTCTTTCCACTCTTTCGAGCTTTGTAATATCACCAACTAAATAAAAAGAATTCACAAGCTAACTAATCTCTTTGCTGCACATGGAAAGTTCATCAATTAGTGTTTAATGTTGGACTAATCATATTCGGGAAACACAGTGTCCAGAGCTTCAGCGAATGTGAAGTTCGTTGAGGACTTCATACATGCGGCCATGAAATGGTGATATAGACCATTGATCTGACGAGGCACCTCTTTGTGTGGGGGATGCCTTTAAAAATCTCCCAGATTGAGAGATCCTAGCCTTCCAATTGCTAGGTTTCAAATACTGCTAATTAGAAAGTACAGTAACAGCCCATATTCAACCGATAAATATGCTAGAGTAAAAAGTCTTAAATCTACCAATGTGGGAGATTTTGGGGCATACCCCATCCATGATGTGGCAATCAGATCAAAGGTGTAGATCATTGTACCATGGACCCCACATGCACAGAAGCCTTGTCAAATGTATGTTTACCAAGGCTTGGTATTCTTCATTATCTTCAAAACTGTTTAACGGGAATGTTTCCAACCTATAGGTAGTGAAGTATCAAGTTCTTAACTGCCCAGATACAGGACTTGAATTGACAACATCACAAAATATGTGCAGATTAATACATTCAAGAAGGCATGTGCAGCTGTTTATCCAAGCTGTGAGCAGAACAAGATTGTTTGGTTTTGGCCGAGCACTGAGCCCCAGTTCAAAGATATTCTGATGAAGGAAAAACCACCGTACATCCCAGAGTTGGATGACCCATCATATACGAGTTTATATGGAAATAGAGATATACCATATGGGTTTGTCTTTCTTGGTCTTGAAACTTGATTACTGTAAATAGATTCGGGAATTATAACTTTTAGATAGTTGCATTCAGCTTTACTTTTCTTTTAGAAGATAATATCAGTTTACATCATTTATGTTCTAAAGTGTTGTTATGGGCAGTGTTCGAATTATCTCCGATATTATCTTTATCTCCAGCTTAGCGATACCGATAACACTGGTAGTATCAGAAATTTCAGGTATTAGCAATGTATCGCTAAGTATTGCCAACGTATCAATATTGCTAATGTAATCGTCAATATTTTCAACTATGTAAACTCTAGGTGTTGCTTCTAGTATCAGAAATTTCAGGTATTAGCAATGTATCGCCAACGTATCAATATTGCTAATGTAATCATCAATATTTTCAACTATGTAAGTTCTAGGTGTCGCTTGTATTGCCAATGCATCAATATCGGCAATGTATCACCAATATTTTCAACTATGTAAATTCTAGGTAATGCTTGTATCATAAGTGTATCGACGATATTTCAATAATATCGCCAATGTATTGATATCATTATAAATTTATTTCTTAAAAAAATTATTTCAATTTTTTTTCATGGGCACATGGTTGTATGTAGTGTTCAATTTACCATTGATAATATTAATAATATCTCGATATTATCGATATCGCAACATGCGCGATATTGAGACCACAATCTTTTGTTTCCTTTCCAATTGTTGATGATTTTTTGGTGAAATATCATGTGTTGTTGATATTTTGCAATATCGATGGATGTTTGGATGGAAGGTTGGATGGTTAAATAGGCTGGATGGGATGGTTGAACTGATTTCTTACTACAACACGTGCTTTTGAGGCCCCATTAAATGGAAACTTGTTATGTGTGTATTCTTTTTGCAATTTTTTTTTTTTTAAATTTTAAATATGCAAATATGTACATTTTAACATCTCCTGAAGTTTCGCTGAAAATTCCACCGTTTTCCTCATGTTTCCCCTCATTTCTGGTTATCAGTGATATTATCGGCGATATCGATATTGTTTCCGTATCTCTAGCTAGCGAAACTTGTAGCGATACCGATACTTTGAACACTGGTTACGGGTCGGCTTGTTTCCCCTCAAAATGCCAATCTTTCTCACTTCCCATTTCTTGAATCCTTAAAATGAGTGATTTCCCTCATCGCTTCCTGTATTCATTTCTATTCTGGTAACTATGTTCTAAAGCTTATTTCTCAATGCCATTAAGGTGATATGACTTTAATGTTTATGTTTGAATATACCATAATCCTGCATATATTTCTTGAAGATAATTTGAGTTGAGGCATGATTCAGTCATTCCTGTTGCTTTGCAATCATCATTGATCCGGGGGGGGGGGGGGGGGGGCAAAAAAACCTCTTGGAGTGCCTTCAGTTTTTAGTTCTTTTGAATGTACACTGAATCATGATAAATACAAAACTGGCATATCAGGTATGAAGTTCTGGTTGAAAATCTCATGGACCCAGCTCATGTTCCGTATGCCCACTATGGAATAATGAGAGTACCAAATGCAAAAAACAGATAAGTGCTTCTAGATAACCTCTTCTCTCTCATTTTGGGTCATTGGAAGTATTTTACATAGATCATCGTCGCTTCCTAAGGTATCATTGTTCTTTTTATTGGTTATAACAAGTTAGTGAAACAATTCGATGCCCGAAATTTCATTAACATTTAATAATGTTTATCTTGCTAATCTTAGTTTACAGATCTCAATTCTTGTGTTTGTAAAATTTCCACTAACACATCTTCATCTTTCACACCTAAGCGTGATCGAGAAGGAGGGAGGCCTATGGAAATTTCAGTGGAGACATTAAATGTAAATGGTTTTTTTGCAAATCAAGGGTATGGCTATAGTAAGTTTATGGCACCTTGTATTTTTTATGCTTTTCCAAAATCGGCACCGAGCTATGAATTGTCTACATCAATGAGCATTGAACAGGTAATGTGTTGAATTTTCTTATTTATTTTCCACAGCTGAATTAATGGAAGTTTCATATCTTTTCTTAGTAATTTCATTATTTAACTTTCATATAATTGGGTTTGATGTAGGAGTCATCCACCAATTCTGATCAAAGACAACGGATATTTCTTCTCATTTTTGTCTGTATTCCGGTTAGCCCTGGTCAAAGCAGATTGATTTGGGCCTTTCCAAGAAATTTCTCACATTGGTTAGATCGAATTGTTCCAAGATGGATGTTTCATGTGGGACAAAACCTGATTCTTGATTCTGATCTTTATCTTCTTCATTTGGAGGTAACTTCCATTTCTCAAGTTCCCCTCTTCGACGGATCTAAAGAACGAGGAATTATGTGACCCTTGAGCTGGGGATATGCACAGTATCCTCAAGTCTTAAATTCAGATCAGCGGGGTTCATGATTCAATGATTCAGACCATTAATGTGGCGATCCCCACCATGGATGGGGAATTCTCGAAGATCCCCTGATTGAACAATCCTAGCCCTTCTACCAGGGTTCTAAAAACATAATGTTGAGACTAGAATACAACCTGGGAGATATTAGGGGAATGACTTATCCACATTGGAGGCCATCATAGAAGTGGTCTAGATAACTCGCCCAAGGGTCCCGCTTGTCCAAACAGAATGCTTGAGGATATTGTGCATATTCCTCGTAAAGAATTCAGTTGGGTTTGCTTGTATTTACTGTTCTGCCATTTAGCTGTTCATTTACATGCATGGTAACCGTGATGTTTCTTCTTATGCCCATCATCATTGTTTTGGTCAAATTTTACATTTGAAAAGCATCTATTAGGCTGCTTCTGGGTAGGGGATCCCCAAAAAATCAGGATTAAGCTCATTCATGATTTTGGCACGCCCCATACCATCCAAGTCAGATTCATGTTGCAAAAGTGACACTTTCTTCTGCTGGATGACAAGTTTCAACATGTTTCTTCAGAAAAATCTAAAATTGTATTAAGTGGAAGAAAGCAGCACTTACGTAATGTGAATCTGATTTGGAGGTTATGGAACCCACCAAAATCGGGAAAAGGAGCCTTATTTTATGTTAGCATTGCCTGACTCAAATTTTCTTTATAGGAGCGGAAGATAGCTGAAGTTGGCCCATCCAATTGGCAAAAGGCCTGTTTTGTTCCAACAAAGTCAGATGCTCTTGTAGTTGGCTTTAGAAAATGGTTGAGAAAGTATGCGGGTGGTCAGATCAAGTGGGGAAACAAGTTTGATGTAGGACTTCTTCCAATTCCTCCAAGAGAACAGCTACTGGATAGGTTTGTTGATGTTCTATTTGTAATGAAATTCTAATCACATGAACTAGTAGGCTTGGAATTGGGCTGGCATTGGCCTGATTCCAGTCTGAGCCCCAGCCGTCTGTGAGCCAAGTCTGGACGAGTCTAGGAGCTGCAGGTTGGATCCGGGCTGAGTTTTCAGGCCTGGTATCTAATCAGGCTTGAGGCAGTCTTGAGCCTGCCGGAGGCCCAATAGGGCAGCCTGATTTATTTAACATCGTTGGGCTGACTACAGGTCTTGTCCTAGGCTGAGCTTGATTCCTCAGCCAGCGATCCACTTTTTATGTAAACGAGTACGTGTGGCCTACCTCATGACTAGACTATCCCCATTTTCAGGCAACAATGCATACCAAATGATGCTTGCCTAATAAATGGCTTGGATTTCACATGTGCCACCCAACCCCATGTTGCATCGTTAAACCCAGCTTGAACCTTTCGAAGGGAAGTTAGATGGACCCAAGATCATAGTAAGGTTCCTACGATGAGTATTGTGGTATGGTGTCATTTTTTTTAACAATGGTTTTTCACATATTATAAGTTCTTATGGAATAGTTGGAACTAGATGTGTATGTCCTCAGCTGAGGTCTAGAGCTAAGAATTGTCCTTTTATCTATATCATATTTTGACGTTTTGTTTCTTATTTCTCTTATTTAATATAACAGAAATTAAAAAAGATTCATTTTCCAATGAACAAAAGAGAATAAATACTAAGCCTACCAAATACAAGGCATGTTTGGGAAACCATCAAATTCTCCAAAAAGGATCACGTGAAGTTCCCTCATAGTTTTTGCAAGACCAACATATTTTCCTGGAGAACCAGTAAATACTTCTGCTACGAAGAAAGGTTGTAATAAGAAACACTCGATTTTTTGTGCTCGTGCTACGGTTAAACAATCCTTTCCAAATAATTCGTCCAACCCAAGGATAGCTATAATATGTTCAAGTTCTTCGTAATGTTGTGTAGTTTACTTCACTCTTTGCGTAGTTTCATTAACAATTCACAAAACACATTAAAAGCGTCAAAAGGGAAAGATTCGACTTCCCTCCCATTCTGCATCTCTCCTCTTTTTCCCCTCATGGATCTCTCTCTCTCTCTCTCTCTCTCTCTCTCTCTCTCTCTCTCTCTCTCTATCCCTCTCTCTCTCTCTCATTTAATAATCTGGAACCTTGGGTTACTGACTGGTGGAATACCAGGCAATCTGAAACTTTTTGAATGATATTCAAGAGAAAAACTTTATAGAAAGATTCATGGAATTACAATAACTATTCCTGTTGGACGAAATGATAAAGAGAGTACCTGGAGACATGGATACAAAAGCTTCATATAGGAATCCACATAAAAACAATACAGTTGGTCAAAATGCACACTGAAGATCATATCCATGTCATTTTGCATTGTCTTAAACCCTATTCCTACAATGATGAATATAAGTGCATCGAACCAGTTGGTCCTCTAGCATATCCCATGTTACCCCAAAGGCGTTGGTCTATATTAGAAAAGATTCAGAATTAATAAGCTCTCTGAGTCTTTGACAGTTAGGAGTAGGTAACCCATTTCCTGTCTTTGTTTCTATTGCATATTATCTCATTACCTCAGTGTAAATCCAGGATTTCCTTGACTTCATATATATACGAAATAATCATGATATTGATACAATTCATCATTCTTCTTTGTAGTACTTCAATATTGTTGCATTGAAACATATAAATGTTGATTAATCTTGCTAATGTTGAACTTGGTAAAAGAAATGGTTGAATAATTGAAAATTGAGATTACGTAGGAATACACGTTAGATGTTGAGATTACGCATTGAATTTTTGGTTGACACTTGAGCTAAGGTATACGCCCCCAAAACAAAGAGCTTTGAATACTAAAAGAAAAGCGCCTATACCTAACAAGATTAAGAGAATACCCAAAATTGTGGTCATTTTATTTATCTCTTTCCATACATAACTGAAGAATGGAAAGGCTTCTTTAAGAGTCTCAGGTCTGACAAGTGCATGATGAATACTGCCAAAGCCACATATGTTTGATCATTAGGCTTCAACCGGGTTATTCTATTCCAACTCTTATGTGGAGCTGATATTATTACTAGTATTCGATAAATATTCCTATTTATGACAACGTAGAATGG
Source organism: Magnolia officinalis (assembly GCA_021015155.1). Classification (NCBI taxonomy): domain Eukaryota; kingdom Viridiplantae; phylum Streptophyta; class Magnoliopsida; order Magnoliales; family Magnoliaceae; genus Magnolia; species Magnolia officinalis. The sequence goes on along the minus strand of JAJHSJ010000001.1, from coordinate 8,567,130 downwards.
AAAGGATTCTTCAAGAGTCTCAGGTCTGATAAGTGCATGTTAAATGCTGCCAAAGCCGGAGATGTGTGATCATTACGCTTCAATCGGGTTATTCTATTCTTACTCTTATGTAGATCTGATAATATTTCCAGCACTCGATAAATATTTCTATTTACGGCGACGAAGAATCAAACTATTACTATATTTATTCTTTTTCCCACTTCTTCCAAGCACAGGATAACTTCAAGGGGTTGTGGGCTTTTTTTTTTCCTACCAATCCCTTCCTTTGGATACCTGGATTTCTGGTCCCTGACTTTCGTACTTCCAACTCTCACAATTGAAACTTACTATTGATTTGATTCTATAGATAAATCAAGTCAATCATCCAAACCTCTCACTAATCAGCATTGAGACTCAATTTGGGGACGTTTTGGCTTTTATTTCCTACTAACGTGATTTCCATTACAAAATGTAGTTAGCACATTAGTCATGGTTAGCAGCTCCATATCAAGGTCATCAAATTCACTCAGTGAATGAGTAAATGATTGAATTGGATTTGGCTGGATGGTACCAAACAAATTAAGTACTAGCTCTCATTATAACATATGAAAGATCTTTTATCCATATTGAATCCGAAATTGGATTCCTGATCTAATCAAGATTCCCATTGAATATATCATTTTTTCTCGTTCTTTTGTATAACCTACCATTGCATGGCATCATCAAATGACACAAGTCTTTGATAACAATCCACAATGCACTAGACACCCTTGTAGATGTCCCCATTCTTTCCCCAAACCTTGCTACTAAGAAAGACTCTCACTTCTTAAAATATCCCATATATGTATGCTGGAATTGGGAAGAGGTCAGATTTATCCTGATGACATTCGATTGTTTCAGATTTGATCAGAATCAATACAAATGGATGCAGGGAAGAAATGCCCAGTTGAAGTGTAATGATTGTACATCTGTAATGCGTATGTCCCATGATAGGTGCACATTCTTCTAGCCTTTCCCAGGAGTTGATGACTATTCATGGCTATTACCTTGACTGCAAAGAAGAGTTTGACCCAAACGACATACTACATCTGACTACTGACTATAACCCATTTCTACAGATCGATTCAGCAGCTTTTTGTTAATTTTGAATGATGTCTTACTGGAACTGTCCATATCCGTTTCATCCTTCAGAACTATAGCACATCCCAGATCTGAGAAATAGTCCAAATCATTCTCTTTTGTGGCTGCAGAAATGTACCATCTCTTTCTATTGAATCAAAGCTCGACACGAGTGCTTCACTTTTTAAATTGTGGCTAGTGAGGCATGGACCGACCACATGTTCTAACACATGCTCATATGTGCCATGTGTTTGAAAATCTGAACTGTTCATCAAACTCTGCATCACAAAATAAATAAATAAATAAATAAAACACCCCAACAGAATTTCAGGTGCGTTGGATGCCTGGGTGGGCCACAATATTAAGTTCATCTCCACCATTTATATGCTTTCAACAGGCGCTGACACTATTATTGGTGCTTGTTGGGACAAAAATGCATTTTTAGTGGCACCCAAACACTTCCTAAGGAAGTTAACTACATTTTGGACATTTCCTCTCTATTGAACTAATTATTGGAATCGAATCCAATAGGCATGTCCAAACACAGCTTTTAATGAACGCTTTCGGTGTCCTGTCCATCATGGTAACAAGGAGTTCTCACAAACTATTCTGCATTCTTCCAGATACTGGTCTCATGTTGTGAACTGCTCAAGCTGTCGCGTTGCAGTAAAAGGACTGAAAGCACTCGAGGTTTCTCTGCAAGTTATCTCCCTAGCTTCGATCGCCATTGTTGCCGCCCTGAAGCAGAATGTGATGTCAACGGTCTCACGGAGTGTGGTGGTGTCAATGGCAGTGGTATGCTTCCTGGCTTCTAAGTGGCTATCTCATTTCATCTACAAGAATTTCTACTACCACGACTATAACCATGCTCTTAAATGAGTGAATTTTATTTTTCTTTAAACCTTGTCGTGGGAATTACACCTGATTTCCTCATTGTAATATATTCCTATTGAAGATGTAAGAATGACATTGAACGAGAAACAATCATGTTTCTCAGTCTTCTCTCTCACTCTCTCTCCCCCCGACATTACGTATGGTCTTTTTGTAGTATGTTTTACCTGATCAGAGGCCCACATTGGCAGGGCTGCCTGTAGATAAAGTTGTATATAATGGAGGATCTAAGGAGGGTTGAAATGGGAAATTGAGAGATTTGTGGGTTCACATCTTGACTCAAATAGTCAGTTTCTGAAGACACAGAAAATTGACAGATTTATGGGTTATCTTGACTTACTTTTTTAAAGCAATATAATTTTGACATTTTATTTCTCTATGGAGAAAATTCAACACAATTTAGGATCTTCGTAAGGGTGGAAATGGCCCAGTTTGGACGGGGCTTTGACCTGTTAGTTTGGCCCATGGACAGGATTGGGCTTGGCATTTATGTTTCAATCAGTTTTTGGGCTGGGCTTGGAAGGCTTGGGCTTAGATCATGAGAAGGAAACCTCAAGAGTGGAAACCCATATTGCTTTTCGATTTGCTATTACAATCTATTGATTTCTCACACCCCACACATGCCATAGTGACCCTCACATGCAAGATTCAGGCCATTGGTCATACTAGTCATTGGTGTATATGGCCTAGCATCCATGTCAGGCCTATCTTCTAATCGAATGGACCTTGTAGTTATGTTGACTATGTATCATTTGTTGGATATTTTCAAAATAGGAAATATTTCATGTTGGTTTATAATTAAAAATGGTGTAAATTTTCCAATGAAAGATTCAATTTTATTTTATTTTTCTTCTCCCTCCAAAACTTTTATTTAAAAAGATGTCATATGTGAAAATGAATTTGAGCCACGCCAGCTGCAGACGACTAATCGAGTTGTGACTGGTGCCAATCTACCGGAGATTGCCCCACCTTGCAAGTGTCGTGGAATCCACTCAACATAAGTTTATTAAAACTATGTCATGGATAGCCTAGAGAGAGAAAGAAGGGCCACCTACTAGGTGGGCCATATCTCCAAGACTAGATCAATCAGATGATTTAAACGTCCAAATAATCACCATAGAAGGCCATAATTGAAATCTACGAGAAAATGCCCCAAAAATGATTGCACGCTGAATTTCCCCACTCGAGTGCAATATGCATTCGGAACAAGTTGATTTGTCGGACTTTTGGGATATTCTGTAATATGGCCCATCCAAGAGATGACCAATTGATTGGATGGTCAGGATCAATCGTACACTTTAATCGGTGGTGGTGTAAATCAATCCTCCTTATGTATGGAAAGCCGTCAAAGTCTTTTTTTTCTTGAAGGCAAAGCGAAAGTAACAATGCTGCCATATCCGCAACCAGGAGCGAGCTGAGCAAACCATGTGGGGCCACCTTAACGTATGCGTCTTATCAACGCCGTCCATCTATTTTCCAACTCATTTTAGGGCATGCGGTCAAAATCGAAGAATATCCTAAACTTAAGTGGGCCACACCACAAAAACAGTGGGAATTGAACGCCTACCGTTGAAAATTTCTTGGGGCCACGGAAGTTTTGGATCATGCTGCTATTTTTTATTTCCTTTTGTCCATGTCCGTGTGACCTTACGAACAGGTTGGATGACAAAAAAAACATCACTGTAGGCCATAGGAAGGTGTCACGGGTGGACGTCATTATCCCCACCTTAGATTTGGTGTGGTGTGGCCCAATTTAGATTTGGATATGTTTCAATTTCGGCGTCGTGTCCTAAAATGAGCTGAAAAAACGAATGGACGGCATGGATAAGACACATACGTTACGGTGGGCCCCGCAGAGTTTACTCAGCACGTTGAGTTACTCAGTACGCAGTCCGCGTCCGCGATATCCGTTGTAAACGAAAGCGTTGATACTCTGGCAGTGTGATGGTTGATACGCAGGTTCTAGAAAACTGCACGTGGCATTTGGGTGGACCCTAAACTAGATATAAGTTTAACTTGATTTTCTAATGGGGGTGATCGGTGGATACTTGATGGACGCCAAATTGAAAAGTAGTCCAGAGACCGTTTTCCGAAGGAATGCCTACCAATTAGAGGTTAGGATGTTTAATCAATCTTGCTTTCGGAAGACGACCTATCTACAGTGGGTCCCATAATTCTGACGGTTAATTTTTAATTTATGTACGCCACGTGTAAGTTTCTATTTCTGAGGGCCTGCCTGCGTACCAACCCCACACCCTCACCAGAGTAGTGTATGTGACGTCCAACCTTCCAATAGTTGGCGTCACTATGAGGACCGCCTAGTGCACAAATCAGCCTTATCCACTCATCAGTGGCCCAGCCATAAAAGATAATTTCTAGTCATTGATAAATAGAAAAATATAAGTGTGGTCCACCTGATGAGTTGATGTGACTGATTTTTTTCACACAGTGATACCGATGATGGGGCACCCTATTGGACGGATTAGATCTGGCACTTACAGAAAAGGTTGGAAGTTATCAGCTGGGAGGACCATAATTTATGGTCCAACCGGTTGGACTTGAGACCTCTTTAAAATATGTCCTACCGACTTCTATTCTCCACGCATCCAGCGACATCTCATCTGTCGGTGGACGCATGATTCTAGGAAAGGATTTGCTCATTATAATATAGTTTTCTGCATGTTTATGTGGGGCCCATTTTTCAATGATCCAGATCATTTGTCTTTTGGGCCCAACAGTAGATAGAGCATGTCCTAAAAACCTCCTCAGATTGGAAGATCCTGTCCTTCAATATTGAGCTTCTTTCCATAGAAAGTGGACAGCCAATGTGTTTCACAGCTGGAACGCAAAAGGAGAAAAAAAAACAGAGGTTAGAATTGTTATACCGTCAGTTTGGGGGCATTCCATGGTGGGGCCCAACATTCCAAAGGCCTAGATTAATGACCGTTAGGCCCTACTTGTGCAAAATGAAAACCTGTGTATGTTGCGCATATTATCGGGTTGAGTGTCATACAACCTATCAGTGACGCTGATGTTCTACTCAAAGATTAAAGAGGCATTTTATTTTATTTTATTTTTTTTATTTTTACACACGCACACACCCACGCCGTGGTGGGCTTTCACCACCTATGGATAATCGAACCCTTGACCGGTATTGAAACTCCCGGGAGCCTACCACCCGAGCAAGAGCAACGATCCGAGATTAAAGAGTTTGCTCGAAACTTGCTATAATGATCAATCCCGACTTTACCTTAGTCTCTGGATCATATTTCAATGATCCAAGCCGTTTAAATGATGGGTTGGAACATGTGGTAGATAGTGAAGAAATAAAATCTCTTAAATTGGATTATTTCAATGATTTTGAAATTTGTCTCTTTTGCTTTAAAATTGGATGTTCACCAAACCTTTGTGCAATAAGAGGTTTGAAATATTCAATCTCGTAAATATTTCAAGCATTCCCAACCTAAGGAGAGTCCTGTCAGATTAATGGTTTTGATATCTGAAAAAAATCTCAATTCCAATGAAAAATAAGCCTACTTTTTCTAAACAGATATGGGTCCTACTTTCGCTTAATTAAACAGAACCACCCAAAAATTCTTTAAATGTTACCATCTACTTTTTTTTCTTTTTTTTTTTCTTTTTTCGGTTTATTTTCCCCTGCAATTTTTCATCAAATCCAAGTAACGCAATAAGGTTATTTATATAAATGATTAAACTACTCTATCTAATATATGATTAAATATTTGACTATCGAGATGGAATATTTAAAATGATGAAAATACTCTTAAGATATGATTAAATATTTGCCTATAATGTCGAAAGGATTGGTTCACTTATTTTTCTAATTCTAAATCCTTGTCGATATGCTTTTGAATGGTCTAGATAGTTGTCCATATACATTTGAACAGTCTAAATAACTAACTACATGATGTTGATTGTATGGATCACCATCTATCATCTTGAAATGATTAGGATTGCCGTTCAAATACTTTTGAATGGTTCAAATTATTGTACATAGTAATTTCTTAAAAGTATTTTCATAATTTTTAGAAATAAGCAAACCATGCTTACTTAAATTGAGAAAGTGGTGAAGTAGATAATTACTTAAAATGTGGGTGATGATATTTAAAGAAAAATATTTAGATAGTTATATATAATTAAGCAAAGAAAAATTTAATTGTTGTTCGGTTTGTTTTCTATCACGCGTAGTATGGATGGACGTGCCATAAATGATAAAGCGGCTCAATCTAAACCGATAAACTTTTACCCTCAAAATAAGTAGATACGTCTAATATAAATGTATATGACAAAATTTTGAGAAGATCGATCACATACTCAGTCACTTGTTAAACTTTTACAATGGTCAGGTGATAATCGGAGGATGAGGTTCTTCCTCCAAAGATGGGTTGTGTTATGCCTTCTGCAAGAAAAAATTTTCAGAATAATAGTTCAATCAAATAAAATGAAAAACTCACAATCGATCATTACGAGCAACTGTAAGAATACATTTCTTGAAAGAACTTTGTGATATTGGATAGAGAACAAATCCAACACTATAAGCGTAGATTCAGATTACAACTAAGGATTATAACTAAGAACTGAGATAAAATATAAATTGATAGATTGATTATTTCTTATTGGATTGTGTTGGATTTGACGTATGAGATACCTTGCTTTGTTGAATTCATTTACTATTTATAAAGTTCTTTAAAAATAGATACATTGCTTTGTTGATAGATACCTTGCAGCTTATCCCTCCAAATCCTTTTAAATCATTCTTCCATTACTATAATGTTTACAACAGTTGAAAAACCTTTCTCCATATCATTCTTTTTTGTTACGTTTCTCTTTCGTGATTGTTCTTCTTATGTCACCCAAGCTTTGCTTATTTTGGTCGGCTTTTATATCTCGAACTGCTTGACTGTGGGTCCTTACTCTTACCCTGGTGGTAGACTCCTTGGAGTTTCAACACCGGGTCAAGGGTTCGAGTACCCACTGTGGTGAAATCCCATGGTGTGCGTGTGTGTGCGTGTGGCGTGAGTGTGTGGGGGTGTGTGTGCGTGTGTAAAAAAAAAAAAAAAAAACTGTTTGACTGTGTTTCTTTCTTCGCTCGTTAGACTTTTAAGTAATGTGACAACATTATTTCGTTGACCATTCACTGACGTGTAAAATTGGATTTACGCTGACTATGATTCTGCGAATAGCGTTCCAAGTATCTTGAAAATCTTTTCATCTAACTCATATTTCTCCTGTAATGTCACATGTCGCCTTCTTATTAACTTTTTTATTTTTTAGAATGATCAGAAATAAGAGACAACAACAATATTTTATAAAAATTCCTTCTGTCGAAAGTACACTTAGATACAAAAGCTGTGATGTAATTAGGAAAAGCTATTTGGTATTATAAAAGTGTGTTAGGCCATACACATGCACTAGGCTCAATTAGAAGCTTATAAATGGAGGCAAATGAGTAATGGAATTAGAGGGAAATGAATTGGGAGTAAATGACTCACTCAACATGTGTTTGGATGGGAGTAATTGAAATGCATTAAAAATCCAAATAATTTATTTAGACAGAAGTAAATAATTTATTTAGACATGAGTAAATGAGAGGATTTAGAACGCAATAGAATTTTTCAATATATTCATAGTAACATATATGATATCCCAAATAAGCTTTAATATACCGAATTAGTGTACATATATGGTATTTAATAAATTTATTATAATAAGCTCATTGAAATATATAATCTAGCCAAAAATAAATAAAAAAATATTAAGCCCCAAGTGGGCCACAAACATAAAGATCACAAACAAGTAATTTACTAATATTTTTTTAAGCATCCACTTACATGGTCAATTTTTATACAGTTTGGATCATTTTATTGTTGACAGACTAACGGCCTGGATTCTCTAACAATTCTCACAATCTTCTGAATCCAAAAACTGATATGCACTGTCCAAAGACACGCGCCACACGTACCATTGTATTCCTCCAGCATACGATTAGCGATCGCACTTCTCTTCCCGAGTCCAAACAAAGTCAGTGTACTAATAAAACCGTCGACAGTCTTAATCAAGTTCACAGCTAAGATGGCAACTACTGTATTTTCTCATAACTTTAAGCCCCATTGCTAAGCAATCTTCATCTTTCTCTTCTATCCCAACATCCCCAACTCCCTCACCCTGCAACAAGAAATGAATCCTTCACCCACGGCAGAGCCAATAGGCCAAAGCCTCATAAAGCTCATCAGCAATGTCTGCTTTTCATTTTTCGTCTTCTCCGTACTCATATTTACAGTAATTGCCATCACCTACCAACCTCCCGACCCTTGGCTCCAATCCTCCCAAGCCCTCACCCGCAGCTTCATCTCCATCGTCCCTAACTCTACCTTTCAAACCGACGATTCCGTCCTTAGGACCGGCGAGGATCTCATTCCCCTTCCCCTGGCCCCCGCCCCGATCTCCACCGTCGTCTCCGTGTCCGCAGCTTCCGCCCCCATCCAACCGTCCGATTGCTCCGCCGACTCCTCCAGCTCCATCAACTGCTCCGATCCGCGCGTCCTGATCGCCATCCAGAAATTCAACATCAAGATCTTCAAATCGATCCTGTTCCTCGATTACCAGCCGCCCGTCCCCGGCCCCAAAGCCGGCGAGTGCGATGTCGCGTGGCGTTTCCGTAATAAGAAGGAGAAGTCGTGGCGTAGGTACCGTGACTTTCGCAGATTTAAGCTCACCGTCGGCGAGAATTGTGCCGTCGAGGTTGCCAATGCCGGTGGCTGGCATTCAGGGGCGAATGCTCGCCGCCCGACGCGGGCAAGGCCAGAGCCTGGATCTGCTAGGGCAAGCCCGAGGTTCCGCGATGATGACATCAATGATACGATCCCGACCGTCGGATCCGAGTCGGATTTCAGGAAGGGGAAGTACTTGTACTACTCTCGCGGAGGAGACTACTGTAAGGGCATGAATCACTACCTCTGGAGCTTTCTGTGTGGCCTCGGCGAGGCTATGTATCTCAACCGTACATTCGTAATGGATCTCAGCATCTGCTTATCCGGGACGTATACTCAGAGTAAGAAAGACGAAGAAGGGAAGGATTTCCGGTACTACTTCGATTTCGAGCATCTGAAGGAAGTGGCATCGGTCGTCGAAGAGGGGGAATTTCTGGGGGATTGGAAGAAGTGGGACCGAATCCGGCGGAAGAAGAACAGGGTCCCGGTCCGGAAGGTTGCGAGCCACAAGGTGACGCCGATGCAGTTGAGTAAGGATAAGAGCACAATCATATGGCGGCAGTTTGATGCACCAGAGCCTGAGAATTACTGGTACAGGGTCTGTGAGGGACCTGCTGCGAAGTATTTGCAGCGGCCGTGGCATGCCGTATGGAAATCGAAGCGGCTGATGAATATAGTCTCGGAGATCAGCGGTCAAATGGATTGGGATTTTGATGCGGTCCATGTAGTGAGGGGAGAGAAGGCGCAGAACAAGGAGTTGTGGCCGAATCTTGATAGGGATACGTCACCAGATGCACTTCTCGAGAAGCTTAAGCTGATGATAAAGCCTTGGAGGAATCTGTACATTGCAACAAATGAGCCGTTTTATTACTACTTTGATAAGCTGAGGTCTAATTTCAAGGTGCATTTGCTCGATGATTACCAGGAATTATGGGGGAACAAGAGCGATTGGTACAACGAAACAAGGATTCTAAATGATGGGCGACCTGTGGATTTTGATGGGTATATGAGAGTAGCAGTCGATACAGAAGTTCTATATAGAGCAAAGACCCGTGTGGAGACGTTCAATAACTTGACGAGGGATTGCAAGGATGGGATCAATACTTGCTGACCCAAGTGGGAAATAGGCTGGTACAAGCTCTGGGTCAGTTGCTTGATTTCCATTGATCACTTCACAATTTGATTTTGAAGTTACAATGTTGAGAATATGTTTTTTTTTTTTAAAAACCGATGATGTATCTATTTTTCATATCTTGTTGTGTTGATTAGTCATTTCTTTTATAGCAATTGTTCCTGCTTCTAGTTCTATTCCTCATGCCTTACGATATATGTCTAATTATATCATAGTGAGGTATCCTGCCGTATTTTCTGTATTGAATTTGTGCAGATTATGAAGTTCAACTGTCCCATTTAAAGAATAGAAAATGCTAATAGAGAAGTTAAAAGTTGGGGAAGTGTTGTTTAGCCTTTGACATAGATGTCCTGTTTTATCAGTTCATAATATATTATGATGGGTAAAATATCTAATGCCACTCTCCAATGTCAGTGTTTCGTTATGAAAATTTAATTGAGTGACTTGAGGAATAACGATTATGGGAGTTTTGTGCTCTCATTCCTGATCCCAAGCCCAGGTAAAGGAGGCGGGTTGCATCAGGCTGGCAGCCTGCATGGAGTTTTGTGTTCTCATTCCTGATCCCAACCCTCAGTAAAGGAGGCAGGTTGCATCAGGTTGGCAGCCGGCGTGAAGCTTTTGGCCACAACTTCTATCATGATAAGAATGGTAGTACAGGATTCATGTAGCCAACCCTAATTAGTTGTGATAAGGTGATGATGATGATGAACATTCTTCTGTGGCATTCTTTGGGCTTCAATGTCAACTCGTGTTCATTGCCAAAGGAAGAAAAAAAAAGAGAGAAAAAGAAAAAGAAAAAGAAAAGAGAAGTTACAGTCAGTTTTCAACTGGAGTTACGATATACAAACTTGTGATTCTTCCATGTTTAATACAAATAGTTGCTTCTTTTCACACAGTCGGTTTTGTGCCAATTATCGTTCTCATCTGCCCCACTGGTGCCATAGAATTTGATTTGATTTGATTTTTTTTTTTTTTTCATGAATTGTGCATAACCACAAAGAGTGCCCAGGAAGCTATTGTAGTTTTGAGTAATAGAGGGATGACTCTTGAAAGTCTTGTTGTTAGATTCTTCAGGAACATCAACTGCAACCTATTGCCATTTAAGGCCTCAAGATATTCCTTGATTCTTCATCAGCTTTGTTGTGCTTAAGAAGCAGCAATCAGTTAGTGCATGAGATTTCTTGGATTCTGGAACTCGTAACCGGCTCTGCAAATAATAACAAACCAAATCAAATCAAATATTCACTGCTATGCTACATGCCATTTCTTGCCCGATTTGCCAGCTTTATGGAAATGTTCACTGCTGGATCCTTGCCTGCATGGCATACCAGCTCCAATCAGTTGTAGCATCATCAACTCTTTGTGAGACCTTGTCTAGTCATCCACCAACTATCTGGTGGTAGCAATCTAATTGGTATGGATTGTGTCCATTTCTTTCATCAGAAGCTTTCACCATTAGTTTACTAGGAGTTCAAGTTTCTTGTTGCTACATCATGAACCACTCCACCCACCAACTTTGAACAACCTTTCTCTTTGCTGATCCCCTACGGAAGCATTGCTTGCTTTCCATTTCTAGGGATGACTACTTGTTTGTTGCATATTTTGTATTGATGATAGCATAAAAACTGAAAGATCTTGGCAACCGATTCTTGAATTTCCTAAATTCATAATACCAGCATCCCTTCTTGATGTAAGCCCATGACCCACCACAAGGCCCAACGTGTGCTGATTTTGGACTATTTATTTATATATTTGGGGCCTAAATATCAAGATTTGCAATTTTCTATTTACGAAAAATATGGGGCTGATTTAAAGATGTAATTGAAGATATGGGGAGATGTAATTGAAGACATGGGCTAATTTGAAGATGTGACTGAAGATTTGGAGGATTATTTGCTAGATTTGCTATTATTAGGCTTTTACCACTTTAGGTAGATTAGATTGATCTGAAATCAATCTCCTAGTTGAGTGGGATTCTCATTGAAGATTTATTTAGGGTCTATAAAAGGAGAGTGGTGTAGGAGGTAGTCATTCCAAAATTTTCTTAGTGTGAGTTTTTCGCAAGTATTGTGAGAAGAAATTTGATATCAAAAGTATGTCTCCTGCTCTACTCAAATATTCTTGTGGATATACTATTGTACATTTCTTTGCGATTTAGGTGCCGAGATATCATTGACTCGATATCCGGATCACACTCCTAATGACTTCAAAGGGGGTGACACAAGAAGAGTTTATGCATGTAATCCAATTGATCCATGCGATCACAGAGTGGATAGATTAACTTATGCATGTAGTAGGCAATTCATTAATCAAGTGGGAGAGCTCCGACATAGAGAGAACCTGAAGACCGAAGTTGGAGCATGTGGACACATAGGAGGTCCCTACCAAGGTCCTATCCAACAATGAGGGGGCCCCGGCTTACGAAGACATCAATGATCGAATCCTTCGATTTTTGGAACGTGACAGAGAACCTGAAATTGAAGTAGAAATTCTGAAAACAACAAAGAGACCCACGGAGTCGAAGTTAAAGTTAATGTTTGAAATGATTGACACATTAACATTGTACCTAACCAATGGATCCATTGATAATGGCAGTTACATTGATAGACATGCAAATAGGTCTCAATAGTCAAATTGAAACACTTCCGCAAACGATGACCATGGCACAGAAAATGAGGCAAATATTTCAAGATCTATGAAGAACTTTAAAGTTACAATGAAAGTTGGCACCCACAAAACCATAACCGAAAGAGACATCATCCATATTGGACTCCAATGAAGGTTGTGCCAAGCTGACATTTAGGTTGCATCACCAGCTTCCACCAAAGAAGAAGAAGATTCTTCATAGAGGTAGTACAAGTCCAATGGTTGAGATTGATTTCCAACTCGAGGACGAGTTTTTTCGAAGACGGGGAGAATTGATGTAGGTCCATGACCCACCACAGAGCCCAACATGTGCTGATTTTGATTGTTTATTTATATATTTGAGGCCTAGATATTAGAATGTAGAATTTGCCATTAATGGAAAATATGGAGGTGGATTTAAAGATGTGATTGAAGTAAAGGGAAGAAGCAATTGAAGATATAGCCATATATAGGGGCTAGTTTGAAGATGCTATTGAAGATTTGGAGGATTATTTCCTACATTCTTAGTGTTAGTTTTTTTCCCCCCTTAAAAGTATTGTAAGAAGAAGTTCGATATCGATAAAGTATCTCTCCCTTTCTATCAAATATTCTTGTGCATGTATTCTTGTCCATTTCTTTGCGATTCAGGCGTTGAGATTTCATTGACTTGCTGTGTTGCACCATTTCTCTCTTTGCCTGTGGTTTCCATCAAATATAGCCAAGGATTCCAGTTTAGATGCTCTAGTCCACTCCAATGAGTGTTGTCTGCCTTCAGCATCAGGCTTGAGACCATTTGTACTTGTGGGTTTCAAATTATTCTATGACTCTAGGTGGAATATAGAGATCAGGGGAGTTGGCTGTGTGAGGATTTAGGGTAGACGGACAGGAAGGTGGCTACTATCGGAGAGGGATGGAGAGGCTGGGGAAGACTACTCAGTATCTCCTTGTTAACTCTCCTGATGGGATTTGATTGTACGCTGGAGCACTCTTTCGGATCGGATTGTGACAGGGACACCCTGTCAGAGTGTAACTGATGGTTTTGAATATGTTATCATCATTTGTTTCGTTTATCAATTCATCCAATTGCTTGGTTGCTTCCATTTCAGACATCCAACTTAAACTTAGTGCATTAATCTATTTCCTATGCAAGGATAACAAGTAAAGAGGAGTGAGAATATTAACTTTAGCCCTTCACCATTAACATGACATCTCTCCGACAACAACATGCAGACTTCATCATCATGCAAGTTAAAAGATGGAATTGTTTACAAATTACATCGATATCTCTTGTAAATTCAGGCATGTATTCTCTTGCTAATGATATGCTTACACTTCATCGTCATTCCAACTCCGCTTCATTTTGGGACCGGTAGGCCCCTCCTCCCCAAGCACTTCTTTTGGGAGTTTGTTAATCAAGTCCACCACCATAGGCTTAAGCTTCCCGGGGAGAAACCTTACCGCCTTACATATCTCAGACGCAGCCTTGTAACTAATCTTCGGACCCCATTCCCTTGTGTAATCGAGCCATGGAGGTTCGATAATTGAACTCAAGTACTCAGCTGCAACCAGAATGTACCTCATGCCCATGTCCATGCTCAGCTTGCCTCTCCCACAGTCATTTCTTATTCCTATGCCTAATTTTCTATTCCCTTGTAGAACAAGTCCTGGCTTTGCATAGAAAGAATGACCATGCAATGAAGCATATGTTACGACGTGGTTCCCTCCTTGGAACTCTAGTTCCGATGCATACATCCATCTTCCAATACTATGCTGTGAAAGGAAAACTCTCCATAGCTCGCCATTGAAATTGCTTATCCTCAATGTCACGTGCTCCCAGTCTCCAACATGTTGCCCTATCTTCCCCAACTTTACATCTACAAATGTGACCTTAGCCCTTGCCGGCCCATTAAAAGGATAGAAGACCCATATCGCTATATCTGTGAACACTGCGCCTAGCATTGGTTTTACGTGTAAATAACACTCCGAGCTTTCCAAGTCTCCTTTCTTAACCCTTTCTTTGCCCCCTTTGTCAACAGGAAGATCCAACCAAAAAGAGCCATCGTTTGAACCGCCCTGTGGAAGGTTCGACCCGATAGGGTCAATTGGGCTCGGCTTCGAGCCTCCTTGTTCATAGAGTAGAGCCCCATTGTTGAAGAACCAGCTCACCGAGGAGGGGAGGTAATGCTCGTTGGGATGGAAGTAGATCCATGGGGAGTAAGCCTGCATTAGTGCATCTATTTGGCTTAGGTTTGGCATACATGATAGACCAAAATCCTTGTTCTTTAAACAGGCTAAGGTTAAAGGTGAAGCAATCCCGTCCACTTGAGCGATAAAGGCGCCTACACAAACACCAAATGCTCGAGTCCCCCTATGTTTAGGTCTCGAGCCATAGACATTAATCACACTCTCATTATTGACCTTCCTGGTTCCCCATATCCACATGTCTTCCTCGCATGGGTCAGTGAGGTCTGAACGAACGCATCGCATTTCATTGAGGGATGGTTTCTCACAAGAATTTGTGATGATAAAGCCAACTGCTTCGTAGCCTTGTGGTGGCAACGGTAGCCAAATGTAACCATAACCATCTTGCTTAATTCTCACAGTTTCACTACTCCAAACCAGTGTGTAATCCACCGGCTTCCTGAGCACTCCTGCAACAGCTTCGTCGCCATTGTCATCGCCCTTTCCGACAAGAATCCATCCGAAAAGGGGCTTGTTGTTGGGTTGGCAATAGCAACCTAGCATGAAGAATCCAGCTGGTATAGGTGAAGGCCTGAAAAATGTGGCGCCCAGGTTATCAGGACCCGCTTCATGAGTGGCCCAAACCTTGGTAAAGGTAGAGATCTGGCGCACCTCTAGCCCTCCTAGGTCTATACTTCCTGTTGCAAATCCCTCTCCTGCAATTCAAAACCCATTCCTCATGCAGATGAAACCAATGAAGAAAATGCCACAAGGAACGAAGCCCATATGGAAATTGACGTGATTAGCATTGAAGAATTACCTGATGGCCATGATGGTATTGGAGCTGGTAGCGTGAAGGTGGTTCTGATGGGCAAAACCTCCATTTCCTTGGAGGTGGATGTTGAAATGGGAGAGAGGGGAGAGGTTGCCAAGCCTTTCAATGGAATCAAATGGAAATTGTTGGGAATGCCTTTCCCGTAGAGGAACGGATAAAATGTTCAGTGCATTTCAAACGAATCCAACTTACTAGCATCCCTTGTGCCGCAGGTTGGTGGTGTCTGATATTCGTCTCTTTTAACTATATCCATCTGCTCTTCGGCCTATACTCCATCCATCGTTGGGCTCTTGCTTTGGACGGTCTGGATCAATGTATATACATAAGTCTCTCCGGGGGGTGGTTACATGTGCATGGCGACAGTAATCTACCGGAGTATTCGTCAATTCCTGATGTTACTATTATTAGAAAATTGCTTGGTTGAGGTATTTGATCGAGAAGGTGACTCGAGGTATTTGATCCAAGGCAACCAATCAAGTGGGTCCCACTTGGTTCTTTAAGATATAGACGATGATCTTCAGATGGGCCACATTTCCCACATGGCCTAATATCGTAAAATGAGTTTAGACAGTTGGCCAATTTCTTTGAACCGCCCATTCATTTTACATATGTACAACTAACTTTTAGACAAGGCATTGACACAATGGAGTCCATCCAATAAGTGGCTAGGACATCACACATGATGATCCAGACCGTTCATCAAGAATTCCAATTATACATGTTTCATATGCAGTATACTATAGCAGCTTCTAGTTGAATGGTCTGGATCAGATCATCAGGTGGTGGGGCAGAAAGGGGTGGCAGATGTGGCTTGCAAAGGCAACAACATACATAAAAAAGGAATGAGGCGTCGTACATTGCCTTAAGCCACCTTTGTCTTCTTTTCAATTCTCCAAATTCTATCTTCAACCATTAGCAATGAAAAGAGAGAAAAAGATGCAAAAATCGAAATCTACTTCACAAGAAAATTAGTAGAAAGCAATAGCTTTTCTAAGACCACACACCTCCATATGCAGGCTACATATGCCAACCTGGCACGTATATGGGGCATGCTATCTACGAATCAGGCACGTGCTGCTAGTTCGTGACTTGACAGGGCAGGTGAAGGCTTCGGTGGATCCCTGACTACAGGGCCCACTGTGATGTATTTGCCTTACAACCGTTTTGATAGCTCATTTTATAGCATGATCCCAAAAATGAAGCATATTCAAATCTCAGGTGGACCGCACAAGAGGAAATTGAGGTGATTGAATACCCACCATTAAAAAGTTCTTGGGGGCCACCGGAATGTTTATTTGCCATTCAACCTGTTAATAAGGTCACAAAGACCTGGATGAATGGATCAAATAAATATCAGCTTGATCCAAAATTTTTGTGGCACACAAAAATTTTTTAATGGTCAATAACCATTGTTTCCTTTGGTGTGGTCTGCCTGAGATTTGGATCTGCTTCATTTTTGGGATCTTTCACTAAAATAAACTGTCAAAACCGATGGATGGCATGGGTGTAAGGGAAAGATGAAGGTGGCCCCATAGTCAGGGTCCACCGACCTAAGCCACATCTGCAGGTGAACTCATCAGGTGGCCCACGCATGAGAATAACTGATGGCGATTTAAGAAAGATTGATGATGGTTCAGATTGTATGCAGATTGCCTGCCTGGTGACTGGATAGACAGAATTTGTGTGGCCAGATCATCCACAATGGTGGGGCGATGAGTGAATGGACGATATCTGTGATTGTCATTCACATGGTGCTCGCGTACGATACATGTCTAAGATGTCCTGCACAGGTGCCAGTATTTTTTCACCAATGACATACAACTCTTTTAAGGGTCCGTTTGGACTCACACCTCCCAAAGGGTGTTTGAGGCCCAAGAGCCGTTCTCATCTAAACAGCAATTGACCTTGTGCGTTTGGATGCACTCCTCATCTCCCCATCCGACAAAATAGGTGCTAAAACCCCAGCTCAGATTGCTGAAAGAAAACAAACAAACAGCCTGGAAAACCCTTCTTCTTCTTCTTCTTCTTTTTGGGAAACACCCCTTTGAAGGAGTGCGTCCAAGTGGGGCCCTAAAGGTCTGTTTGGTTGTCAGGGGGTTCATTCCCTGATTTGTATGCTTCTTGGGGAGTGCTGTTGTTTCTGTTAATCTGCTCTGGTTAGTTGGCCTTCTCCATCTCTGCCTTGTTCTGTTGCAATCTGGAACACCTTGAAGGATGTAGCGTTGCTAGTCTTCGCTTGCATGGGTTGTTTCAGTCGGCAGTTGCTTCTATTTTTCTTGGTTTTGAGTTCTTTCTTGCTCTCCTTCTCTAGCCGCCTTCATTTCCGGATTTGGCCCCTGTTGCTGAGATGCTTCTCTTTCTTCTGCCCCTTCGGTAATGCCTCCTAGGTTTTTTTCTATTCCCTGCTCATGGTTGTCAAAGCTAGAGGTTGCGATTTTTGTATTTGAAGGATCTTTGTGGACTGGCTATAGTTGTAATGTGGATGATGTATGGAGGGCAAAACTAATGGTTGTTGCTGAAGGTTTTAATTTATGGGTTAGATGCATGGAATTAGCTAAGCATTTTATTCAAACAAATGTAAAACCAGAACGGATGGTTTTGTGCCTATTATCTGTTCTTCCTCTCGAGTTGAGATCAATCATTCAAACAGATGGGGTAACCCAATGAGTTCGGATATTAATGCACCCTATCGAAGAGTTATCTATCGTAACCAATCCATTCTAAGCAAGTAGATCTACACTAGGGAAATCAGTAATGTGTCAGGAGAAATTGGTACAAGGTGTAGATTTTCTGGTGACAGAAGTAAGGGCAGCATCTTAACCAGGTCAAGAGCGTCGAAGCAACTCCATAAGAATACCTAGGACCAGTCAATATAGTAGTATATCTCGTTCCATTATCCATTAGACCTGGCTTCCTTTCATTCAATTTCATACCCATACTGCTTCCGAGTATGTAGTTGCCAGAGAATCATTTGGTATGTGCTTGGGGTAGAAGTTTTGATAAATGTATCACGGTATTATTAAGTATTTTGATTTAAGTTCTTTTCTGTATAAGAGTTAGAATATAATAATCACCAGTTGAAGTGTAATGATCATACATCTGTAATGCATTGTATGCCCCATAATAGGTCCCTTTCTTCTATCGTTTACTAGGAGTCAATGACTATTCATAACCATTACCTTGACTATTTGGAGGTGGTTGTTGCCAGAGGTTGTGCTGTCTTTGTGGATGCTGTTTGAAGGTGAATTCTGGGCCTATGTTATAATCTGGTCCGTTCCCAGTCTTTGCAGATCCCTGCGTCCAAGGAGCCCCTATTTTTTTGAGGAAGTTCCGTTCTGTTCTGCACTTCTGCTGCAGCCGGTTGCCCGCTGTCTTTCCACATCCATCATCTCAGACGGATGGACGCTCCTGAGTTCTGTGTTGATGTTTGTTTTGGGGAAGGTATTTTGCAATTTGGGGGTTTCAGGTTGTAGAGACTGGGATATCTGAGTGGTGTAGATAAGTCCGCAGGTTCCCGTCTCTCTGTTCTTTCCAGAGGAGAGCTTGCAGCCAGTGGCTCGATCGGCCTATTTTTGGTATGTTCTTTTAGAGATTATGTTTACAATTTGAGCGAGCTTTATGCTGTGTATATTTTTTAGAGTCGCTTTGTTGGGGCATATGATAAGCGGCATACAATAGGCGAGGCCTAATCCTTTTTATGGTGCCGATCCCAAGGTTGTAATTTTTCTCTTTCATCAACTAGTTATAGATGGTGTGCACCCACAATTTCTCTGAATAAAAATAAAAATAATAAATAAATAAATAAAGTTTTCCAAAGATAAGATAGGGAATGGAATTCCTGAAGAATATAAAAACTGATCATAGACTGCAAAACCGATCATATAAAATAAGCTATTGATACGTTGAGAATGACAGCAGCAGCAAACATTCATACAGACAAATCTACATGCACACATTAATATTCTGTTAACAATACACTCAAACTTCATCTCCATCCCAACTACGCTTCACCTTGGGCGCAGTGGGCCCATCTTCCCCGAACACTTCCCTTGGTAGAAATCCCAACGACTTAGGAGCGTTGTTAGTTGTTGGGCCCCATTTCCTCAAATACCCTAGCCATGGTGGCTCCACGATCGAACCCAAGTACTCGGCTGCGACCACTTCAAACGTGGCTCCTGTGTCCATACTAAGCTTTCCTTTCTTGGTGTCATTCCTTATGCCTATGCTCAATGTGCTATTCCCTTGTAGCACCAGCCCTGCCTTAGGATACAAAGCATGGCCATTCAAGGATGCGTACGATACAACCTTGTTTCCTCCTTCAAACTCTAGCTCTGCTGCATCCAACCACCTTCCATTGCTATGTTGTGACATGTACACCCTACATAGCTCCCCAGTGAAATTGCTTACCCTCAATGTCACATGCTCCCAATCACCTACATGTTGCCCTATCGGCCCCAGTGGCAGACTGACCAATTGGAGCTTAAGCCTCGCGGGCCCGTTAAATGGGTAGAAGACCCAAATGGCTATGTCGGTGAATGTTGCGCCGAGCATCGGTTTCACGTGTAAGTAACAAACCGAGCTTTGCAATTCACCCCTCATTATCTTTTCTTCGGCCTGCTTATCAACGGGTAGATCCAACCAATAAGTCCCATCGTTCGAACCACCCTGGGGGAGGTTCGAACCGGTTGGGTCAATCGGTGTTGGGGTTGTGTCGCCTTGTTTGTAGAGTAGAGCTCCATTGTTGAAGAACCAGGTGACTGATGAGGGTAAGTAGGACTCATCAGGATGGAAGTAGATCAATGGAGAGTAAGCTTGCATCAGTGCCTTAATTTGGGTGAGGTTAGGCATATTAGATCGATTGGAGTCCTTGTTTTTTAAACAAGCTAATGGTGAAGAACTGCCAACTACCTGAGCTAGAAATGTTCCCACACATACACCTAGAGCTTGGGTCCCCCTAGTGGTGGGTCTTGAACTATAGATGTTGATCCCACTAGAATTATTTTTCTGATTGGTACCCCATATCAATGTTTCATTCTCGCACTGGTCGGTGAGGTCTGAACGAACGCATCGGATTTCATCAAGTGATGGTTTGTCTGGAGAGTTTGTGACGATGTGCCCAACAGCTACATACCCTTGGGGTGGGGTTGGTAACCAAATGTAGCCATGACCATCTTCCTTAATTTTTGCGGATTCACTGCTCCAAATGAGCGTGTAATCCACCGGCTTCGAAAGTGTTCCTCCTGCAGCATCGGAGCTATCTTCACCGTTGCCTTTTCCGACAAGTACCCACCCAAATAGAGGCTTGTTGTTGGGCTGACAATAGCAACCTAGCATGAAGAATCCCTCGGGTATCTTTGAAGGTTTGAGAAATGTGGCGCCAACGTTATCGGGTCCACCTTCATGTGTGGCCCAAACCTTAGTGAAAGTAGACAGCTGATACACCTCGAGTCCACCAAGATCTATACTCCCTTTGGCAAATCCCCCACCTGTAATTCAATAGCCAAGCCTCAGGCAAATGAACTCATCCAAGGAAATGCTTGAAGTAAAGAAACAATGAGCTGGAAAATGGATGAGCAGCGTGGATAAAACAGATACATCATGGAAGGGCCCACAGCTTTGACACCGGCTAGCTGGCTGATGTCGGGGTCACTAGCCAAACTGCATCAGAACATTGAGGAGGAATGCCCACGCTAGAAACATCCGAATCGAATGTGGGCTCCTCATTGTTTTTCATATGTCATCCAACCCATTCATCAGTTGCAGCCCACCACTACAAAAGGACGCACCTAAAATCAAGCCATTCCAGAATTTAAGTGGGCAAAAAGAAGTGAATATACAGTTTTTAGGGATGATTCTACAGTATTCTCAGTGTTATGTCCTACCCGAGCTTTTGATAGGGATGATTCTTGGGATATACGGAGACCATGAGGACGCTCACCAGATGCACGGTATGGATTTAATGTGGACTTCATAGGTGGACCCCTTATAGCTGGAACGAATGGTAGTTACCGTAAGTTAGGAGGACATGTGATATTTGAGAAATAGAGAAATGTTCCAGTGCTCTAAGAGCACCATAAGCTCTAGTACTCGTGGTTGCACTAGGGCACTTAGACAATGCAATCCATTGATCTAGACTGTTCATTAAGTCCAACATACATTTCGTGGCCTACCACAAAAAAAATCACAGTGATCTACAAAAATATTATACATTTGACTGGCCTTTAATTTGGACGGTTAAGATCATGGATTCCTTTTTATTCTAAAGAATCAACCCTTGTTTTTCAATTTAAACCACAATTACGGTGTAAATGAGTCATTATTAATTACACCAATAATTCCCATCCAGCCGCCACTCGATGTTGACAAGCAACCTATTTTGGAACGCTCCTATATTAAAACCAAAGAAAGAGGCTTGGTACCACCTAAAAGCTGCAGCGCCTACTGTTATGCATGCGTTGGGTTCGCACTGTCTATCCCGAGGGAAACAGTAGGAATTGAATGTCTATCGTTGAAAACATGTGGAAGGATATGGATGCGTTGGAAACAGCTCATTTTTGTGTTTAACCTTCATCTGTCGTCATTACCCTCGTTCCTGTAATGTGGTCCACTTGAGCTTACAATTTATCTCATTTTTGGGCTCATGCCCTAAAGTAAGATGGTAAAATGGATGGACAGCATGGATTAGACACATAATACGGTGAGACTACAGATTTATATGGTGCATAATTTCTGTGATTTTTTCAGGCATAATTAACAAAATATTTCTTTCTTTTTCAAACGTGTGGTACTTTGAAATCGGCCCCTTCGTGAATTGTAACCATCTCATCCATGGCTTGGAGGATGCCTATAAAAACTAGGGCTAAATTGATCATTCAATAGTGCTAATTTTACGTGGTAGCCCATGAAATGTGTTCTAAATTTAATGGACGGTTCAGATTGGCAGCTTGGACTGTCCAAGTGGGATGCTGAATGTCTGGTGAACCCAACACCACGGAGCTACGTCTCCGTGGTGTAAGTATTGTGGGGCCCACTATGATGTATGTGTTTTATCTATTCCATTCACGCATTTTTCCTGATCATTTTTAGGGAATGAGCCCAAAATTGAAGCATATCCAAAGATCAAGTGGACCACACCATAGAAACAATGGGGATAATGACACCCACATTGAATCCTTCCTAGGGCCTACGGTGATTTTTATTTGTCATCCAATCTGTTCATAAGGTTACACAGAGCTGGATGAAGGGAAAACACAGATATCATCTTGATCCAAACCTTCTGTGGGCCCCAAGAAATTTTCACGGTAGGCGTTCAATCCCCCCAACTGTTTCCTGTGGTGTCGTTCAAATGTGAATTGTATATGCTTCGATTTGGATCTCATGACCTAATATGAGCTGGAAAAACGAATGAACGGCGTGGATAAAACGCATACATCACAATGGCCCCCACAGAGTCTTTATAGCTTGGAGGCGTCGGATTCACCGATGCTCCAACGCTCTTAATGCACTTTTAAGCTACGCTGCTACTAAGTTGTATCATTTCGGACCCTACAACTCCTGCAAACAAATTTTTTTTTTTTTCTACACAACCCCACACACTCACGCTAGTGGAATTTCACCACCTATGGGTACTTGAGAGTCTACCACCCGAGCAAGAGTACGGGCCCTACAACTCCTGCAAACATACTGGTGTTGAAGTTACCTGATGGCCAGGATGGTAGTGGAGCTGGTAGCTTGAACCTTGTTTCAATCGGCAAAGCCTTCGTTTCCTTTGCCATATATGCTTGAAATCGGGTATGAGACAGAGAGAGCGGGAGGCCGGGGGAAAGGTTTTGGTGAGTCTTTGGATGGAGAGAGAGAGAGAGAGAGAGAGAGAGAGAGAGAGGAGAGAGAGAGAGCCCCTTTGGTGAGATTTTGGATGGAAACAATTCGTAGTACAATGATACATATATGATATACTATTATATAGAGAGGATAAATGCTCCATTGCTTTCATATCTGAGAGCACAATTAGTTATAGTGCTCCTAGTTGTGTAGGTTCACTTGGACAGTCCAATTGATTAATCTGAACCGTCCATTAAGTCCAAAACATATTTTCATGGGCTACCATGCAAAAATTATACTGGTTGGATGATTCAAACCATCATTTCTTTGGCCATCCTTTTTGCCAATCCATGGATTGGATAGTTACAATTGACTAAAAAAAGTGTATCTTTGCCACTCACACACAATCCATGATGGGTCTAACAAACAGATGGATCGATTTTTTTTAAAAAAATATTATTATTGGACTTTTTTTTGTTAATGATCTTAGCTGTCCATATTACATGCCATATATCGAATGGTTAATATTTGTTGCATTGTATGATTTTTGCACAGTATTCCATGAAATGTGATTTGAACCTAATGAACAGTCTAGATCAATGGTTTGGACCATCTAAGTGTCCCAATGCAGCTAGGAGTACTATAACTTATTGTGTTCTGAGAGCACTAGAGCATTTCTCTGTGGAGAGAGAGGAGTACGTATTTAGCTCATGCGGGGTTATTGTTGTCCACGTGGAGATTAGTGAAAAAATTATACATGGTCCTGTCAACGGCTGTGGCGTGCTGGGATCGAATTCTCATCTTCTTACCCTCAAAACGGACGCGGATTGCGTCCTACCCCCGCCCGGACGATAATCCGTCCGGGCAGGGTTCTGTGGGCCCCCCGTGATTTAAGTATTTTATCCAAGCCGTTAATCGCTTTTCTCATATCATTTTAAGGCGTGAGCCAAACAGTGAGCAAGGTAAAGGGCTTAATAGGACTACAAAGTGGGGATTTAATGTCCACCATTAAAAACTTCTTGGGAGCTGGAGAAGTTTCGGATTAAGCTAATATTTTTTTTTTCACTTCATCCACGTCTACATGACCTTATTAATAGGTTGGATGATAAAAAAAACATCACGGTGGCCCTTAGAAAGATTTCAACGGTGGGTGTCATTATCACTGCAGCTTCCTCCGGTGTGGTCCACTGGAGCTGTGGACCTGTTTCAATTTAATAATTATAATTAAAATGATTTGAGAAAAGCGATTAACGGCTTGGATAAAACACTTACATCACAGTGGGCCCCACAGAGCCCTGCCCGGACGGATTACCGTCCGGGCGGGGTAGGACGCAATCCGCGTCCCCTCAAAACGATCTTTTTTTCCCCTTTTCCCTGCACGTTCTTGTGTAATAAGTTCTTCTTCTTCTTCTTCTTCTTGTTTTTTTTTTTTTTTTTTTTTTTTTTTTTTTTTTTTTTTTAATTATTATTTTTTAAATTTATTTATTTACTTATTTACACACGCACACACACACCACCACGTTCTTGTGTAATAAGCTTATTCTTAAAGTGATGGACATGGCCCACTGGGGCGTGCTTCTGGCATTCAATGCATTACATAAGCCCCATCGTTAAATTTGGAGCCCCCACAAATAAGGCAGATCCAACCATCTAATGAACCACAACGTGAATTTATGAATTTGGAGGTTTTTGGATGGCTGCACTTTTGCCTCTTGGGTGGTGCCTACTGTGATGTTTATATGCCATTTCAAACCGTTCATCACGTGAGCCCCAACATCATGATGAGATTCCCCAAATATGGGACCAAAACGATCATTCGGTGGGCCACACTATAGAAAATAATGGGCACCATCGAATAGTCGGATAAGTCTGAATTTGGTAAGTTCAACTTTCACGGTGAGGTAATTGTCATGTACGGTCGGCCCCACACGCAACACATTTAAAATAAGCTTATTTCTCCAAGGACTTGAAGGGGAACCAGCGGCTCTAAGCCATAACAAGTTAACAACTACAGGCGAAGATTCGTGTTTTTTCCACGGGACCTTTACCGTACTCTTGTTCAATTATATAATCGTCGGCCAAGGAGCCCACAGTGGGTCCATGGTAGGATGATCCAGATCGTTGCTAAGGTGTAGCCCAAAGTAGTTGGCTTTCGGTCTTAAAAAGTCTCCAGTTGAAGAATCCTTAAGCTTCTATTAGTGGTCTGAAAATAGATGGTCAAGACAAGAGATTGACTATGTTGCAGATTCAACTGAAAATGGGCCAAAGATGAATGGCTGTGATCTCTCGTTCTCGTAAATTTCGTGCATTGTCTTTCCATGGGGCTTCTTCATTTCAACAGTCTCGATTATTAAACATTGGCCACAGTATACTCACTGGCTAAGGGGTAAACTGTGAGTTTGAGGATGCTATGCGTAGATTACATAAGGTTGTGAGAAAACGTTGATAATGTTGATACTCTATTAGAGCGTGATGGATGATACTCAGGCACTTGGAAACTGCTCACCACGTGGCATAGAAGAAAGTCAAATTAAACTGCTAAAGAACCAGGAAGGTCCGTGGACCCACTTTTTAAAATTAGGCCGGAGGATATTGCATGTCCTCGTACGGAGGTTGGAATTCGAGCGCGGCTTCATTGGATTCCTGACTGTGAGCTATTTTGATGTATGTTCCTTACATCCACGCCGTTCATCCGTTTTTAAAGATAATTTTAGATAATAATCTAAAAAATGAAGTATATCGAAATCTCAGGTGAACTATACCACAGAAAATAGTGTTGATTGAATCCCACCATAAAAAATCATTAGCGAACGGAAACGTTTATTTGTTATCCAACCTGTTGATAAGATTAAAAATATCTGTATGAATGTAAAACACAAATATCATCTTGATCTAAATCTTTCGTAGCCCACAAGAAGTTCTTAATTGTCATTTACCACTCTTTCCTTTGGTGTATCATACATGAGATTTAGATTTGATTTATTTTATATATCATGATATAAAATGATCTTTAAAAACGGATCAACGGAGTGGATGTAATTCAAATACATAAAGATGAGCCCTACAGTCAGGGATCCACCGACACGGTTGATACGAGGATCTACCGAAGCCGCGCCCTTTGAATCCAAGGGAAAACAGGATGGGTTTACCCTTTGTCATCGAGAAAAGAGACAATGATGGATTCCTATAGGTAGGCTCATCTTGATGTATGTTACTTAAAGTCATACTGTCCATCCGTTTTGAAAATTCATTTTAGGACGTGATCTCAAAAACGATGAATTATAATACATGAAGCTGTGGTAATCCATCATTAAAAACTTTCCGTGGGCCACAAAATTTTTAAATCAAGATGATGTTTGTGTGATCTGTTCATCTAGGTCTTTGTGACCTTATCAACAAGTTGAATGGCAAATAAACTTTCCAGTGTTACTCATGAAGTTTTTAACGATGGGATTCAATCATGGCTGTTACCTGTGTTATGGTCTACCAGAGATTTGGATCCACTTCATTTTTGAAATTTTGCACTAAAATGAGGAGTCAAAATGGATGTACAGTGCAGATGCAAGGCACATACATGGAAGTGGGCCCCACAGTTTGGGATCCACTGACCTCCGTATATCCGGGGATCCACCCAATCCTCGCCCCGAATCTTTTCTATCGTACCGTGAAATGGTGGGCCCCACCATTTGGTGAAAATCCTGCTTTCAACTAAGACGGAGTTTTAATAAAAAAAACACAAGGGTCGTTTTCAACGACGGACATGGAGATCTGGCTGGATGGCATACAGATCATAGATGCGGACCACTCACAATATAAACATGCTACGAAACAAAAATAATATTGGTCCACTAATAATGCAACGAATATTACTGATTTGATTAATACCTATACATTTTTTACACATGTCATGTTCACAGTGCACCTTACCCGATGAACGGATCTGATCTCTCGTACATTTGCTGTCCGCCATGATTTCTGACACGTCTGCTGCCCCCACATGAATAGCTACTCGTTAAATCACGACAACAGAAAACAAAAACAAAAAAAAAAAAACGTGCGCTCTTGATTTAAAATATCAAAGGGATAAGTACAAAAAATAAAATAAAATGTGGACGTTAACCTGTTATTGAACGGCTTACAGCTGTCTTTGTTGAGTTCATCACCATTTAAAAATGGCGCTGATTCTTTAACCTTGCACAAAGACTTACTTGTATGGAAATCAGAACCGTCCAAATCGTAGATCCAACTCATACCACTCTTTTATTTTTCTTGGGACGTGGATTGCGTACTAACCCGCTGGTGTCTAGCCACGAACGCCCACCGTGATGTATCTGTTTATCCAGGCCGTACATTCCATCTCTCAGATAATTTTAAGATATAAGCACAAAAATGAGGCACATCCAACTATCAAGTGTACCACACCATACACCAAATAATAAGCTTGGGTTGCATTATAAATGCAAGAAACGGCGTGGACAAACAGATACATGACGGTGGGCCCGCCCACAGAACTGTCCATTCTGTGGCCACAGCCGGACGGGCGTAGGACGCAATTCCCGTCCGTTTTTTATACCTCCTGTTTTCTTTGGTGTGGTCTATATGTGATTTAGGTCTGATGCATTTTTAGACTTGCGTCCTAAACTAACATCACAAAATGAATGGAAGGTGTAGATGGAAAACATATATACATCACGGTGAGCCCACAGAACGTCCAGTATCAACTAGCTAATGTCAATCCGCATATTCTTCCACACCACACACACTTACACACGTACCCACACCACATGGACGCTCAATCTCATGATCTTAGGGTTGAAACAGAGCCGGTCTTAGCCATGGATCCGGACCCAGCTCTGTTGAAGCATAACATAAATTTACATTGAAAGGATAATGTTAACCGAGTTTATTTCCTTTGAATTTGGACCATTCGTTATCTGCAATCCGGTTGCAATCTGTATTGGACTCAAATTGGTTACTGAACTGCCTAGTAAGCCGACTCCGTGAGGCCCACCGTGATCTAGAGGTTTTATTTACACCATCCATCCATTTTTCCATGTCATTTTAGGGTACGAGCATAAAATTATGTAGCACAGGACAAAAGCAGCTGCCTGCGATGAGGCAGATCCTAAGTTCGAGCGGACAACACAATGATTAAATGCCCACTGCTAAAGACTTTAGGAGCTAACATAAGTTTTGATCAAGCTGATATTTATGTTTTCCCCTATATACGTGACTTTTTAATGGTTGGATGGCAAATAAACACCATGGTGAGCCCCAGAAAGGTTTCAATGGCGGGGGATCACTATCAGCTGCTTCTTGTGGTGTTGCCCACTTGAACCCGGGATCTTTTTAGGGTGAAGCCCATAAATGATCTTGGAAAAATGGATAGACCGTGTGGATTAAACCCATACATCACAATAGCAGCCCGCTTGAATGGACTTGGTTTTGGCAAGAGCTGTGGGCCCACTGTAATGTATGGGTTTTGTCCACACGGTCCATTTTTCCAAGATCATATTCACGCGATAGCCCCAAAATGAGGCAGGTTTACAAATATCAACCTCATAAAAACTTCCGCACCTCCCAAGAAATTTTTAATGATGGGCATTCAATTCCCACTTTTCACTTTTGAGCTCCTACCATAAAGTGATTAGGAAATGAATGGACTGCATGGATAAAGCATACACATCATTGTGTGTGGGACCAATGAAGCCCATGCCTTGACTGAGTCTGTATGCCATCACGCAATCCGCCTCATTTACAGTGGAGGCGGATTGCATCGTTACCATGCCCACCAAGACTCGGTCCCACTATGATATCATCCACGCCATCCATCAATTTTAAAAGATCATCAAAAAAACTTTAATAGAGGGCGTTCCTGTTGTGTGGTCCACCTGAGTCTTGGATCTGCTTCATTTTTCGAATTCATATTGTTAAAATGATCGGGTAAAATGGATGGACGGTGTGAATAAAACACATACATCACAGCGGGCCCACAGAGAACCCCAGGACCAAGTCCGTCCCTGCACAGGCAGGACGCAATCCGCGTCCAAATTTGCCAACGAGAAATTTCCAACTGTACTACCAGTATATGGGCCTAAAACCTTTTTAAGCCCATTTCTTTTTAGTTGCCAAGAATACTCCCCAGGCGTACGGCCCCATTTCTCTGGCCGAAAATGCCCCTGCTTCCTTCCGGAGGCGGATCGCCTGGTGCTCGAAGACGAGCGCTTACGCTCCTCGAACTCCGAGTTGAACCGAACGGTTCAAAAGAGATCAACGTTACATGGGCCCCATAGTTATGTATTTATTATATCCACAACGTTCATCCATATTTTGAGATCATTTCGGACCATTATACAAAAAAAGAAAAATCATATCCAGAGATCAACTGGACCACACCACAAAGAGCAGCAGAAAATTGATTTTCACACGTTGAAACTTTTGTAGGGCCCACCATAACATTTATATTCCATCCATCTATTCATAAGGTCACAAAGACCTGGATGAAGAGGAAAAACAATTTCATAATGATCCAAAACTTCTGTGACCCTAAAAGGGTTTCAATGGTAGACGTTCAATCATCCACAGCCTTTAACAGTGTGGTCCACTTGATAGCTAGATCCGTCTTATTTTTTGTCTCAAGCCCTAATACGAGTTCGCAAAAAATATGGACGGTTTGGATATAACACATACCTCATAAGTTCGCAAAAAATATGGACGGTTTGGATATAACACATACCTCATAATAAGATTACAACAGCAAAAATAAAAAGAATAAAAAAAAAACTTACGGTCGATATATCGAAAGACAAAATGGTCCAGAACTGTCCAGCGAGTTTTTCTCAAAAATCCGACGATTTTCGATATATCGAAGGTATTTTGATACATCGAAAAAGGTATTTCACCTTTCGCTACGGATTATAACCGTAGCCAAAACTGTAGTCTGTGACAGTCTATGAAATTATTTATTTATTTATTTATTTTTATATTTTTTATTTTATTTTTTACATGGAGATATTTATTCTACCTACAATTTTCTCTAATACATATTTATAAAAATACATATATATAAGCATATAAAATTTTTTTTCCTTTTTTTTTTTTTCATTTATTTCTTTATTCATTTAACAAGAATATCTTCTAAACCAAAATTAGTTACTTGACGTACCATATATGATTCTGGGGTAGGAGAAGCTATTTTAGCCAACTAACCTTGTTATTTTCCAAGATTCCATCAATTCGATGGTCAAAAATCCATTTCATTCACTTTGCGGTCAATTTCATTCACGAAAATTCATGGTTATTTCCGTGCATTTCACTTTACGGTCATTTTCGTGCATTTTGCAGTTCATTTCGCTTCACTTCCCCCATTTTCATGCATATCACGGTCCATTCCCGCATATTCCGTGTTGATTCACGGTCATTTCGACGCATTTTGCGGTCATTTCCCTTCACTTCGCGGTCATTTTCATGCATTTAACGGTCATTTCGCTTCACTTTTATAGTCATTTCCATGCATTTCACGGTCATTCCAAACAATTTCGTGTTGATTCACGGTCATTTCGACGCATTTCGCGGTCATTTCCCTTCACTTTGAGGTCATTTCCATGCATTTAACGGTCATTTCGATTCATTTCACGGTCATTTCCATGCATTTCACACGGTCATTCCAAACAATCCGTGTTGATTCACGGTCATTTCGACGCATTTCGCGGTCATTTCCTTCACTTTGCGGTCATTTCCATGCATTTAACGGTCATTTCGATTCACTTTACAGTCATTTTCGTGCATTTCACGGTCTTTCAAAACAATTTCGTGTTGATTAACGGTCATTTCCACGTATTTCGCGGTCATTTCCCTTCACTTCGCAGTCATTTCCATGCATTTAACGGTCATTTCCATGCATTTAACGGTCATTTCGCGAAGTGAATGGAAATGACCGTGAAATGCGTGGAAATGACCGTTAATCAACACGGAATTGTTTGGAAAAACCGTGAAATGCTCGGAAATGACTGTGAAGTGAAGCGAAATGACCATTAAATGCATGGAAATGACTGCGAAGTGAAGGAAAATGACCGCAAAATGCGTGGAAATGACCGTTAATCAATACTGAATTGTTTGGAATGACCGTGAAATGCATGGAAATGACCGAGAAATGAATCGAAATGACCGTTAAATGCATGGAAATGACCGCAAAGTGAAGGAAAATGACCGCGAAATGCGTCGAAATGACCGTGAATCAACACAGAATTGTTTGGAATGACCGTGAAATGCACGGAAATGACTGTAATGTGAAGCGAAATGACCGTTAAATGCATGGAAATGACCTCAAAGTGAAGGGAAATGACCGCGAAATGCGTCGAAATGACCGTTAATCAACACGGACGGTCATTTCCCTTCACTTCGCGGTCATTTTCATGCATTTAACGGTCATTTCGCTTCACTTTATAGTCATTTCCGTGCATTTCACGGTCATTCCAAACAATTCCGTGTTGATTCACGGTCATTTCGACGCATTTCGCGGTCATTTCCCTTCACTTCGCGGTCATTTCCATGCATTTAACGGTCATTTCGATTCATTTCATGGTCATTTCCATGCATTTCACGGTCATTCCAAACAATTCCGTGTTGATTCACGGTCATTTCGACGCATTTCGCGGTCATTTCCCTTCACTTCGCGGTCATTTCCATGCATTTAACGGTCATTTCGATTCACTTTACAGTCATTTTCGTGCATTTCACGGTCTTTCCAAACAATTCTGTGTTGATTAACGGTCATTTCCACGCATTTCGCGGTCATTTCCCTTCACTTCGCAGTCATTTCCATGCATTTAACGGTCCATTTCCATGCATTTAACGGTCATTTCGCGAAGTGAATGGAAATGACCGCGAAATGCGTGGAAATGACCGTTAATCAACACGGAATTGTTTGGAAAGCAGTGAAATGCTCGAAAATGACTGTGAAGTGAAGCGAAATGACTGTTAAATGCATGAAAATGACTGCGAAGTGAAGGAAAATGACCGCGAAATGCGTGGAAATGACCGTTAATCAATACGGAATTGTTTGGAATGACCGTGAAATGAATCGAAATGACCGTTAAATGCATGGAAATGACCGCGAAGTGAAGTGAAATGACCGTGAAATGCGTCGAAATGACCGTTAATCAACACGGAATTGTTTGGAAAGACCGTGAAATGCTCAGAAATGACTGTGAAGTGAAGCGAAATGACCGTTAAATGCATGAAAATGATTGCGAAGTGAAGGGAAATGACCGCGAAATGCGTCAAAATGACCGTGAATCAACACGGAATTGTTTGGAATGACCGTGAAATGCACGGAAATGACTGTAATGTGAAGCGAAATGACCGTTAAATGCATGAAAATGACCGCGAAGTGAAGGGAAATGACCACGAAATGCATCGAAATGACCGTGAAATGCACGGAAATGATTGTGAAGTGAAGCGAAATGACCGTGAAATGCATGGAAATGACTGTGAAGTGAATCGAATGAACGTGAAATGCATGAAAATGACTGTGAAGTGAAGGAAAATGACCGCGAAATGCGTTGAAATGACCGTGAAATGCGTCGAAATGACCGTGAATGAACACGGAATAGGCGAGAATGACCGTGAAATGCATGGAAATGACATTTAAGTGAAGAGAAATACCATGAAATGCATGGAAATGACCATGAAATGCATGGAAATGAATGAAATTGACCACGAACTTATTAAAATTGACCGCAAAGTGAATGAAATGGATTTTCGACCATCGACCCGATGGAATCTTGAAAAATAACTATGTTAGTTGGCTAAAGTAGCTTCTCCTACCCCAAAATCATATTGGGTACATCAAGTAACTAATTTTGGTTTAGAAGATATTCTTGTTAAATGAATAAAGAAAGAAATGAAAAAAAGAGAGAATTTTTTTTTATGCTTATATATACATATTTATACAAATATGTATTTGAGAAAATTGTAGGTAGAATAAAGTTCTCCATGTAAAAAATAAAAATAAAAATAAAAAAAACTAAAAAATTTCATAGATTGGCATAGAATACAGTTTTGGCTACGGTTATAATCCGTAGCTAAAGGTAAAAATACATTTTTCGATATATCGAATGAACTTCGATATATCGAAAATTAAAGGAATTTTAAGGCAAACTCGCTGGACAGTTTTGGACTTTTTCGATATGTCGAATGAATTTCGATATATCGAAGTACATTGCTGTTGGGCTATAGCTACGGCTTAGCTACGGTTATAATCCGTAGCAAAGGAAGCCCCAGCACTCAATGCGTAAGGAGAGCCAAAGTACAGCACAAATTTCATGACAAAAAGCATGGGGAAGGTGTTGGTGGTGATAGGGGCATTGACCTGAGAAATGGGCCGTGCTGGGAGTATTCTTGGGAGGTGAAAAGCGAGTGGGCTTCAAAAGTTGATGCCATATATGGGTCGTACAGTTGGAAATTTCTCTTTGCCAACCAATCATCGTGGGTTCCACGTGAAAATCATTCGTCGCAATATATAAGACGAAAACGCGCCCTTGGACAGTACCCGCGTTTCAATCTGACAAGTGGGCCCCACCGTTCGGTAATCCAGACAACCGGTTTGATTGCGACCCATAACAAACTTGCCGGAAAATAATTGCGGAAGATTACATAGTGAGACGTTTTTCAGTGGAACGTGGACAGCTTTTGTATTTCTTCCACTACCTGTGGGCCACAAATCGAAATGTTGTGATTGGACTATTGTCTGAGATTTTTAGGGTATCTTCCATCAACATGGATATTTACCATACCAATGTTCTGGATTACCGAAAGACGGGCCCCACTTCTCAGAATTGAAAAACGGTGTATACTGTGAAGAGATGCTGAACGCGAATCATATAATTGAAGAAGATCGTAGGTGGCCATATCTCTGACGTACGCGTCTTCTTCGTTGACAATCTTGCCCTCAATTTCATCGCAAAATAAATATGATTTCACAACAATAAAGAGACTAGAATCCCCACCGACCATATTCTTTGTTTATTTCGTTTCTTCGAATACAAATGTGTGTTTTCCAATCTGGACTGTCCAAATTGTGCCATATTATAGTGGATGGAACATGGACTGATGATAATGCTTATGGGATGATTTAGACCATCTGATTTTGCCAACGGATATTGGAATATTAAACAGTCCGCTTTTAACCGTCCATTTAGTAACGCTACCAGTTGGGCTGTTCAGATTTGTCCAATCAGCACAATTTTTAAGGTATCCTCCATGGGGAGCGGATTAGGTGCGGCCTAGCTAGACTGTAGTCCCACTTTCATGTAATTAGGTTTAAATTCTAGGTAGACTATACCATAGGAGTCAGTAGTGATTGAACGTCCACCATGGGTAGACTATACCATAGGAGCCTTATTTTTATTTTTCACCCAACAGGGAAACTAAATCAGCTTGATCGAAAACTTTTGTAGCCCACAAAAAGTTTCCAACGGTAAATCACTACTTTTTCAATGTAGTGTCGTGTACCTGAGATTTGGATCTAAAAAGTTTCCAATGGTAAATCACTACTTTTTCAATGTGGTGTAGTCTACCTTAAGATTTGGATCTACTTTATTTTTTCTCCAAACAGTTAGACGACGTGGATATACAACATGTATATCGAGATGGCCCAACAGTCATGGCCACACGTGTTGGGCGAGGACGGGCAGCACCTAATCCACTCCCTCCATACACAATGGGGCAAACATTTTGGATGACTAGCCTATTTATTTCCTCTCTTTCTCAGGCCTACCACGTCCCGAATAACATAAAAAGTTAATCATAAGTTGCAAAACTGATCATATAAAACCAAGTTATTTGTTGCATTGAGAAATTAAAAATAAATAAATAAATTGAGAAATTGTAAATAAATATAAAAAAAAAAAAGAAAAAAAAAAGAAGCAGCAACCAAACAGCTGGTGCAAGTGTGAGAATGAAAGCATCAGTAAACATTCATACAGACAAATCTACATGCACACATTAATATTATGCTAACAATACACTCAAATTTCATCTCCATCCCAACTACGCTTCACCTTGGGCCCAGTGGGCCCATCTTCCCCGAACACTTCGCTTGGTAGACATCTCAACAACTTAGGAGTGTTGTTAGTTGTTGGGCCCCATTTCCTCAAATACCCTACCCATGGTGGCTCCACGATCGAACCCAAGTACTTGGCTGCGACCACTTGGAACGTGGCGCCTGTGTCCAAACTGAGCTTCCCTTTCTTCGTGTCATTCCTTATGCCTATGCGCAATGTGCTATTCCCTTGTAGCACTAGCCCTGGCTTAGGATACATTGCATGGCCATTCAAGGATGCGTACGATACAACCTTGTTTCCTCCTTCAAACTCTAGCTCTGCTGCATCCAACCACCTTCCATTGCTATGTTGTGACATGTACACTCTCCATAGCTCCCCATTCAAATTGCTTACCCTCAATGTCACATGCTCCCAATCACCCACATGTTGCCCTATCTTCCCCAGTGGTATATTGACCAACAGGACCTTAGCCCTCGCGGGCCCGTTAAATGGGTAGAAGACCCAAATGGCTATGTCGGTGAATGTTGCGCCGAGCATCGGTTTCACGTGTAAGTAACAAACCGAGCTTTTCAATTCACCCCTCTTGGTCTTTTTTCTGGCCTGCTTATCAACGGGTAGATCCAACCAATAAGTCCCATCGTTCGAACCACCCTGGGGGAGGTTCGAACCGGTTGGGTCAATCGGTGTTGGGGTTGCGTCGCCTTGTTTGTAGAGTAGAGCTCCATTGTTGAAGAACCAGGTGACTGATGAGGGTAAGTAGGACTCATCAGGATGGAAGTAGATCGATGGAGAGTAAGCTTGCATCAGTGCCTCAATTTGGGTGAGGTTAGGCATATTAGATCGATTGGAGTCCTTGTTTTTTAAACAAGCTAATGGTGAAGAACTGCCAACTACCTGAGCTAGAAATGTTCCCACACATACACCTAGAGCTTGGGTCCCCCTAGTGGTGGGTCTTGAACTATAGATGTTGATCCCACTGGAATTATTTTTCTGATTGGTACCCCATATCAATGTTTCATTCTCGCACTGGTCGGTGAGGTCTGAACGAACGCATCGGATTTCATCAAGTGATGGTTTGTCTGGAGAGTTTGTGACGATGTGCCCAACAGCTACATACCCTTGTGGTGGGGTTGGTAACCAAATGTAGCCATGACCATCTTCCTTAATTTTTGTGGATTCACTGCTCCAAATGAGCGTGTAATCCACCGGCTTCGAAAGTGTTCCTCCGGCAGCATCGGAGCTATCTTCACCGTTGCCTTTTCCGACAAGTACCCACCCAAATAGAGGCTTGTTGTTGGGCTGACAATAGCAACCTAGCATGAAGAATCCCTCGGGTATCTTTGAAGGTTTGAGAAATGTGGCGCCAAGGTTATCGGGTCCACCTTCATGTGTGGCCCAAACCTTAGTGAAAGTAGAGAGCTGATACACCTCGAGTCCACCAAGATCTATACTCCCTTTGGCAAATCCCCCACCTGTAATTCAATAGCCAAGCCTCAGGCAAATGAACTCATCCAAGGAAATGCTTGAAGTAAAGAAACCCATATAGAAAGAGAAATTGTAGATTCCTAGCCGTGGGCACCCATTTTCGTTTCGTCATTGCCATGGTTTATGAACAAGAAAACTTGAGTCGACTAAAAGCCCAGTTGTGCTGAGTCAAGTTGAGTTGTACTGAGCCAACTCGAGCTTTATCGAGTTTGGTCGTACCTCTGTTGAGTGTTTTTGTCGGGTTTTACTGACTTTTTTTTTTCCAAGTAGAGATTATGTCTTCTGGAGTTTTGACCGTGTCGTGACAAGATCGAGTTTCTCTTGACCCTGCTGAAATCTGGCCGAGCCGAGTTGACTCGGGCAAGTCGAGTTTTTATGCTGTGGTTCAGACATAGGATTCAGTACATGGGGCGATGGTTGGACACACTGATTCGACCAACTCAACATGATTCATGATGACTCGAGCTGAGTCACTCGGTTTAACCTGTTGCCTCACCGGTGACAATGCATACGCCAGTAACCATTGTACCAATGACCAATCTATAACTATTTTAAATGTAATGGAGAATGATCACATTACATTATTTGCCGTACATTCACACCGTGCCGAGCAATCTGTGGTGCGTGAGTGCCATCCAACCCGTCCATTTGATGTGTCCCCTGATATTAGTTTCTGGTTTACAATCCAGCCTGATTCCCAACTCAAGTCGGCCACACTAAAGGGAACAACAGGGGACATTGATCAGCAGGGGATGCCCACAGTAGAATCTTCCGAATCGAATGTGGGATCCACACTGTTTTTTAATATGTCATCTAACCCAGTCATCAGTTGCATCCCAGCAGGATGAAGGGACACACCAAATCTTAAGCCACTACAGAATTTAGGTGAGGGACGATTCTTGGGATATAAGAAGATCATGAGGAGGAATCCGGATCATGAAGGGACGCACCAAAGCTCAAGCAGAGGATCCGATTTCCATGAGGAGGTGCACCAGATGCACGGTATGGATTCCATGTAGACATCGCGGATGGACCCATTCAGCTGGAACGTATGGTAGTTACCGTAAGTTCCGACGAAATCAAATGTGATCATTCACCATTTAAAAATAGAGAAATGCTCCAGTGCTCTGAGAGCCCCATAAGCTCTAGTACTCCTGGCTGCACTGGGGCAGTTAGACAATGCAATCCATTGATCTAGACTCTTCATTAGGTCCAACACACATTTCATGGCCTACCACACAAAAATCAGCCTGATCAAAAAAAAATATCATCCATTTGATTGGCCTTTAATTTGGACGGTTAAGATCATTTACACAAAAATAGGTCCGAACAGTTATTTGATCCATCTATTTGTTAGGATCGATCATGATTACTTTTGATTCTGAAGTACCACCTTTTCTTTTAGTGAATTGTAGCTATCTGATCCATGGCTTAGAGGATGCCTATAGAAACTAAGGGCAAATTGATCATTCAATCAGTGCTAATTTTGCACGGTGGCCCTTCAAATGTTTTTAGACTTAATGGACGGTTCAGATTAGTAGGTTGGACTGTCCAAGTGGGATGCTGAATGTCTGATGAACCCAACACCATTTAGCTAGTGGTGTAAGGAGTGCAGGGCCATCATGATGTATGTGTTTTATCCACTCCGTCCACCCGTTTTTCCAGCTCATTTTAGGCCATGAAGCCAAAATTGAAGCATATCCAAAGCTAAAGTGGAGCACACCACAGGAAACCATGGGGTTGCATGAGATCACGCGGACCTGGATGAAGGAAAAACACAAATATAAGATTGATGGCCCTCAAGAAGTTTTCAACGGTAGGCATTCAATCCTCACTATTTTGTGTGGTGTGGTTCACTTGTGCCTTTCATATGTTTTAATTTTGAGCTCATGACCTCATATGAGCTGGTAAAACGGATGAACGGCATGGATAAAATAAATAGATCACAGTGGGCCTCACGGAGTCCTTATAGCTCCGTGGTGTTGGGTTCACGGATGCTCGAACGCTCTTCATGGACTTTTAAGCTACACTGCTCCTAAGGTGTATCGTTTCGGACCCTACAACTCCTGCCAACATACTGGTGTTTTGAAGTTACCTGATGGCCACGACGGAAGTGGAGCTGGTAGCTTGAACGTTGTTTCAATCGGCAAAGCTTTCCTTTCCTTTGCCATATATGCTTGAAATCTGATATGAGACAGAGAGAGCGCGCGGGAGGCCGGGGGAAGGTTTTGGTAAGTCTTTGGAGAGAGAGAGAGAGAGAGAGAGCTAGGCTTTGGTGAGACTTTGGATGGAATCGAGTAGTAGTACAATGATACATATATTATTATATAGAGAGAGGTGAAATGCTCCATTGCTCTCATATGTGAGAGCAATATTAGTTATAATACTCCTAGTTGTGTAGGTTCACTTGGACAGTCCAATTGGTTGATCTGAACCGTCCATTAAGTCCAAAACATATTTTCATGGGCTACAATGCAAAAGTGTATCTTTCCCACTCACACACAATCCATGATGGGTCCTAACAAACAGATGGATCATTTTTTTTATTGTACTTATTTTGTGTTAACGATCTTAGCCATCCATATTACATGCCATATATAGAATGGTTAATATTTGTTGCATTGTATGATTTTTGCATAGTATTCCATGAAATGTGAGTTGAACCTAATGAATAGTCTAGATCAATGGGTTGGACCATCTAAATGTCCCAATGCAGATAGGAGTTCTATAACTTATTGTGTTCCGAGAGCACTAGAGCATTTCTCTGCGGAGAGAGAAGAAAACGTATTTACCTCACGCGGAATTATTGTTGTCCACGTGGAGATTAGTTCAAAAATTATATTTGGTCCCGTCAACGGCTGTGGCGTGCAAGGAATCCTCATCTTCGTATATTTACGAAGGCCAAAACGATCTCTTTTCTCCATTTGCCTGCACGTTTTTATGTAATAAGCATATTCTGTAAGTGATGGACATGGCCCACCGGGGCGTGCTTATGGCATCCAATGCATTACATGAGCCCCATCATTAGATTTAGACCCCCACAAATAAAGCTGATCCAACCATCAAGTTGACCACAATGTGAATATGTGAATTTGGAGGTTTTTGGATGGCTGTCCTTTTGTTTCTTAGCTGGGGCCTACTATATTTTTATATGCCATTTCAATCAGTTCATCACTCGAGCCCCTACATCATGATACCACATATATGAGGCCAATACAATCATTTGGTGGGCCACAGTATAGAAAACAATGGGCATCCATCCAATGGTGAGGTGAATGTCATGTACGGTGGGCCCCACCCGCAACACATTTAAAATAAGCCTGTTTCTTGCAGAGCTAGGAACCGGCCTCTAAGCCATAACAACCACCGGCGAAGATTGATTTTTGAACGGGAGCTTTCCCGTACACTTGTTCAATTATATAATCCTCGGACAAGGAGCCCACAGTGGATCCATGTTGGAGTGATCCAGATCGTTGCTAGGGTGGAGCCTACAGTGGATGGGTTTTGCTATTAAAAAGTCTCCAATTGGAGAATCCTTGAGCTTCTATAAGTGGTATGAAAATAGATGGTCAAGAAAAGAGATTTGATCACTATGATGCAGATTCAACTGAAAATGAGCCAAAGATGGATGGCTGTGATCTCTCGTTCTCGTAAATTTCTTGCATTGTTCATCCATGGGGGCTTCTTCACTTCAACAGTCTTGATTATTGAACATTGGGCCCCAGTGTATTAACTGATAAAACTTTGATGCTCTAGCAGAGTGTGATGGATGATACTCAGGCACTTAGAAACTGCACACGTGGCATAGAAGAAAATCAAATTAAACTGCCCAAATATGGTTCGTAGTTAATATATATCATGAACCAAAAGTTGCAGTTATTTGAGTATATGGCTGTCCGGTTGGTGGACATTTATTGGACGGTTAGAAATGAAAATACCAGTGGTCCACGAATATCCTTGAATCTATAGTGGTGGGGCTCATGGATCCGTAATCTAGACCTTTGGATCTGATGGGCACCAGTGTGGATGAGAGATATCAAGAAAATCTCCCAGATTAGAAGATCTTAGACATTCATCTCTGGCCTTCTGTTTTTCTGCTAAATGTGGACCATTGTTGCATTTTGGCTGATGTTGCATATCTTCCTAACCACCTATTTGCAGGCGACCAAGGCCAAGGTTACGGTAGTTCCAACGTCGATATGTGATTTCACAAAAATCTCCTAAATTTGAAGCTTCTAGATTTCAGGGACACATTCATCCATGCTAAGGGTCCACCAGACCCATGGTTTGGATCACAGGTTGGTGGGCCCCACTTATTAAACATAAAGGCTATAGGATGCTCCATGTTCTTGGACGGAGGTAGGCATCCAAGGAACAACGTGATGATTGATGAGTATACCGTTTGTCATCGAGACAAAAGACAATGTGTTTCGATGGATTCTATAGGTGGAATTAGTGGGGCCCACCGGACTCCCTCCTTGATTTTTTTTTTCTATTGTTTAGTGAAATGGTGGGCCCCACCATTCGCCGAGAATCCTGTTTACAACTAAGACGGTGTTTAATTAAAAAAACGCATGGCTCGTGTTAAATGAGGGACTGGGAGATCTGGCTGGATGGCATACGGATCATGGATCCGAACCATCCATTAGGTAGGGCACGATATAAACATGCTATGGACCAAAATATTAATGTTGGTCAACTAATAAGGAAGTTCAAACGTTTATGATACAAACGGTCCAAATTCAACGAATGTACGTTGTTAATTTGATTAATACCTATATCTTTTTTATACATGTCATGTTCACAGTGCAAACTATACGGGGTGAATGGACCTGATCTCTCGTACATGTACTGTCCGCCATGATTCTGACACGTCTTCTGCCCCCTCACATGAATAACTCCTTGAATCACGACAAAGGAAAAAAAAAAAAACGTGCGCTCTTGATTTAAAATATCAGAGGGATAAGTATGAAAAATAATGCGGACGTTAACTTGTTATTTAACGGCTTACAGCTATGTTAGTTGGGGAGCGGATTAGACCCAGACTCACCCAAGATGATGCGGTCCTTACCGTGGGGCCCACGTTAATGAATGTATTCTGTATCCATGCTGTCCATCCGTTTTTCCGGATCATTTTAAAGCATGATACTAAAAATTAAGATTATCCAAATCTCATTTCACCATACCAAGGAAAGTGTTGTGATTGAACGTCATGTCATTAAAAGCTTCTTAGAGAGAACCGTAATGTTTTCACAGTGTTTATTTGCCATCCAATCTGTTGATAGGGTCACGTAAGCCTGAAGGAAGGGGAAAAACAAATATCAGATTGATCCAAAACTTTTCTGGCCCATTAATGTTCAATCGCCACCATTTCTAATGGGATGACCCACCTGATAATTAGATATGCTTCGTTTTTGGAATAATACTCTAAAATTATTTGTAAAAACGTATGAACGGCCTGGATACAGAATACATACATTAAAGTTGACTCCACGGTAAGGGCCGCACCGTCTTGGGTGAGTCCGGGGTATCACCTAATTCGCTTTCTGTTAGTTGAGTTCCTCACCATTTTTAAATGGTGCTGATTCTTCAAATGTGCACAAAGGCTTACTTGTATAGAAATCCGAACCGTCCAAATAGTTGATCCAGCTCGGTTGGAGTATAAACTAAATTACAGTGAGAAGATAATATCAACTGAATCTTTTCCTTTGAATTGGACCATTCGTTATCTGCAATCCGCTTACAGATCTTCCGCATCGGACTCGCATTGGCTATTGCCCTGCCACGGAAGCTGACTGTGTGGACCGTGATTTGTGGGTTTTATCCAGCCTTCCATCCATTTTTTAGGATCATTTTAGGGTACAAGCCCAAAAATGATGCAGATCCAAGGCTCAAGTGGACCGCCACAGATGCAGCTTTGCTAATGACGCCCTCCCTACCTCTGGAAAAGAAAAAACAGACAAAGACAATAACGCC
The DNA here is from genome assembly GCA_021015155.1 of Magnolia officinalis. NCBI lineage: Eukaryota > Viridiplantae > Streptophyta > Magnoliopsida > Magnoliales > Magnoliaceae > Magnolia > Magnolia officinalis. The sequence goes on along the minus strand of JAJHSJ010000001.1, from coordinate 8,524,290 downwards.
CATGATCCTTATTTTCCATCCAACTTGTTTATAAGCTCACGTAGACGTGGATGAAGAGCAAGCACATATATCAGCTTGCATCAAAACATATGCGACTCCCAAGAAGTTTTCAACAGTAGACATTCAATTTCTACTGTGTGGTCCACTTAGCCTTGGATCTACCTTTTTTTTAAGCTAATAACCTAAAATGATTAGGAAAATTTGGATAGACGGCGAGGATAAAACCCATACTATGACGCCCGTCCCGGGACCTAGTCCGTGGAGGTAGGAGGAGGACGGACACGGTTTCGGTGGATCCCCCGATCCTTAACTGTGGGGCCCACCATGATGTATGTGTCTTATAACCACACTGACACCGCCCATCATTCTTGCGAGACCATTTTGCGTTATGAGCCCAAATATTCAGCAATCCAAATTAATCTCAAGTGGATTGAACGTCCACCGTTGAAAACTTCTTAAGGCGTGTGATGTTTAATCACCATCGAACCTCCTGATAAGGTCAGTAAGACCTGGACAAGAGGAACATGCAAATATCATCTTGATTCAAAACTTTTGTGGCACATAAGAAGTTTTTACCAACTGAAATTTGGATATGCTGTATTTTTGGGCTAATACTCTAAAAATGATCCTGCAAGATGGATGAACGGCTTGTATATAAGAAACATAAATCACAGTGGCCCCAGTCAGGATCCACTGACCGCCACTCGGTGAAGTAAGCCCAATTGTACTCTTGCACTGCTAGTCAAACTTAGTTGACGCACGATCGAGCTCTCTTGGGCCCAGCTTAGTGTATAGTTTTCATCTATGTCATTCATCCATTTTGTCCCATCATTTTATGGAATTAGCCCAAAATTGAGGTAGACCTGAGGCTCAAGTGGACCACACAGTGGGAATTGAACGCCAACCATTAAGATCTTGGGAGCTACCAGAAGTTTTGATCAAGCTAACTTCTGTGTTTTCCTTTTCATCTAAGTCTATGCAGCCTTATGAACAAGTTGGATGGCAAATAAACATCACAGTGGGTCCTATAAAGATCCTAAGGGTGCGTCATTGTCACCACTGACGATCTAGATAAAACTCATACATTACGGTGAGCCCCCGTACCGAGTTCATGCAAGAACTGAGATCATTTTAAGGTAAAAGTGAGGCATTTCCAAGGATGAAGAGGACCACACCGAATCATCATCTACCATTAAAAACTTCTCCTGGTCTATTGGGATGTTTATCAGCCATCCAATATATTCATAAGGTCACCGACTCAAATATACATGGATGAAGGGAAAACACAGACACCATCTTGATCAAAACTTATGCTGCTCCCAAGAAGTTTTAATGGTGGGCATTCAATCCCCACTGTGGGTCCACTATGCTTTTGATTTGCCTCATTTTTGGGTTACTACCATCAAATGATTAGGAAAAATGAAAGGACATAGTGGATTAAACCTATGCATCATGGTGGGCCCTACAGAGCCCCTGCCTTGACCGAGTCTGTCCAGGCAGAAGGGGACATAATCTGCCTCATTTGCAGTGGACAAAGATTGCGTCGTTACAGCGTCTGGGTAGACTTGATCGTGGCAGGGCTCTTAAGGTAATGATGTGTATGTTTTGCCAGCCGTTTATCCATTTGAAAGATCATTTTAAGAAATCAGCCAAAAAGAGGCAAATCCGGGGTTCGAATAGGCTATACAAGGTAAACGCCGATGGTTGAAAAAACTAACCTAAGCTTGCATTTGTGTTTACCTTTATCAGGACTATATTATCTTATGAACAGGTTGGATGGCAAATAAACATCGTGTAAGGCCCTATGAAAGGTTTTTAGCTGGGGATGTACATCGAGAGCTCGACTCGGCTTGGTCACTAGCTAACTCAGCTTGAACTCGGCTCGGCTCAATACTCGAGCCTGATTGGTCAGCTTGGGTTAGTTCGAGCCGAGTTCAAGCCAATTCGAGCTGAGTTCGTATGTGCAACATTTTCACAAACACATGAACTGTACCTTTAAAATCTCACTGTATGTAAAACAATAGTAATGGTTTTACAAATATTTTATTAAACACCTTTTAAGCAACATAAAAATAAGAGGAAAAAAAAAAAGTATCTGTTTTATATACATACCTTCCTTGCCACCAACCACACTTCATTGAATCATTTCATCAGACACTTGGTAAGCAAATCAATATCAAGTAACCGAGTCATAGAACTGATTTGATCCGAGTTCAATGAGTTGAATTCGATCCGAGTCGAGTGGAGCTGAGGCCAGCTCAAGCTCATTTTCAAGCTCAAAAATCAGCTCGAACTCAACTTCGATAGAGTCTAATCGAACTTTTTCGAGTCAAGCTAGCTAACCCAGTTAGTGTACACACATAGTTTTAGCTATGTGCGCCATTATCACCACTCCTTCCTGTAGTGTGGTCCAGTTAAGCCTTGGTTTTATATCATTTTTGGGTTCATGTCCTAAAATGATCTAGTAAAATAGATGGACAGTGTGGACGAAACATCGTACATCACAGTGGCCCACTGAGCCCGCCCCAGGACCGAGTCCGCCCTGGCACAGGCACGACGCGATCCGCGTCCAAATTTGCCAACCGATCATCGTGGGTTCCACGTGAAAATCATTTGTCGCAATAAATAAGACGAAAACGAACCCTTGGTCAGTACCCGCGTTTCAATCTGACAAGTGGGCCACACCGTTCGGTAATCCAGACCACCGGTTTGATTGCGACCCATAACAACCTTGCCGCAAGAAAATTGCGGAAGATTCACTTTTTTTTTTTTTTTTTTTCAGTTGAACGTGGACAGCTGTTCTATTTCTTTCATTAGCTGTAGGCCACAAATCGAAGCGTTGTGATCGGACTGTGGCAGGAGATATTTTGGATATCTTACATCAACATGGATATTCGCCATACCAATGTTCTGGACTACCGAAAAATGGACCCCACTTCTCAGAATTGAAAAACGTTGTATACTGTGCAGAGATGCTGAAGGCGTATCATATCATTGAAGAATAGTGGTGGGCCATTTCTCGTAATCTTCTCCTTCGTTGACTATCTCGCCCTCGATTTCGTCACAAAATAAATATGATTTCACAAGGATACAAACAGCTCATTTTCATCACAAAATAAATATGATTTCACAAGAATACAAAGATATCAGAATCTCCGCCGACCATATTTTTTGTTTATTTCGTTTGTTCGACTACAATGTGTGTTTTCAAATCTGGACCGTCCAAATTGTGCCATACTGCGGTGGATGGAACATGGACTGATGATCATGCTGGTGGGATGATCTTGATCATCTGATTTTGCCCACGGAAATTGAAGATTGACCAGTTTGCTTTTAACCGTCCATTTAGTGGCCACCAATCGGGCTTTTCAGATTGTCCAATCAACACGATTTTCAAGTTTCTTCCATAGGGAGCGGATTAGGTGCGGCCCTGACCGTGATGCCCACCTTCATGTATGTATTGGTGATTGAACACCCCCATTAAAAAATGAAGCAGATCTAAATCTCAGGTGGACCATACGATAGGAAACAGTGGTGATTAAATACATTAAAAACTTCCTAGGGCCCACCTTAATGCCCACTGTAACTTTTTTTATCCATCCAACCTGTTGATAAGGCAAACTAGACCAAGGAAAAAAACAAAAGCGGAAAAAAAATAAAATCAGCTTGATCCAAAACTTTTGTGACCCACAGGAAGTTTCTAACGGTCAATCATCAACTCTTTCATGCGGTGCAGGCGACCTGAGTTTTGGATCTCCCTCAATTTTTTTCCTCATGTCCTAAAATGAGTTAGCAAAACAGATGGACGGTATGGATATACAATACATACATCATTCGAGGTGGCCCCGCAGTCATGGCAGGCCACACTTAATCCACTCCCTCCTCCATACACAATAGAGCCAACAGTTAGGATGACCAGATGATGGACTTATTTATTTCCTCTCTTTCTCCGTCAGGCCTAGCTAGAGTCCCATGTGACTCGTCCGAGTTGACTGCAACTCAGAGCCAGCCCAACTCGGCTGAGTCATAACTTGACTCGTGAAGAAACGAGTTGGTCCGAGTCACTGAGTCTTAAAACCTCACAAAACACTCCACATATGAAACACTTTCCAGTGGTTAATATTCAAGCATTGATGAACACAGCTATCTTACATTTTACAAGACCTAGAACATGACCCACATCATCATCCCATCAGAAACCATGCAATGGTTCAGATTCAAATCTCCTACTTGCAATCAAACTTCATCTCCATTCCAATTTCCTTTCATCTTGGGGCCAGTAGGCCCTTCTTCCCCTAACACTTCCTTAGGAAGATCATTAACCAATTTCTCCAATGCAGACTTGAGCTTGCCAGGAAGCAGTTTCCCCACCTTACGTATCTCGCTTGCCACATCATAGTCAACCTTTGGGCCCCACTCCCTTGCATAACTGAGCCATGGTGGTCCAACAACCGAACCCAAGTGATCAGCAGCCACCACCAAGAACTGCCGGCCGGTGTCCATGCCAATCTTCCCTTTCGCAGTGTCATTCCTTATACCTATGCCCAGCTTAGTATTCCCTTGCAGCACAAGCCCTGGCTTAGGATAGAAAGCATGGCCATGCAATGATGCATATGTTGCAGCTTTGTTTCCTGTTTGGAACTCTAGCTCTGATGCATCCATCCATCTTCCACCGCTATGTTCTGAGAAATACACCCTCCAAAGCTCTCCATTGAAGTTACTCACCCTCAATGTCACATGCTCCCAATCACCCACATGTTCCCCTATCTTCCCAAGTGATACATTTATAAATTCCACCTTGGCCCTTGATGGCCCATTGAAAGGATAAAAGACCCAGATCGCGATATCGGTGAATGTCCCGCCTAGCATTGGTTTCACATGTAAATAACACTCGGCGCTCTGTACGTCTCCTCTTTTAACCTTTTCTTTGGTCCCATTGTCGATGGGAAGATCTAACCAGTATGTTCCATCATTTGAACCGCCTTGGGGAAGGTTTGAGCCAGTTGGGTCGATTGGGATAGGGGCTGAGCTGCCTTGTTTGTAGAGGAGAGCTCCATTGCTGAAGAACCAGCTGACTGAGGAGGGGAGGTAGGACTCATCAGGATGCAAGTAGATCCATGGAGAGTAAGCTTGCATCAATGCCTCAGTTTGGCTGAGATTAGGCATGTAAGATAAGATAAAATCCTTGTTCTTCAAACAAGCCAAGGATATCGGTGAAGTGTCCCCATTCACATGGGCTATGAATGTACCTACACTAACACCAAGGGCTTGGATCCCCCTGGTGGTGGGCCTGGAACCATAGACATTCACCCCACTTGAGTTATTCGACTTATCGGCCCCCCATATCCATGTGTCATTCTCGCATGCATCAGTGAGGTCGGAACGGACACAATCGGATTTCGTCAAGGGATGGTTTGTTGGACGAGCTTGTGACCATGTGACCAACAGCTACATAACCTTGTGGTGGCGTCGGTAGCCAAATATAGCCATAACCATCTTGCTTAATTGTCATGGATTCGCTGCTCCAAACAAGTGTGTAATCAATGGGCTTTGCGAGAGCATCACCGCCATCTTTCCCAACAAGGACCCACCCGAAAAGAGGTTTGTTGTTGGGCTGGCAATAGCAACCTAGCATGAAATATCCAGCAGGTACAGGTGAAGGTTTGAAAATTGTGGCACCAAGGTTGTCTTGTCCACCTTCATGTGTGGCCCAAACCTTAGTGAAGGTAGAGACCTGACACAGCTCTAATTCTCCTAGTTTTATGCTACCAGTAGCAAATCCCACACCTGATACAAATGTAACCAATGAAGAAAAGTTCGAAATGAAGGGAATGAATTCTGGACATGGAGAAATGCCGAGGAGATTCACGGCAGAGGTACCACGTGTGCCACAGGTGAGGGAGATTCAGGTCATTCATCATGCAGGACCCACTATGAACATGCTTTGCGTCTACTCATCAGGGCATGTTCATGATGGCCCCCACCTGTTGAATGGCTCGGATCTTGCATATGCCACAAACCGCCTCGACATCTCTTGGAAATAACATGACTAGTAATGAAATCACCTGATGGCCATGATGGTATTGATGATGGCAGCCTGAATGTTGTCTCAATGGGCAAAACCGTTTTTTTCTTGGAGAGAGGTACCTTTCCAAAAAGTGTAAGGCAGTTTCCCATGGGTAGAGAGAGATGGTAGTGTTAAGAAGAGGAATTCAATGTGAAATAAGAATAAAGAGATGGTTATGAAGTATATATGCTTCTATGAGTGTGGGAGAATTTCTTCTTTCCATCTAATATGCTACTTTTTGTCCTATTTGAAACAGGAAAGATGAACAAACTGGCCAATGCTTTAAAGGAGAAAATGGGTTGCGTGCAAGGGAACTTAGAAGAGTCTAAAGCTTTCAAACTACACCTAACTTCCCTTCTAAAGTTGGTTAGGATTGATTCTTTCAAATCCTTTTTCTGGGTATGACATCATGTTTCCCTTAGCTTTTCTAACAATATAATACTTTCATCGATATCTTTCAATTTTAATTGGTGTGGTGTGGGCTTTCAAGGATAGAAATGCTACAGTGCACTCAAAAGTACTGTAAGCTATAGTGCTCCAAGTTGCATTGGGATACTTAAACAGTCCAATCCACTGATCAAGATTGTTCATTAGGTCCAATGCACACTTCAAGAGCCAGCATGCAAACACCACAGCTATCAATGCCCTTTAATATGGATGGTCAAGATCATTTTCACAAAAATAGGTCTTATAACAATTTGATCCATCTATTTCTCAGGAACCCTCAGGGATTGCTTATGATTATAAAGAATTGCTTCTGTTACGCAATTGTAATCATCCAATCCATGGCTTGGAAAAAGGATGGCTATAGAAAAATAAGGCCCAGTCAAGTATCGATTGAAATATCCAATCTGTGAATTTTTGCATGGCAGACCATGAAATGTCTTCTGAACTTAATGGACATTTCAGATCAATCAATTGACTAGTGTACTGGATCATTTCTCTTTCTCCCAGATTTGAACTTACCCTTTGATTAGATCATCAACCAGCCTTAAGTGGGGTTTGATGGCCATATATCTCCTGAGTTACCATAGAAAAGCCCAGTCATGTGGATGGCCCACCACTAACCACATATTTTCCACGTTTGACGAATAATTATTAAAAAAAAAAAAAACAAAAAAAAAAAAAAAAAAACAAAAAAACACCATGTTATTCAAATAAAGCAAACAAACAATAGTAATTATCTTGTGGAGGATGTGAAACATTTTCCAATTTTGGATGGCATGACAAATGGGCCAGGGCGGGGCTTCTCCAAATCATACTTTTTTTAATAGGCCTGCTTAGATCAGTGCAAAATCTGGGGAACAATCCAATCATGGTCCACCCCATTTCCATGGCGAGGCTTGTTCGAATCCATCCCAATGTATTGCAATGTGATACATCCGGATTTTAGCATTCGAATCTGGATAATCTTCCAATGAACAAAACCATTCACAATGAGCCTAAACTTGCATGATGGATATTCAACAAATAAAAATTTTTACATTGGATTATTTCAACTATTTGAAATTTGGGTCTTTTGCGTCACCATAACCTTTGTGCGATCAAAAGGGTAGAAATGTTCAATCTGTTAAGCTTTTTTCTGGCATCCCGTCCAAGGGGAGACCTACCACATGAAGTGGTCTGCATACTGAGAAAAACCCAATTCAAATGGCTAAACTGCCAGCATTTCACATTTCAATACATTAGGATGTATTCAAGCAAACCTTCTTTTGCATGACTTACCATGTAAGAAATATAGTTGCTACAGAAGTCCAAACTACTTCCCATGCTTCACCTGATCAGCTCGATATCTCGCATGATCTTCAAACCTGTCAGTATCCCTCCACCAATTACCAACATAGCATCTTGCATCATCTTCTAATGCACCGGATCTCTTTCACCATTTCTAATATCGGCCATTATCACACATTAGACTATGAGGGTGTACATATGCACATACATGCAACTGCGGTTGTGGAAATTCTTAGACTCTTTGGTATTTTGTTTTTCTTGATATTCAACTACCGAGCAGTGGAGCTGTGGACCTTATCGTTAAGGAACAGAAGGATGTACAAGAACCTGCTACATGATGAAACAATGGAACCAAACAAAAATAACCACACAAGCATTGGAACAAAAATGGTTACTTGTCATAATTGCAAGAACACTTATATTTGAAGAAATTACAAGATATTAAGGTGCACTTAATTGCACCACATATCATGAAATTTCATGATATTGGGAGCAACCAAACACATTTGAGGACCAAAACCAGATACAAAAATAGAAATATTCTGTTCATCAGGACTAAATCCCAGTGTGAAGTGTTTGATGGCTGCTCTGTATTATACCCAGGTAGAAGAAAAGGATACAAAATAGAAGAATTTACAACTGCGAGTGCAATAGCCTGGTCTTAGCACATAGAAAATGATCATCAAGAATACAACTGCGAGTGCAATAGCCTGGTCTTAGCACATAGAGTACCCATTTCGGAAGTTGGCTCAGACTCAAGATGCAGCTGACTCCAAACTCCAAATCCAAGCTTTTGAACCTTGTAGGGAGGATATTCTCATTGCATGTATAAGAATGCACTCACCAACACTGGTGTTGGTAAACAAGACATTTCAATGACTGCCCACATAAGAAGCTTTTCAACGGAATCAATTTCACTGCTAATGATAAAGAATCGAATTAAATTAAGCATGATGAAAGTCCTCAGTATTTAACTTTCTTTGGGTGATGACCGAAGATAATCTGAATAGGCAGTGGTCTTGAGATTCAAAGAGAAGAAAGGTGCTGGGGCAAGCTACAACCTTAGTTATCATATAGTTCTTGGGTTAGCATTAGCTTTCGCCATGGCATGACGTGCCACGAATGATTCAACAAGTGGGTTCACCAGATCCGGTGCCTCGTCCTTCAAAACCAGAGACAATAAATAATCAGAAATCAAGCATCACATGAATTAGGCAGAACCAAGACTGGCAAAGCCCACAACTCACCTCTGCATGCAGCCACAATCATGGTTCTAAGACTCAGACGACAGAGTCCCATGCAACTCATCCGAGTTTGCTTGGACTCAGTCAGACCTGATCCAGTTTGACACCACGAGTCACCACTGACTCGGGTGAGTCCCAACTCAATTCAAGACTGGATGAGTCGGTCCAAAGTTGCTGAGTCTGTTAACCATGCTCACAATGCCAATATGGCACCTTTGGAGCATTGTATCAGTGGGTCAATTGGTCCCATGGTCTACATGACCTGGCCCAAAAATCAGGCCCTACTCATCAGGGAAACCAAACATGTGCAAAGACACACTACGTTTGAAAAAGTCAACTAGGGTATGCATTCAACATTCACTTTGAGTCTATCTGAGACCAGCCTGACTTTTGTCCTAGTCATCTACCATGGTGGGGCCCACCTGATGCACAGCTTGCATGACCTACATTTGTTAGGTTGGCACATTAAACCGTATGTGGGCTTGACAGATATTTAAAAGCCACCTACAAGGGGTAGAAAGAACCTGGGGGCAATGGCCAACGTTAGGAAGGACGATAAAATCTTCTACTGCATCAAAATCGGCATATGCTTTTCCAAGCTTGATTGGCTCCCATGGGTCCTTGTCTCCCCATGCCACTAGAACCGGGCACTTCAAAGAAAGAAGAAACAGACAGAGATTGCAGAATCCAACTTCATGAATTGGAGGAACCGAAAGGCTAAAAGAAATGGCATTTGACATCATGTGGGGCAATGCCTAACCTTAACTTGAGTGAGCAGTTCGTCAGGTAGAGGACCACCTGAGTAGCAAATGAAATCAAGAAACACATCAACAGCTCCAGGCTCCAGTCCTGGCAGTAGTATCTTCTGAACGAGCTCATCTGTTACCTTGGAAGTGTCATAGTAACACTGGAAGCCACCCATCAAAACATTCACAACAGCCACAATAAGAAAAGTTTTAGTAAATTTGAGCAGCATATTCATATCCGAACTTGGCAGCACAACTTTTTAAAGATATTACATGGTCAGTGCAAGAAACCTGACTTTTCCTTGTCATACATGTATTTTGCCTATAGGCCAAGTTGGTTACATTTCCATAACCTTTACTCAAATAACATTAATATCACATGCACCTCCGTAAGGGCAGAGGTGCATGTGGCACATGTGTACATAATCCATTCCATTGAAGGAGTTTATGCGAGAGAGAGAGAGAGAGAGAGAGAGGTCCTCAATTCAAGCAATTAGGATTATCCAGTCAGGGTAATTTTTTCATGCATGCGATATTTAGTTGTGCACCCTATTTTCAAACTACATTTGGAATGACAGCGAGTTCGTCCAGAACTTCATGCTGCTCTAGACATCAACTGCACGCGATATTTACACTAATGAACAGTGTTGGGTCTAACCATGTGAGTATATGAATCATGTTGGTAATCATGTTTCTGGCATTCCCTGATTTTTTTAGCAGCCAAATACCCAAACATGACCTTTCATGTATGGGTGCTTCGCGCTAAGTGGTTTACCTGGCAATGGCCCTACCATGACCTTATTTTGCTTGCCCGTGCTTTCAGGCATGCATCTAATAGCTGTGCTCAATACTGGTAAGCTCATATTGGCATGTGAGCAGTGTCAATGTGAACCTCTGCCATGCCAGTTCCAAAAACCCGGTAAAAGAGGAAGCAGATTTCCGGTGGGCAGCTGACCATAAAACTTTTCCCAATCTACCATTTTGGGGAGGTTAGGATTGCAGAAAAAAAATAATAATAAATAAATTTGTAGTGATTATCCAATGATAGATTCCGAAGGAGTGGAAATCTCATTTTTGTGAGACATTGCTCACCTTGTATTTTGTGTTGGGGAAATTTACTATGGAAAAGTGTAATGATTGTTGTGTAAAATCCACGACTATTTTGCTATCCGAACATAGCGAAATGTCCCATCATGAGATAAGTGTTTCCTTTTCCTTTCTTTTCTTCTGTTTTTCCTCAATCCAAACAGCCCAAGCATACCCCAATTGCTAGGAGAAAGGATGAAATAATGATGACGATAATGATAAAGTTAACAACCAACCTACCCCATTACACACACTCCAGAATCCGATGTGCGCAACATTTGAAGTTTAAACTTTACTAAAAGAGAACTTTCATATCCAAACAATTTCAGTGGAGGAATACCTGACAAAGAATACTTCTCACAGATTTTGGAGTGGCAACAGCTTTGTAGAAGAGTTGCCCCACAACTGTATTCCTGTCATAATAATGTGTCGTGGGTTTGAATCAACCTAAGGAAAAGGTCCAACAAGATCACACACACACACACACACACACACACACACACACACACACACACGCACGCACACGGCTTATATTTTCCAATAAAAAAACTTAAAGCATGGTTTTTACCTTAACAGACTCTGAAATGATCGAATAAAAGGCCTTCCATACCAAGGCTGCTTCTTTATATGAAGCATACGTAGGGATATGTTTAGAAGGAGAATGCCCTTGCAGATCTGAGGCTCCATAATGGCTGCTTGAAGACCAACAACTCCTGCACAAAAACCACAAATTTGAGGACTCAGGGTATAATGAATTAAAACTTGGGAAAATACAGGTAGACAATGGATTAGACAGGACAAGCATAAGCTAGGGAAATATTTGCCATCAGTAGGCTTATTTTTTGAAGAAAACTATCTATTAAAAGAAGATTAGGCAACATTTTGGACAAAGGGCTACTAAAGTGGCAGCTCTCCACACAACTCTTTCTAATTTTCTCAGATTTCTTCTTCTTCTTCTTCTTCTTCTTCTTCTTCTTCTTTCTTTTCTAGTATCCACGTCATTTTCTCTCTCTGAGGACTCATGAGTAACCGCTTGGAGTTTCGGTAGTTCTGTGGACTACTTAGATAATTGCACTCTATGCAGGCACACACTTCAACCCCATGCACGTGAGAGATCAATGCCCATACGATATCTAGCCAGCTTGATTATTGGGCCCGTGCATGTTAAGAGCAGAGCCCGCATGGTAAATGACTTGGATCTTAAACAAAATTTCAATTGTCACAGAGTCACGTGTTGTGCACCCATGACCCACCCCACACAGTTCCCTGCTAGTTGGCTTATTAATCACCTGGATCCTTGTGACAATTCAAAAAATAACATGATTGAGAAATAATTACTAGAGCTGGCAATGGCCCAGGCTATCTGATCTTTAGCCCCACAGACTGAGCCTGAAAATGCTGGGGAGCCATACCCGTTGCAGCCCATAGAAACAGCTCAAACCATAAATGGGGAAATTTTTGGTAGAAACTAAATGATTAATTAAACCATCTTGAGTAATATGAAGTAAACACAATATCAAACTTAAATGTAGAAGAAGAAAAAAACCTAGCTATAGAAGAATGTATAAACTTCCCACAGTATCCTGACAGAATTAATGATAAAAGTCAACAAGTTCTAAACCCATAGTTTACTCTTTAAAACCTACGAGGAATTCTATTAGTTTAAACTCTTTAAAACCTCCTCAATATGCGATAACTAAGGACCTATGCTCATTTTAGTTAACAGTAATTATGTATTAGATATCATAATTGTAAATTATGAGTTCTCCATATTACTTAAATCCTCAACAAAATCTCTAATACATAATTACAGTTAACTAAAATGAGATGAACTCATTTTTAAGTGGCAGCCAAACAGGCCTAAATTATCTTTCAAAGGGTTTTGGTGTTAACATCGCTGTTCTTAGCTTTTGAGCAAAGATTCTTAAATGAGCTGTAGGATACTTTTCTATATAAAAGTGGTCATCTGTCATCAACTTTAATATGACAGAGGATTTGATGCTACATTACCAGCAAACTGATTCACATAATAGAATTACAGGTTCTTGTTTGGCACCACCCTTTCTTTCTGTTAGTTGCTTTGTGCAAAATGTTCTTTTGCAACATTAGCCATTGTGCCGCATGCCAGTTTGGCACTTGAAATGCAATACCATTTTTTCTCTTGCTCTTCCAATGAATCATATTTTCTCTTATCAACAGAAGATGCCCGGTAAAAGGTTCATGCACATTAGGGCACCCCACTCTACCGAAACCTAGGTTTTGGAATTGAAGGACGGTGTATTCCTACTTGGTGTAAACCCTGACATGCTTGATTAGATTAAGATGTTATTTCATAAACATTATGATTCCTCTTTAGAACAGAATCATCAACAACACAAAGAAAATGTCAAATGGTTTGAAGATGTCACTGCAAATTCTTAGCTCTCCTTTAGTCATGTAACAAGAAGGAAAATTTGAGAAGGCATCAAAATTCAGTATCATCTAAACAATTTTCACATGCAATGATAACTTAGCAGAAGTCATTACCTCCAATAGAGTTACATATAAAGAATGCTTCATCTTTGACCACATCAACACAAAACTCGTTCAACTGAGTAGCCCAAGTCTCGAACGTATAAAATGAGTTGATCGGAAACTCACGTGGGTTTGGTTTGTCTGAATAACCATAACCAATAAGATCAATGGAATAAACCCTGTGCGATTTTGCAAGGAAAGGAATGTTTTTCCTCCAATGGTCACTGTTAACGGTAAGAGAACAATGAGTCGGAACTATTCTTAGTGAGAGCAAATACAGACAATAAAAAAATTATAAAAAAAAATAAAATTTGAAACCATGCGAACTGGATAAATCTAATACCAAGCATATCCTATATTAGTATGTAAGCGTATAGACATATTCATCTGATGAAATATTAACAAAAGAAAAATCAAGCCAACAACACTTCTGTCCTTGAGCTCCCTGTATTTCCATGGACCATATGTATATGATTTCTATTATCATTGATTTCTAACTTCTATTAATAAATCCAATGCTCTCTTGGGTCGACTTCAGACCTCATGTCAGGCCGGAGTCTAGTCTAATATTTGAAATTTGCATGGTGCTTCGCAGATGTAAGGAACATGGGTTCAATTTAGGTATATATATATATATATATATATATATAGGGAAAAGGTACTATGCACTCGAGCTGATGGGAACGTCCCATGAGGTTGAGCTGTGTGGGCCCCACCATGATGCGTTTCAAACATCTACACCATCAGTCAGATGCACCATTCCATCATGGGCCTAGGTCTCAAACATCAAGTCAATCCGTGACTTGTGTGGGCCACACCACATACAGAAGTTGAGAGGGGCCGTGCACCATTAAAACATTCATAATCATTTTTTGGGCCCACCGAGATGTGGTTTGCAAATCCAGCCCATCCATTATGTGTGTCCCACTTGGATGAGGGTTCATACCAAGTTTCAGCAGCATTCAAAACTCAGGTGGGCCCCGCCAAGTGCTTTTATATGTTTTTGGCATGTCTTCACATGTTTTTAGATGGTATGGCCCACCTGAGTTCCGTATACGGCTGATTTTTGGGATATCCCATAATTTAAAGGGGATCCATCAAATGCACGGTGTTGATGGTCGACACGCATCACGGTGGGGCCCACACAGCTCGACCTCATGGGAGCTTATCGTGAGCTCGAGCGCATAGTACCTTTTCCCATATATATATATATATATATATATATATATATATATATATATATATATATATATATATATCTATATATATATATTCTTTCTAAAACGGAGCCATGATTCCAAAGGAAAGATTTTTTATGAAAGGTGGAAATGATTTTGAAAACATGAAATAGTTGAAGATGTATTGGCTAATATGTTTTGCAATAGAACATTGAGCAACTCATGAAGCAAGTCACAGTGACAAGGAGAATTCTCATTCCATTGGACAGGATCAATCCTAGCCACAAAATTGGAGAAAGAGGTTGGATCCAATACAAAGCTTTGTGCGTTAAGCTTAAAATATAAAATGCATCTAAGTGTGTCTACGTTCATACCAATTCAATTAAGTGTATCTAAGTGCATTTAAGTACATGTTGGAAGTGTGTCTAAGTTCAGCTAAGTGAATGCACTTAGATTTATGACAAGCTCAACATACAAAGTTTTGTATTGGATCAGGCATCCTAGAGAAATATGAAATTCAGTTCTTTTTCATTAAACACTGGAACGATTTATCATATTCCAATCTGTTTTACAAGAAATAAAGAGTATAACTACCAAACATCAAAGAAAGTTTTGTTACCTAATAAAAACGAATAACATGACCATCTCCTTGAAACAGATCAGAAACAACAGAAAGACGAACAAAGGAAACTTCTTACTGAACACAAATGAACACACACTGTAAAATAAAGAAATCAAATTCAAGAGGCCATTGAACAGATGTCCAAGAAATTATGCAGCGGAAAGATAATTTATAAATAGAACATGCTATGTATCAAACCATACACAAAATGCCTACAAAAATAAGTAGCCCGCTATTGTATATGGGAAGCAAATATTGACATGCCACATACCTATTTGCCCCAAAACCATGAACTAGAACTAATGCAGGACCACTATTTCCAGCAAACTGATAGCGGATATGATAACCTCGCCAGTCCCATGTGCTGCAAGACACCACACAATCAGCCCTCAGAGACAAAAATACTAGTTTTTTTTTTTCAAACACAATATAACAAACACCGTAGAATCACATGAAAAGACGAGGCAATTAATTGAAGTAAGACTATTAAAAAATGTCATTGTTGATGCGGTAATTCATATTCCCCAAGCACGAGAAATGAAAATCCAAGTCACTAAATTTCATTGACCAATTTGAAATTACATAACAAAACTAAGATTTGCTAACACAAACGGAAGGAAATCACAGAAATAACCAATTACTTGGCAAATTTTGACAAGGCAGACTCAATATGTATGAGAGATGGTATGTTCGGTTGCAAGACCTGTTCAATTTCCCAAAATTTTCACCTTAAACGATCCAAGAAAGCATTGAAAAACCCCAAAATGCAATCAAAGAACTCAATACAGCCATATGAGCGAAGGACAGAGAGAAAGAAAACAAATTACGTGGTGCGAACTTCGACTTCTGGGCTGTCTGTCTTGGAGATCGGAGCAGAGAGGCTCTTTCCTTCACTTGGGTCCACCAAAGAAGCGGCAGAGCACGAAACGGAGCGATGCCCATTCGAATTGGACCGGTGAAGTGGCGGGAAACCCGACGAAACGATTTTGAGATGGGTTCTGTTGAAATGGGTAGATGATGGGATTTGGTAGCGGTACCTATCCAACTGGGACCGGTGAGGTGGCGGGAATCCCGAAGAAACGATTTTGAGAATATAGGTTTTGTTCAAATGGGTAGATGATGGGATTAGGGAGCGACACTCATTCAAATGGGACCGATGAAGTGGCGGGAATCCCGACGAAACGATTTTGAGGAGATGGGTTTTGTCGAAATGGGTGGATGTTGGGATTCTACTTTTCTTTCTCGGATTTGAGAAGGGCAAATCAGATTTGGAGAAGGTGAATGAAGGAGAAGTCGTGCTTGTTGCCATCTCGATCGGATTCCGAGTCTGAGAGAGAGAGAGAGAGAGAGAGAAGCTCGGATACTGGAAAATCGAACGGGTAAAGGGAGCCAACCGTTTCTTGCAAGGAAGCGATTTGAAACATTTTTAATTGAAGTCGTTAGAGTTCCACGTGGGAGCCGTTTCCATTTCTAGTAAAATAGCACGCGTGTTGCCCGTGTAGAGCTTGAAGAATTAAAATTTCCCAACGTGCGATTATTCCCATGAATTTCTGGCTTCGATTTAGCTCTTAACTGCACAAGACTCGCTTATATAACATGAGTGGGCACATCCTATTACAATTCATTCTCGTATATTTCAATAGATCGGTACATGTACATATATAGCAGAGGATCACTGATTGTATAGATTCTACAATCATGCTATGGACACTATAATCAAGCTATAGATCCTACAATCATGCTACGGACACTATAATCAAGCTATAGATCCTACAATCAAGCTATTCTAATAAGGAATATGCTTACACCTCATGTACAACCACATTCTCCTAGAATAGGAAAAAATAATTACAGAGATCTTGCTAGAAAAAGAAAAAATAATTACAGTATTTCAACACTCCCTCTCAAGTTAATTGGTGCATAGATATCACACATACCCAACTTGTTCAAAATCTTTGCGAACGCTCGATTTGAAACAGCTTTGGTGAGGATATCGGCTAACTGGTCCTCTGATCAAATCTTAGGTAGCTCCACAATTTTTGCATCCAGCTTCTCCTTAATGAAGAATCTGTCTACCTCCACAAGCTTTGTGCGGTCATGTTGAACCAGATTATGGGCAATATCACATGCTGCCTTAAGAGAAGTCGTAGCCATAACACTTCACAAATTCCAAGTGTCATACCTCTGAATTCAACTTCCGCACTGGAACGTGCAACAATATTCTATTTTTTGCTTCTCCATGTAACAAGGTTATCACCTACAGAGGTGAATTATCCTGAAGTAGATCGCCTGTTATCTACTGTTCCAGCCCAGTCTGCATCAGTATATGCATCAATATTCTGACATTCTACATTTTTACTGAATAAAATTCCCTTTCCAGGAGCAGCCTTCAGATACCTCAAAATGCGCATAACTGCAATCATATGCTGCTCTCTAGGATTGTGCATAAATTGGTTGACAATACTCAACGCATAAGCAAGGTCCAGCCTAGTGTGTGATAAGTACATCAATCTTCCTACAAGTCTCTAATATCTTCCTTTATCCACTGGTACCTGATCGGCATCAACACATAACTTCAAACCTTCTTCCATTGGTGTATCAACTGGTCGACACGCTAACATACCAGTTTCTTGTAATAAATCTAATGTATATTTCTTTTGAGACAGAAAGATACCTTTATTAGATCGAGACACTTCGATTCCAAGGAAAAATTTCAATGGACCAAGATCTTTCATTTCAAATTCTCTGGACAAGTAACTCTGTAGATTCTTCCTTTCTTTAGAGTCATTTCCTGTGACCACCATATCATCCACATATACAATGAGTGCAGTGATCTTACCTTGTCGTTTCTTCAGGAACAAGGTGTGGTCTGAATTACTCTGATGGTAGCCAAAGGCTCTCATAGACTTTGTTAATCTTCTGAACCATGCTCTTGGAGATTGTTTCAGCCCATATAATGATTTCTTTAATCTGCACACCTTCTGACTGTGTATTTCTGGTATCATGCATTCTGGTGGGAGATCCATGTAGACTTCTTCGGACAACTCGCATGGAGAAAGGCATTCTTTACATCAAATTGTTGTAATGGCCAATCCAAGTTTGCAGCTAGAGACAACAACACATGAACTGTGTTGATTTTAGCTATAGGTGCAAATGTCTCTGTATAATCAATCACATAGGTTCGGGTGTATCCTTTGGCCACCAATCTCGCCTTAAAGCGTTCAATTGTACCATCTGTTTTATACTTCACAGTAAAAATCCATCGACATCCAACTGGTCTCTTTCCCATTAGACAATCAACAAGTTCCCAAGTTTTATTTTTTAATAAGGATTTTACCTCCTCATTCATGGCGGCTCTCCACCTCGAATAGATACAGTAGATAATTGATTTACAAATGACTGATTTGATTCAAACAGACGATGGTTAGACACATAATGACTCATAGGATATTTGACTTTACTGGAAAGTTCGGGTTCATATGTGGGTTTGGGAATACCTCTAGTATGACGTTGTGGCAGTTGTTTTCTCTCAGGTTCAGACACAAGATAAGGATCATCCTCAGCAAGCGATGGGTGTGGTGGTGACTCAGGTGCAAGTGGTGTGGAGGATTCGCATGAAGGTGTCATAACTTCAGTTTTAGAGTGTGTATCACCACTTGAATCCAATTCACTCACTTCTTGAATGACCGGTCGTGTGTCATCTTGGTTACCAGCTAGAACTTCTTTAGAAATATGAACATCATAGTCTAGAGTCTGAACTTCCTTCTGATACTCCCCCTGAAGTGCAGGCTAGCTCAGAAGAAAAATACATGGAGTCTTCATGAAAAACTATATCCGATGTAATAAACATTCGTTGAGTGGGAGGGTGATAGCAACGATACCCCTTTTGATGAGTAGCATACCCAAGAAAGACACATCGCAACGCTCAAGGTTGCAACTTGTTGCGTTGATACTTATGAAGGTGCACGAATGCTACACACCCAAAGACATGTGGAGGCAAGTTTGGGGTGGTTGGGGCGTTAACTGCGTCAGCAAGAGCTTGGGATGGTGTTTGGAAAGCAATAGTGCTAGAAGGTACCCGGTTGATTAAGTATACTGCAGAGGCAAGTGCTTCTCCCCAATAGGTTAACGGCATATGGGCTATGATCAATGAAGCACGGACTACCTCCAACAAGTGACAATTTTTTCTTTCAGCCACCCCATTCTGTTGGGGTGTATTAGGACACGAAGTTTGATGAATAATACCATGGGCTTTCAAATATCGTTGAAATTCAGAGCTCATATATTCTCCGCCATTGTCGCTGCGGAAGACCTTAGTCTGTGCATTGTACTGAGTACCAATCATTTTATGAAAATTTTGAAAGAGTAATTTTACTTCACTTTTGGCCTTCATCAAACACACCCAAGTTAACCTGGTACAGTCGTCAATAAAGGTAACAAACCAACGTGATCCACCCAAGGTGGGGATGTTGGATGGACCCCAACCATCAAAATGTATGACCATAAAAGGAACTGGACTTCTATTCAAACTCAATGGAAAATAAGTACGATGGCTCTTTGCAAGTTCACAAACATCACACTGAAAACTTGAAACATTAAATCTTGCAAATAAATGAGGAAATAATTTCCGCAAATAACCAAAAGAGACATGCCCCAGACGTCGATGCCATAATAAGATGTCAGATTTTTCCTTCTCCCCCTGAGAACCATCCACCGTGAAAGCTTGAGACAGTTTGGTCGAACTATCTGACGCCAAGTCAAGGTAATACAACATCCCTTGCTTAATACCACACCCAATCGTCTGCCTTGTTCGGATGTCCTTAAACACACAAAAGTTAGGCCAAAAAATAACAACACAAGATAAGGAAGTGGTTATCTGGGAAATTGACAACAGATTATAGTTCAAAGAAGGAACAACTAAAACAACATCTAAATTCAAAGTATCAGTGAGGGGCAAGGATCCTTCCCCACTAACCAGGGTGAAACTACCATTGGTAGTGGAAATGAACTTTTGTGAAGATGGTTTAATTTGTGAGACTTGTTTAGAATCAAATGTCATATGATCGGTAGCACCTGAATCAATTATCCACGTACTATTAGAAACATGTGTACACATATTTAAAAACTTACCACCATTACCGTTGCTGCTGCCAAAGCTGAGGCTTTTCTAACAATTTCATCCTCTGTCTTGGTTTCAACAACTGCAGCCGTGGAGGTCTTCTTGGAATTTTTCTTTCGTGGATCACGGCTGTGATCCCACCATTCTGGATACCCTACAAGCTCAAAGCATTGACTCTTGGTATGACTAGTCTGATCACAATGAGTGCACTTGTAGGTGGATTTGTCAGCACCATTCTTATGATGGCTGGGCCTTGTTCGATCCTGCTGATTTTGAGATTGTCGGTTTTGGACAACTATGGTTGAAGCTTCAATATTTCGTGGTTCTTCATTCATCATTGTGCGCCGAATAGATTCACGGCAAATCAGTGTATAACATTCTTCTAATTCAGGAATAGGTTCCTTTCATAGAATTTTACCACGGATTTGTTCGAATTCACCACTAATCCAGTAAAGAAAATGTGTACCCTTTGTCGCTGAACTACTTTTCGATAAGCTTCAACATCTTTCTCACTTTCCATGATCACCTTATCACGATGATCTAACTCACAGAAAAGTTCAGTCAGTTCTCCATAATACATAGATAGTGCTCTACCCTTCTGTTTGGCAGAGAAAGCTTTCTGATTCAAGGCAAACACCTGTAACTCATCTGTTCCATCATAGAAAGCTTTAGAAAGAGCTTTCCAAATATCATGAGCAGTAGGTAAGCGAAGATATCGCTTCATAATTTCTGGAAACATAGACATCAATAGCTATCTTTTGACTTTTTGATTATCTGCATACCACTTCTCATATCCTTCCTTGTTCGCTGCAGGGATTTTTGAATTTCCCCGAATAAAGGAGAGTTTCTCCTTCTCAGCAATATGCATCTCTATAATTTGAGATCATATATCATAATTTGTCTCGTTGAGTACAATCCCTGCATTGAAAGATGAACCTTCGGATTGAATAATAATAGGTACAAATTGGTTACCAGACGTTGCAGATTCTGGCTGAACCATGGTGCCTTCCTTCTAGCGCCACAGGCATTGAAGGCACTTGTTGTGTTGCGTCAATAGAGAATGCAATCAGACAGAAGCAAGTCCTTTTGTAGCTTTGATACCATATTACAATTCATTCTCGTATATTTCAATAGATCGGTACATGTACATATATAGCAGAGGATCACTGATTGTATAGATCCTACAATCATGCTATGGACACTTAATCAAGCTATAGATCCTACAATCATGCTACGGACACTATAATTAAGTTATAGATCCTACAATCAAGCTATTCTAATAAGGAATATGCTCACACCTCATGTACAACCACATTCTCCCTAGAATATGAAAAAATAATTACAGGGATCTCGCTAGAAAAGGAAAAATAATTACAGTATTTCAACACATCCAACTTTCATGGTGGGGCGACTTTATTGGCAAGTTTGGATGCACCGGGTGTAAATCTGCCCCCAGTATGGCATGCTAAAATCGGTAGTAGGCTATGTCGGGCTTCGATATTTTGACATGCGGTGTGACAGGAAACATAGCTTGTTGGGCCCATTAGATATTGCCCATATCATAACACGCAACACCGCCCGTTTGTTATGATTAACTATTAGCCTAACATAACCCTCAAACAGTATTTTTGTAAAACTGGTAATTTTGCCTCATAAAATCACTACTTTAAAGATAAAAATGATTATTTGACATTTACAAAAATTATAAAATGAAATTATTCATTTTGCAAAGCTATCAAATTATCTCCCCCTTCCTTCCTCTCAACTCTCTTTAAGTTTTATAAATACTTAAGGTTTTAGGCTCTCAGGTGATCAAATCTATAGGTCTTAATTCCGTGAATGTCTCAAGTTTCTCAAATCAAAAGCTAAAAAAATTTCAACTTCTCAATATCTCAATGCTTCCGATACTTGAAGTTATCAAAATTTGGTAATTTTGTTATTTAATTTTATTTCTTTTACCTTTTAATTATAATATTATATAATCGATTTTCATTCTCTGTCACCCTACTTACTATAATTAAGATAACTTTTCTTATATTTTTTATTTAATATATATTATATATAGACATTAAATCCTTTAACACTGAAAAATTAGAGCATATTAACTAAATAATACATGATTATGGATTCACAGGTTTCCTACCCCTCTTCAATCCCAATTTAAATAAAAAAATTAGAGAGAAAATGATGTAGAGCGGGTCACGAATAGTTACATGGCCAAGATGGATCAGAAAAGGCCCGCTCAGCGACAGAAGTGATTTGGACCATCAGACCTTAAATCAGGCGTATCTCGCAATCCGGGATGAGTTAGCGGACGAAAAATATATGATTTTGGGGTAGAACGAGCTACTTTAGCCAACCAACCCTGCTATGCTGGGTTGCGACGCCCAAAATTGCGAAAAACCCCTGGATTGACGGTCATTTTCCTGTTTTAATTTCAATTTTACTATAAATAGTAAGTTTTAGTTTGATTATAACTCTTCATCTGTTGGGCTTTAGGAGTTGCGCCCAACGTGAAAAGAGCTTAGAATAATTAGGAGAACGGTTTTGGTGAAGCCAAATAAGACACTTACTATTTTTGGCCGAAAACCTTGCGCACTAGTAGACATCACGACCGTCTATAAATAGTAAGTTTACTATTTATAGTAAGTCGCGAATTCTAGGAGTTGCAGTTGTAGTTTGATTCTGATTTCTTTCCCATTGCTTGGTACCCCTATTTAAAGGGCTGTGAACTCGTTTTTATGAATTAATCAGTTTCGAAATTATTAGAAATTATTTCTGTTTTCTGCTTTCTTTCCTCGTGGATTCGAGAAGTCTCTGTGAAGAGTCCAGAGAAGCTTCGTGGATTCGGAGTATTTATCCTCATCACGTTCATCCCTGCGTCAGGAAAAACCCATGAAATCATTAACTAGCTCAAAAAGCATATATACTTCAAAAGTTTGAAAATATACAAAAGTAAGTAATTTTAAAAATAATGAATGACATATTCAACCAATGATGAATTTTATAATATTCATTTTAATATTTGATTTGCATATTAAATAAAACATAAATTTTCAATATACCAATGTGTTTGCCTTCATTTCGAATGGATAGATAAGCATGTCCTGTTAGGTACAGTACTACACAGTCTGCTAGTCATATTATGCACACTGGTCGTGTCACGCCTCACTTTTCCAAAAATAGTCAGGATCTTCTGTTATCTGGTCGACAAGGATTTCCTGTTACACTAATGGTTTGGTGTCGGAAGCTTTTTTTTTTTTTTTTTACTTTTTTAGTGAGTGGTGACATGGATCAATGAGGATTAGGGTATCAGGAAATCTCTATTAATCAGATAACAGAGGATCCCGACTCTTTCAAAAAAATGGCACAGCACAACATGTCATCCGGCACGGCACAGCACGAAGCACGGTCGGGCCCAAACTGTTAACACTTAGCACGGTACGACACGGCCCATTTACACTCTTATACACACCACAATTGGCCATGCTATTTCCACCAAAACACGTGGAGGATCCTGTGCCTAAATATTTTGCTAGTCCCATATGCCTTGACTGTTTGGTTATCCAGTGTCCGCTCGACATGGACAATCTAATCATTCTCCCACGCGGTTTGGTTAAGCAAAGAATTATGGAGGTCCATAACATGTATTTTTTTTCAAGCCACACAGAGCAAATTGCACCAGCACTAGACTAGACATGAGAAATGTTTCAGTGCCCTCGGAGAAGTATAAGTTACAGTTCTCTTGGTTTCATTTAGTTGCATTGGGACAATTGGATTACCCAATCCTTTGATCTAGGCCGTTCACTAGCTCTAACATATATTTATGGGCAACCATGCAAGTATCACACCAATCCGACAAATATTAACCATTCGATCAAGGGTCTTTAATATGGTCAAGATCATTTACATAAAAGTAAGTTTCATCAGCGAGATACCTTCATGGATTGCTTGGGATCATAACCATCCCATACATGGCTTGAAAAAGGATGGCTATAAAGGCCAAATCAAGGATGTATTGAGTCATCTAATCAGTTCAATTTTTACACGGTAGCCTTAGAAGTGTATTGTGGACTTAATGAACAGTTCAGATCAATCTGGACTGCCTAACTAAACCGATGCAACTATAAACACTATAACTTATAGTGCTCAGAGCACCGGAGCATTCCTCTATACTGAACTACGGTAGGTAGAAATAACGACCACAAATTTCTAACGTTATGGTAATTAGACAGTGGGTCATGTATTCACTGTGAGAACACAGAGGACTATGGGCTAGGCCCAGATGTGAGTTTCCAAGCCTGATGGCATAGTCTAGGTTCTAAGCCCTCCTAAGGGCTTAAAAAGACATCCCCATCTAAGACTGAATTGATTTTTATTTTTGTTTTTGGGTCCATGTGTTTTTGTGGAGTTTTGGCTGACCACCCAGCGAAAACCAGAGCTCAATCCTGGTACATGCATCTGGAGAGCAGATACACTGAACAACTGAACATATAAGTGGCAGTGGGCCGAACTAGGCCCTGGCCTCGGCCCTAAGGCCAGGCTAGGTTACACTCAGTCCTGCAGGGATAAAAGTAAGATGATTCAAATGCTTGAAATAGTCTAAATGTCTGATGTAGGATTTTCTTTCTTCTTCTTTTTTTTCCACGTATCCCATTCATTTGGTTCTGATCATTGGACATAGATCCAAGAGTGCTTTTAAAATAAGCATGTATGTTGATGGAAAGTGCTCGCAAGTGTCTATAATCCATCCCTTGCCAAGTTCAATGATTCAAAACATCAGTCCACATGGGCCATGGCCAACTTTATTGGACATTTGACCTGGTATAACTCATTTTCGATGTGAAAATTCTATCCATGGGTATGGTTGGGGTATGACTTATCAACCAACCACGCGTACCTAGTTTTTTTTTTTTTTAAAAAAAAAAAAAAAAAAACTATGCAATTAGTGCTGAGTAGCAATGCGGATGGTCCAGCTTTGGGCTAAGCAAAAGGTACATTTTGCATATGCCTAACTCAATGGTATCCTAACGACTTAAATTTCAAAAAATAAAAATTAAAAAAATTTTAAAAAAAACAATTATGAGGTAACTCATAGTATAAAAAGATGGGATAGTGAAGGTTATCTCTTGCGCTGGTTTCTAAAGTAGAAATTCTAATCAAAATGATAAAATTAAAAGATTGTCTATGCATAATAATGAAAATTTCATAGTTTAATCTTAAACATATATTTTAATGAGAATATATTCCCAATGCCATGTTGGGGACCGCGGAAGCATATAAAATGAATCTAGGATAACAATTCAAAAGAATCAAGAATAAGGAAGAGGAACACAACAATTTTAAAATAAAAAAACATTTTCGAGAAAAAACCACGATACAAAGCGACAAATGATCACTATGAAAGCATAAATTACAGAGATAAAGAGCTTACCCGATTCGAACAACTTCGAATTCCACCCTTACTACACCCTTTGAAACTCTTGGACAATTTAAAAACCTTTAAATACCTCACAATCCTGTTTACATCCATATATAGCTTTGGAAAGAATCTCAAACGAAATTTAAAACAAATTTTGTAGATTTGACGGATCCGTAAAATTCTGCGCAAAATTGTTCCATGTCATCGAACACCCTTTGGTGACATCGAACAAGTGTCAAAACTGTCCAGCAACAAAACAAGAATTTTTCAAAAATCTTCGATTATTCGACCCAGCTTTGATGTCATCGAACACTCTTTGATGTCATCGAAAAATGGCACCAATACATCCAATAACAAACAAAGTAAATTCAAAAAATACTCGATGACATTTAGCCGATCGACTTTAATGGCATTGAAGCTTGTGCGATGGCATCGAACCTGTCATCGACAGATTTCCAACTTTACAAATTTAAGGCATCTATCAACAATATACCTTGGTGTCATTGAGTGAGATATACTATTTTCCAAACATTACACCCTTATTAAAAACATTTGAATGAGAATAGGGTTTTCTATCTATATTAGTGAGATGACAAAGTCGTATTTATAAAAAGGATGATAAAAAATTTTTTAAAAAAAAAAAGCTCACTCATAACACTTCTATCCGTTGTAGTCTCCACATGGTAAGTTTTCATATCCATTTTAATGATAACAATTGTATTAAAGTTCACTAAATTGCTCCATCTAAATAATCCAATAATTAGATTTAAACCAATGATCATGTATGACGCACCTAATAAAAGTCTGGCAAAGATGTGATTTTGAAACTTCTGGTATTGCAAGTTTTGTTTGTTGAAGATGTTTGGGAATGAAGATGCTTTTTTCTGTACAACTTTATTACATTGCATGGTTAAAATAAATAAAAATAAAACAACTAAAGAAAATAAACTTCTTTCCAAATCTACTTAAAATATGGAGAAATTAAATTCTCTTTTTAAAAAAAAAAGTAAAAAAAGTTCCACAATGTAAATTTTCAACGTTGGCGGAATCATGAGATATCTCATGATGTGGCCTACTTGAGTTTTAATCTTCTTTTGAGTTTAAGATGATGCCTTAAAATGAATTAGCCAAATGAATATGCAGAATAGATACAACACAATCCGCGTCCAACACAAATATTACAGCCGTGGACGGCAGGATGAAACACAAATATTCATCCGTTGGACGGCAGGATGAAACAGTCACATCACGGTGGGCTCCACAGAGCCCTGCCCGGACGGATTACCGTACGGGCGGGGGTAGGACGCAATCCGCGTCCAACACAAATATTACAGCAGAACCGACAGTGCTTGGGACAAGAGGGATCCACTCCAACCCAAGTAGCGTTGGAACATAATACATGACTTATTACAATTTAAGTATTATTATTATGGATTCCCTCCCCAATCCACGTACCCATTGATGTGCAATCTACGCTCATATCACACGAACTTATTAAAATAATAACAAAATCATCATCACTCCCGTATAAAGCCATCCAAAAAATTCCAATCAAAACCCGACACCCAAAACCCAAACGCCCGTAGAATGTTAAGTGCATTCACCACACGCTTGGAAAAGACAAACACGTGCGCGAAGTTAAGCCGCTCATCAGACCGATCCATTGTGGAGATTCCATATCTCAAAAATCAGACCATTCTAATCATCGATTGGGCCAAACAGCAAGGAATTGGGCCGTCGTCTTATTTTTCACAGACGGCGTCTTGCCAGTGGGGATTCCGTGATGAACTGCTCGGATCCCACACACGTGTGAAGCGATACACTTCACCCAACATATAAATCCTAGTCTTCAAGACCGAAACAGGGTCATCCAGCCATGATGAATTACAAAAACCCCTATCACAAGCCCAACGCCCTCTGTTTTCTTTTCCTCTTCTCTTTCTTCTCTTCCGCAATCGCATCCGTCCGATGCCAAATCAACGTCTGGCCCAAACCCCGTACAATCTCATGGCCCGCCCCTCAAGCCACCCTCCTCTCCCCTTCCTTCCAAATCCTCTCTCCCTCCCACGCCCATCTTCGCCCCGCCGTCCGTCGTTACCTCCGTCTCATCCTCTCCGAACGCCACCACCCCATCCGCCCCCCTTCTGTCCATCTCATTGTCTCCCTGCCGTTAAAATCCCTAAATCTGACCATCGCCGACCTCTCCGCCCCCCTCCAGCACAACGTCGATGAATCCTACTCTCTATCAATCCCCAACACCAGCTCCGCCGCGGATCTGACGGCCGAGACCGCTTGGGGCGCGATGCGCGGTCTTGAGACGTTCTCGCAGCTGGTGTGGACCCGCGACGGACGGATGGTGGTGCCGACGGGTCTGTACGTGTGGGATGGGCCGTTGTTTCCGCATCGGGGCCTGATGCTGGACACGTCGAGGAATTATTACGGGGTGAAGGATCTGATGAGATTGATCCGTGCGATGAGCATGAACAAGATGAATGTTTTCCATTGGCACGTAGTGGACTCTCATTCGTTCCCGTTGGTGCTGGAATCGGAGCCGGAGCTAGGAAAGAAAGGATCATATGGGGAAGAGATGCGGTACGACGCGACGGACGTAAAGAGGGTGGTGGAGTTTGGGATGAGGCATGGGGTGAGGGTTTTGCCCGAGATCGATACTCCGGGTCAGTACTGCTGTCTTTATCTCTTCCTCTTCCCGCTGTTTCGCTTGTTTTTCTACTCCGCGTGTGGAGCTCAATACGCATACCTTTTCCTCGAGTCAAGGAAGACGACTGGGGTTGGAATCCGCGGGAAATGAAACCGTAAGAGCCAGAGGACCGGAATTCGGTAGAGCCCTGTTGCTACGTTACACTTGGCAGGGTTATCTTTTAATCAGGATTGTCCAACTAGTGGGACCCACTATGGATGAGAGGTGGCTTAAGATTCTCGTAGATTGGACGATCCTGACCATATAAACCGAGGCCTTCAAATCGACTGTAGGCAAGAACAAGGGTTAATGGTCAAAACTAGATACTGGAAAGTAAAGGTGACCAATGGCTACGGTCTTCCGGAATTAATTCTCGCGAGTGATGGATATAACACATACATTATGGCAGTTCCCACTGCCGGGTAAATCAGTGCCTATTCATAGCAGTAGATAAGTGACTTATTTCGGATAAGCTAGTATGATTTAGGATTAGTTATAAGTAACTTTTTTACTTAAAAATACTTAATTGTTTTAATTAAATTTTTTTTAACTGTTCTACTTTTCATAATTACTGAAGAGAGGCTTCAAGAGAAACATAAGGGATGAGAAGATGACAAATATGTTGTTTACCAAATACTTATTTTTTTTACTTATTTTATTAATAAGTAGAAACTAAAATAAGTTACTTGTAGCATAAAAGTAGCTCATCCTACGCAACTTAAGATCCAAAGGCCACCTTTCAGTCCAGTCTTTGTTCTTTTCGGTTTGGTACCTGCTGGGTCCCTGTAGCTTGGCTTGATGGTTTCTAATCAGACCTGGGTCAAATGAGGTCATTTACATGGTTGGGACCACCCTCGATGGATTATTGCTCCCTCGGTACACATGCGCTGTGGATAAACATGGTCTCTTAAATGTGCCTGGCTTAATAAATCTTATTTTACATCTAGATTAATTAATGTGTGTGTGTACATATATATAATATTGTAGTTCCAATAAAATTAATTAGAACATACACGGACCTGACCCGGATATTTTTAACGGGTCATTACCGGGTCCAAAGCGATGGACCAGAAGACTTACCTGATTTCTGAACGGTTTTGATAATAAGATCTTGGCCTGCTAAACTTTGGTCGGATCCACCCGGTTCCTATCTGATGTAGAGCGGGTCGCGGACAATTACATGGCAAAGATGGATCAGAAAAGGCCCGGTCGGCGACAGAAGTGATCTGGACCATCAGACCTTAAATCAGGCGTATCTCGCAATCCGGGATGAGTTAGCCGACGAAAAATATATGATTTTGGGGTAGAACGAGCTACTTTAGCCAACCAACCCCGCTACGCCGGGTTGCGACGCTCGGAATTTGCGAGAAACCCCTGATTTGACGGTCAT
This sequence comes from Magnolia officinalis, assembly GCA_021015155.1. Lineage (NCBI taxonomy): Eukaryota > Viridiplantae > Streptophyta > Magnoliopsida > Magnoliales > Magnoliaceae > Magnolia > Magnolia officinalis. The sequence continues at coordinate 8,494,470 of JAJHSJ010000001.1, read as the reverse complement.
TTCTCAGTTTCAATTTCGTTTTTACTATAAATAGTAAGTTTTAGTTTGCTTATAACTCTTCATCCGTCGGGCTTTAGGAGTTGCGCCCAACGTGAAAAGAGCTTAGAATAATTAGGAGAACGGGTTGGTGAAGCCAAATAGGACACTTACTATTTTTGGCCGAAAACCTTGCGCACTAGTAGACATCACGACCATCTATAAATAGTAAGTTTACTATTTATAGTAAGTCGCGAATTCTAGGAGTCCTAGTTGTAGTTTGATTTTGATTTCTTTCCCATTGCTTAGTACCCTTATTTAAAGGGTTGTGAACTTGTTTTTATTCAGTCATTAATCTATTTCGAATTTATTTCTATTTTCTGCCCTCTTTTCTCGTGGATTCGAGAAGTCTCTGTGAGGAGTCCAGAGAAGTTCCGTGGATTCGGAATAGTTATCCTCTTGAGGAAGACGGTGCTCGACCTCACGTCCTCCCTTGCGTCACTATCGGTCCAGGAACCCGTTGACGATGTTGTGGGTGGGTTTGGTACGGCAACCCTTTCTTACTGGTCACGTTGCCCATGGGTCTTACCCAGTCCACCTAAACTTATCCTTGCCTACTAGGCCCATGTGGGGTTCAATTCCAGCCCAAGCCCAGTCCAAGTCCCCCATTCTTGCCATGGTTGGTTTATTCAATCCAGTCCCCCAAATCACCCAAATGGGAAGATCCGAGCCATTGAATATTTCGACTCTCTCTATCGAACTGTGGCTGGTTGGTGCATTTCCTTCCTAATCATGCATTTGCTTGTAACGGTGGAAAGGTTAAATAGAACCAGTTGAGGAGATTTTCTGGGCATGGTCCATCCATGATGGGGGCAGACCTTCAGACCAATGGCTTTGATAAACCTACCGTGGCCACAGGTGTACAAACTCGGCCTCACTAATAAAGCCCAGTCCCGACCACAGTTTGGTGGGCTTCTTAATCAGTTTCGGGCCCAGGAAAAAATGGGCTTCCGAGGTAAGAGCCCAGACCAGAAATAACATCCGCTGGGCTTTAGAAGTCCATTGAACCACAACGATATATACCGCTCTAGTAGGGCTGAAAGTCGGGCGGGTTGGTGCTCAACCCTAGCCCAACCCAAGGTTCCTATACCTCAACCCTAACCCAACCCAACCCAACCCAACCTCGGGTTGGGAATTCTCAACCCAAGCCCAACCCAAGTGGGCTTGGTCGGGTTTGCCGGGTTGGTCAGGTAAATATATGCTAATATTTTTGTTATTACATTAGTCTATTATATTTTCAATACACGTATTATTTTTTGTACCTATGATTTTATTAATTATATATGCAGTTATTTATCGTAAAGAAGTTCATTTTTTTCTAAATAAACAAGCTAAAATATAGGACAACTACTCCTTTAAAGTCCTATTGTGTATCACGCAATCTATTTGGGAGAGAAATCTGGCATATCTTTTTAGCTTGTATCATCGGAAATGATCTATACTCAATTATAATTAATTTATAAGGAACTTATATATTGATCCGGTTCGGGTTGGGTCAGGCAACCCAAGACCTCAACCCAAGCCCAATCCAAGTTTTATCGGTTGGTGTTTGTATGGCACAAGCCTGAGACCAAACCCAATATATCCTGCCCAAAAACCCAACCCAATGTCGGGTTGGTCACGGGTCGCCCAACTTTCAGCCCTACGCTCCAGCATCTTGCCTTGGGCCCAACCCACGGGCCGAACATCGTTGCAGTTATGGATTAGGCATGTTTTGTTGATTCATTAGTAGAATTCTTCTGTGGATGGCAGGTCATGCAGCATCATGGGCCGAAGCTTATCCAGAGATCGTCACATGCTCAGATATGTTTTGGTGGCCCGCCGGGATTGAATGGGCTGACCGATTCGCATCTGAACCGGCAGCGGGCCAGCTAAACCCCCTCAATCCCAAGACTTATCAGGTCCTTCGAAATGTCATTGGCGACGTTACTTCCCTCTTCCCGGATCTGTTCTATCATGCCGGATCTGATGAGATTATTCCTGGCTGCTGGAAGGCAGATCCGTCGATCGAAGACTTCCTGTCCAATGGTGGGACCCTTAGCCAGCTCCTTGAGACCTTCATCAACTCCACTCACCCTTACATAGTCTCCCTCAACCGCACTGTTGTGTATTGGGAAGATATCCTACTGGATTCCACAGTGAAGGTGGGTCCCAAGTTGCTTCCCCCTGAAACCACCATACTACAGTCCTGGAACAATGGCCCCAATAACACTAAGCTTATAGTTTCCGCTGGCTACCGAGCAATCATCTCATCGTCCGATTTCTACTACTTGGACTGTGGGCACGGTGGTTTCGTCGGCAATGACAGCCGGTATGATCGCCAAACGGGCGATGATCCTGCACAACCATTCAATTACAATGGTGGCAATGGAGGATCTTGGTGTGCCCCATTCAAAACGTGGCAGCGGATATATGACTATGACATAACCCATGGGCTGAGCGAGGCGGAAGCGAAGTTGGTCTTAGGTGGAGAGGTGGCGCTATGGTCGGAGCAAGCGGATGCGATGGTCATGGATTCTCGAATATGGCCAAGGGCTTCGGCGATGGCAGAGGCATTATGGTCCGGGAACAGGGACGAGAGTGGAAAGAAGAGGTATGCGGAAGCGACGGATCGGTTGAGTGAGTGGCGTTATAGGATGGTGGGCCGAGGGATCGGGGCAGAGCCCATTCAGCCACTCTGGTGTCTTAATCATCCCGGCATGTGTAACATTGTTTCAGAAAATTAATCCATTCACTGCAAATGCCAACGGCAAGACTTCTCCTTTTGAAAGTTTCAGAAAAGAATGGAAATGTCATGTTTTTAACAGTCAGCACAAAGGTGTGCTGCCCAGTCGAACCATGCTGTCCATTGGGTGGGTCGCACTGTGGAGATTCTGTTGAGTGGGCTGCTATGCATTAAACAAGTAGATACTCTGGAGCTAATCTCTTTCCTAACCAGTAGAAATGACGGTCACGTGCATAAGCACGTGCCAGAGAGAGACAGGTCATCACATCTACTGGACATGTGCCAAGATAATCCAATAGATTGATTTAGACTGTTTATTAGTTCCACATACATCTCATGGGCTACCATGCAAATATTATAGCAATCTGATAATCGTAATCATTTGATCGTTAGCCTTTAATACAGACGGTTAAGATCATCTACATAAAAATGGGTCCACTAAACATTGTGATCAATCTATTTGTTGGCCCCATCATTGATTGCTTATGATTCTTGTTATGAGAAAATATAATCCAACCACCTTCAAGGATAGCTCAGCCCAACCACCTTCAAGAACGGCTCGGACCAGCCACCTTCAAGTTCAGCACGGTCTGATGAATTCCTGAAACTCTTTACTTAGGAAAACTGGCATGAAGCTGGCACCCGCTCCCACAAACATAACTCTTAGCAGGATGTGACCTTGATTTCTTGTTCACCCACACTCACCAGGAATTGGATGACCTGACGAGATTAAGGGGCCATCGAGAACAGCTACATCCGACAAGAGATCAGTTCCGAACCATAGTTCAGACCGATTTAGTCGTGATTAAGATTAGCTTGGATCCTCTTCAACCGGACAATAGAGCTCCGTTCTGATAAGCTCGGCTCAAGTCATCTTCGACCACTCAACAGAGCTTGGTTCGGATCGTATTCGGTCGCCCAAGGGAGCCTAACCAGATCAGTTTGGCACAAGACCCCCTCCCAGTAACACACGAGGAAAGTGACCGCCTTATTAAGGCTATAAATAGAGGATCTATCTATGGCGAAAGGTACGCAAAAAACTCTTACCCAAAAACCCCTCCACATGACTAGACCCAAAGTCTTAGCCTGACTTTGGCATGGAGAGTCCCCTGCTCCAGCCAGGATCTATTCTTCCTGTGCAGGTGCTCGGAACTCAAAAGAGGGCTGTCCAAATTTTTGCATCAACAATTCTAAAGAGTCATTTTTGTTAATCAATCCTATCTGTCTCATAGCATGGCTTGGAAAAAGGAGGGCTACAAAAATAAGGACAAAACAGTGAATGAATTTGATCATTCGATCAGTGTGATTTTTGCAGTGGCCTGTAAAATGTGGCTTTGGACTTATATAGAATTGACAATGCAACGAGGAGCACTATAACTTACAGTCCCTTTGAAAGGGAGCACTGGAGCATTTCTAATTATGATAAATGATCCAGTAGTCCCAGAGCACTCTAGTACGGTGCTCTTGGTTGTCCGTCCAATATATTTGGGCTGTCCGTGAAGTATGGTCCGCAATTTATGGGCCACCATGAGAAAATCACACTTGGGTGACTTTATCTGAAAGCTGGCCACGCTTTCATAACCATCCATTTTTCGAGAATGGGACGAGATGTTTGGCGATGTCCGATTCAATGTTTCTTGTTTTATGCAATTCCTAATTGGCCCACTAAATGGATGGCTTAGACCCATTTAGTTGCAGCAAAAGTTCAGGTCTAGATAGCCTGCTTGGATAGCCACAGTCCTAGCTGATTCCATGCATCTAAAATCAGATAAATATGATCGGACGAGGGTCACACATTACACACTAACTTTGAGCCATTGATCAATTTATCTGGTCCGTTCAATTATTTTTTATACGGTAGGCACTCACCATCGTACTAATCTTTCTTTATAAAAAATAAATAAATAAATAAATAAATAATCAGATATAGCATCAACACTGCCGGGGTCGCCTGATGAGCGGCTATGATCCGCACACATGTACCTTTACTCGCAGAAGTGCAACCAACAGTCCCCACGAGCACTATGCCCTGTATTGCACTGGACCACCGAACCGTGCGAATATGCGCGAGCGAATGGATTGAAGACTGGAGAGGCCTTCGCCTCCAGCTCGACAGTCCAGTTGCCATGACGCGGGGTGGAGTCCGGGAGATGAAGGCGTACAGTACACGTGGCATGATGATGTGTTCGATCGAGACCGTCCGTTTAGTGGTACGTATATACGAATGGAAAATCCTACGATGGTGATCCAACTCGATGATATGATGGGTTCCTTTGTAGAGGCGGGATGGTGCTCCGAAATCTCCCAGTCAGAAGACCCTAACCGTTTCGTCAGTGGCCTACAAATAGAACAATGGTCCAGGAAAAAAAAAAAAAAGGGCATGGATGCCTGTGATCTTCTGATCTGAAATGGTTAACAGTGACCACTGCCCGTGTAACTTGGTTGGCGTTAGTTCAGTTTGGTCATTTTGGTGAAAATTAGGGCTGATTCGGAAATTCTCTGCCTTTATTAGGGTTTGGGGTTGAGAGAGAGAGAGAGAGAGAGAGAGATTTGAAGGAACATTTGCGGCAACAGCAGCAGCAGCTAGAGGCAGCCATGGCGCTCGAACTGAGGCTCTTCGGCACATGGACCTTCGACGATGTTCATGTCAGCCTCTCTCTCTCTCTATCTCTCTCTCCCCCCGCCCTCCCCCCCATGACTGCTGCATTTTCTGTATTTCCTTCTCTTCCCTGTTCATGTAACGGCGTTTTCATTTTTCTTCTCTACCCAGTTTGTCGGAGTGACTACACCATTAGCTGCATTTTTCTTCTCATCCTATTTTATGTAACGCCGTTATCACGGTAGCGGGGTAACTGCTCCAGTTGCTGCGTTTCGAATTGCCGTTTCTGTAACGTGGTTACCACGACATCGTGCAACGTGCTCTGTTAGCGTGTAGCCATAACGGCCGTTATTACTCCCGTTATGTTGGTCCGTTACGCCCTTTTTTATTTTACATATTCTCTATTAAAACGTATATTTAAAAGATAAATCTCCCTCTCCCTCCCCCTCCCCCTCCCCCTCTCTCTCAGCTTTGTTAAACTCACATGGGTGTACAAAGCAATTCGTGTAAACGCCGCCACATGTGCCGGTGTCGCTCGTGGGAATGAAGCTGGTTGGTTTATCATGTGGGACACGGTGTGGGAAATAGACGTACGGCTTAGAAAAACTTCCCCCAAGTTTCTTTATCCGTCTTTTTTTTTTTTTGTAAATTGTGGCCCACCTGATGATCAGACCAGCCCATTTTTTGTTTCAGAACATTGACATGATGGGTCTCGTCAGATGGATGTCTAGGATCTTGAGTTTCTATGCGATGGCGACACACGACATGGTGTGTAGATGAACAGATTTGTGCGGCTCTGACCGTGTGGCCCACATTGATGTATGTAGTGTATATCCACGCCAGCCATCCGTTTTGCCAGCTCATTTTAGGGCTTGAACTAGATCCAAAAATAACGTTGACCACATCATAGGAAATGGTAGTGATTGAATGCTCACCATTAAAAACTTCCCAGGGCTCACCTTAATGCCAACGGATCGAGTGGATAAGGTCCATCCAACCTGTTCATAAGGTCGTACAAACCTGGATGAAGGGAGAAAACAAATATCAGGGTGATTGGCCCACAAGAAGTTTTTAATGGTCATTCACCACTGTTTCATATGGTGTGGTCCGCTTGAGATTTGGGCTCGTGCCCTAAAATGAGCTGGCAAAACGGATGGACTGGGTATAAAATACATACATCAAGGTGGGCCCCACGGTCAGGGCCTCACCGTCTTGGTGGGCCGCGCCTAGTCAGCTCCCCTGATAATATGGCAGGGTTATCTCTCCACGGTACACGAGGGCGTGATGTATCAATCAGTCCATCCATCAACTGGGCCAGGAATGGATGGTTTATGGTAATAATCAAGCCTATCAGATGATCCTATCTGTCACTTTTCTTCAGTATACCCTGCTGAATATTTGACCGTTGATTATTTTTCTTATCTACCATCCCTTTAGGGACTGCCATCAGATAGATAGGATTGTCTAATAGGTTTGATCTTTTAACACAACCCATCCATGCTATCGTTGAAATGGTCGGTCCCACATTTGATTGCTTATTTCTCTCTGGATCATAACCATCCATCCAATCGCTTATTAAACAAACAGAGGAAATATATGATAAGTGGCCCACATCTTTGCATAGTATGCCCAGGCTTTCAATTACGAAAGGTGGGGCCCACGGGTTCGGTAATCCAGACCCATGGTTGTTCACTGCAGATTGATGATACCTCAAAAATCTCCTGAATAGGAAAATCATAAACTTCCAATTTGTGGGCTATGTATAAGATATACAGCCGCGGTCCCGTTCAATATAAGATATACAACCGTGGTCCCCGTTCGACTGAAAATGTCCTACTACTGGGCGCTGTGATCTTCCAATCTGGGAGATTTGGGGGGGCATTATCCATCCACAGTGGGGCTCAAGAGACCAATGGTCTGGATTAACCATGGCCCCACTTGTGAAATTTAAAAAACCCATGTACACTGTGCAAAGAAGCAAGCCCTGCTCCATATATTCCCCATAACAAAATGGGTCTTTCTTGGATGGTCAAGATCATTCAATTACCTTGATTTCTAGCATTGTGGCCAAGCGTGGGCTGGACTGTATGGACAACCGTTGATGTTTGGGGCTCTCCATGTTTCCGATACAACTGGTCTGCACTGTAATATGGACAAAGCTAGCTGATAGGTATCTTTCCCTTGTGTAGATGTAAAATATAGAGTAATTCTCATTCTTATTTTCTCTTATCTAATGCTTAATTCAACAAAAAGGGTTCTTACCATATCATCCAATCTATATCTTTAACATTTATTTTTTGGTGGCCAACATGTTCTCCATTGTAATATTTTAATCCTCAGTCATGAATATCTATAAACAACTCAGAGGGGTAAACCTATATTTTTTAAGCATCTTCAGCAAAACAGTCATGTTTACTGTTTCTAGGTAGCATTGTATCATTCATATATTTTATGTTTAGAAAAGGTAAATCAGGCAAGCTTCATCTTTCAAATGCAGCCAATCGCTAATATAGATCCCAAGTCTTGGATGGAGGATGGCTGATCCTAACTGTCTAATTGGTGACCATCAAATGGGAAATGGTCCAAATTTAATTGTAGTCAGGCTATTTCGATCAGCCAATCACTGGTTTTGAGGCTGTGCTCAACTCACACAATCCAATAATGGCATCTGTGCCGATCAATCCGTCTAACATGCCTCCCTATTCCTTGGACAGTGGTAAAAATGGCAGTGATTGGCTTTTTATGGCCATTTGATCTGTAGAGAAGTTAGCCAATGAACTTCCTACCAGAACGTTTTCGGGCTATGGCTCTTGGCTCATCCATGAAGTGGTCCACAGTCAGCATTCCGGATCTGTTACCTCAGTCCATTGATCAAGGCCATGTGTAGTTGAGATCAGTTACTAAATGGTACAGGATGCATGCTGAATTGAATTCCTAGATTTCTAGAAAATCGTTACTGCTCAGCCAAATTTGGCAACCTTCAAAGGAATGCATCACCAAGATCCACAAGCTTAGTAAACTACTCTGCTTCTGGGTTGATATACAGGTAAAAGAGGATGCACACATATATTATTAAGTCAGCCATCAAGGAGCCATTGTTGGATGCCAGAGCATTCCATGTCATTTTCCTCTTCTATATGCTTCTTAATCATAAGAGAATATCATCATATGAAGCTTTTCTGCAGGTTGATGATGTGTCTTTACAAGATTACATCGCCGTGAATGCTAGAATTGTCCCGCATACAGCTGGAAGGTACTCAAAAAGGCTCCCCAGGACCAAATGCCCAATTATCGAGCGGTTGACGAATTCCCTGATGATGCATGGCCGCAACAATGGAAAGAAGCTGATGGCGATTGGAATAGTCAAGGATGCAATGGAACGAATCCATACCCTCACTCAGCTTAACCCCATTAACGTCATTGTCGATGCCATTATCAAAAGGCATGCTGGCTTATCTTCCTGTTTCCCTGTAGAGGAATCAAACGATCCTATGTATAATTGGATTTTCAGTTTTTACCCTGGTGGTGCCTGTGGTTCAGTGATCTGGACAATTGGTCTGTTGGGCCCCTTTGTGGATAGACCATGTCCCAGAATTCTCCTGAATAAGACAATCCTGACCTCTCATTTCCTGGCCTGCCAGTGCAAAATCAATTTAGACCAGTTCTTTCACTCAGGGAGATTTTTTGGGGTCATGTTCATCCACGATTGGCTCGCACCCCTCTTTTACTGACTACATACTGAAACCCAAGCATACCTTGCATATCTACAAGCCAAGGATTGCATAAACAATCTCCTCTGGATTTGCATTTCCTTTCTCATTGTCATTCTCCTGATGCAGTGGACCACGAGCGGATGTAGTTCAAGTTGGCTTTGGGCCTTTTGTTAGGCATCAAGCCGTTGATGTCTCCCCTCATAGACGTGTTAGCCAAGCAATATATCTCCTAACTACTGGTGCTCGCAAGAGGGCTTTTAGGAGCAGAGACACAACTATGGCTGCGTGCTTGGCAGATGAACTCATCTCTGCCTCCCAGGGAGGTCGGAACAGGTACTGAAAATGTCTTGTAACAGATGGTCCTATCCTTCTTTTGACCTTTTAAGTGGAGTGTGATGGAGGCTTGCTCTCTCTAGCTTCTCTACTGTACACGTGGCATATCTAGGGCAATCAGAATTGTTGAGCTGGTAGGCCACCATGTTGGACAGATCAATGGCTTGACGGTCTTGGTGGTTTGATAATCTTGCCATCCAATCATCATAATATCCACTTTGTAGAACATGGGATTGCTCTCTTCTTTTTTGCTAATCATTTTCCAGCTTTCTATTTTTGGGCCACCAATGCAAGGACCAAAGATAGTCCAATCACTGTAGTTTTCTGTATATAGCCACTCCACGTGGCAGCCAGCAGATCGATGGTTCTGATTGTCCTAGAAGTGGGCCACATGTAAGTGGAGATGCTTGTAACTTACAAGCCTCCCATCTTCAAGAGGCTTTCTGGAACCTCAGTAGCAAAGTGCAGTAAACATCTCTTTTCTTTCTTGCCTAATGATTCGTTTATGTATATGCTTTTACAGCTATGCCATTACGAAGAAAAATCAGATTGAAAGGGTTGCGATGGCCAACCTTTGAAAAGATCGTCTCGGAACTTCCCAAGAGAATGTGTTCGCATTTCTCATTTCTCTCTTCACCAGGTTACTCTATACTACACTATGACTCTATAGCAACTTGATGTAAATAACTACTTGCATTTGCGTTTGGGCAATTTACTTTCATCTGCATTGCAGAAAAAACTAGTTATGGTTGAGTATATACATATATACACTCATCTCAGATGTTGACATTGGAATTTGATGCTTCTCATATCATCAAAACAAATAGAAACATTGGAAGCAGCTTTTACATTCTTTTTTCTTTTTCTTGTTTTTGTGAGTGGATGCCATGCATCATATGCAAGTGCACTGCGCAAAGTGCAAATCAGGATGTTCTGGAACTGCCACTATTTGTTCTAAGTATCTCCTTGTCCAAACCAGAAGAGAATACATCCTTCATTTCCTGAAGATGTGAAAACGCAATCCTGGATGATGTGGTTTTTGAAATCCTGTGAGTGTCCCAAATGCAGGAATGGATGGGTATCATTTATCCATTATGCCAATATATTCACCCACAGGTGATTTTTGGGCGCACAGTCCATTGGCTGAGCCATACCCAATTTGGCTCTTTCGAAGAATGAAGTGCGATTTGATAGGATAATGTCATGTACAAGGTTGGCTTTGATTTCTATGCAGAATTCTTGTTGATGGATTGTTTGTATTTGTTCATGGAAAATTATACAACGTCAAACAATAGAAATAGGTTTTCTCAGATTCAAAAGATGAGGACTGATCACCTGCAACCAGGTTTAGGCTAGCTTAACAGCGTGCATCCCATCTTACTCGTTTGATATTTGAACCAGGTAATCTTCATGGTGGGGCTCAGGTTTTACCAGCTGAGATGACCTGCACTAGTGAGCTCGTGGCATGTGAGAAAGTTTGTATGCTTAGCCCTATAGCAACTGGTTTTGAAAGTGATTATTGTTCTTAAAATATATGACAGAGAACATATATGATCATTTATTTAATTTAAATATATAAGAGAAATTATCGAATGTGGCCTGATTATGTGCGGATCATCTCGCGTAGCAAATCAGAGCCATGCAAAAGACGTGCCCCACCATGAAGATTGCTTGTGCAGAAACTAAACCAATTCACTCATCAGGTGGAGCACACAAGTCAGGGTGACCCTATGATGAGTGGCCTGGCCTTATTTTTGTGCTACATGGTCGAGTTGACATGGTGGGACTTGTTGTGTCTAATGCACGTGACAAGTTGGCATGTGTAAAGGAGCTGCATATGAAGTTCACATGCATGGTTTACATGTGATTGAAAGTATATCCTTTTCATTTCCATTACTTCTGTATTGTTCCTGTGGGTTTTCTTCTTCTTTTCTTTCTTGCCACGCACAGCTTCGAATAGTTTCATTCTTGCCTGATCAAAGTGGCGAATGCCTCCATCTACTACTGGGCCATTCAATCTGATGGCATTATTTGTGGGCATTTTGGCCATTTCTCTGGACACTAAACATGGGTCGGCTCAAACTTGATCGGCCTAACCCAAATTCTAGGTCGGGTCGTGTAGGGTTAGGATGTGTAAAGAGCTAGATATCAGAAGTAAGTAGATAGCCACTTCGAGGGGGCCGAGTCCCCCTATTACGAATAATGAATAAACTTCCGGATCCATTTTCATTAACAACAGCAACTTAAATAACATGACAAATAACCAACAACCCACTACTTACTGAAATTAAGCAACACGTAACCAACAACCCACTACTTACTGACATGATAAATAACCAACAGCCCACTACTTACTGAATAGACTAAGTCAAATAAGCTAAGCATAAGGCCTCGCGTCCCAAGCCAAGCCCATAAGTAACAGGCCCATGACAATCCTTCCCCCATCAGAAGACCTTGCCCTCAAGGTCAGGGAAGTCTTTTTGCAGCTGATGGAACTCAACCCAGGAGGCATTATCGAGCCCAAGTCTTTTCCATTTGACAAGCAGTTCACTCACAGCTCGCCCTTGCTTCTTCTTCATGCGCCGCTGCAAAATTTCTTCAGGCTCAGCTTGTGGCCCACCATCAACAGCCACCGGAGGAATTGTAGAGACCAGCACATTCCGAGCACCCAACTTCTGTTTCAAACACGATACATGAAATACGGGATGAAGGAGGGAGGTTGATAGAATATCCAAACGGTAAGCGACACTCCCAATCCTCTCTAGGATCTGATAAGGACCATAAATTCGGGGAGAAAGCTTCAGATTGCGATGTTGCACAACCGAATGTTGTTTGTACGGTTGGAGGAGCAGGAAGACCCAGTTGCCTACTTCGAACTGTCGTTTAGTATGTTTTAAATCAGCAAAACGCTTCATCCTTTCTTGTGACAGGTGTAGGTTCCCCCACAAGAGGCGCGGCGAATGAGCCAACAAAGGCGGCAGTGGGTATCCGTAAACTGCCTCGAATGGTGTAATTTTAGTAGAAGCATGAATATTCGTATCATACCACCACTCTGCAATAGGCAACCACCGAGACCAATCTCTTGGTTTATCTCCGGAAAAACACTGTAAATAGTGCTCCACACACTTGTTAACAATCTCCGTTTGACCATCTGTTTGTGGATGATAAGCAGAAGAAAATTTGAGCTCAGTCCCCTGCAATTTGAACAATTCCTTCCAAAATAGGCTAGTGAAGACAGGATCCCTGTCACTAACAATAGAACTCGGCATGCCATGGAGTTTGAAAATATTGGCAATAAAAATCTGAGCAATTTTAGAAGCTGTGTAAGGGTGCGCAATTAGAAGGAAATGCGCATACTTACTAAGCCTGTCCACCACAACCAAAATCACACTGAAACTGTTAGAAAGAGGCAGCCCTTCAATGAAGTCTAAGGAAATATCCGACCATACTTTTGTAGGAATAGGTAAAGGTTGGAGGCGTCCCGCCAGATGAAGATTTTCTATTTTGTTGCGCTGGCAAACATCACACTCTCGAATGAACGTTTTGACATCCTCTTTCATACCCTTCCAGTAATAATTGGCCCTAGCTCGATGAAAAGTTTTATGAAGCCCCGAGTGACCTGCTTGAGGGCTCCCATGAACCAAATTAAGCAACTGCTCCCTGATAGCAGTAGAGTCACTAATATATAGCCTGCCCTTGTAAAACAACAAGTCATCCTTTAAATGATATTTAGAGACATCAAGGAGATTGTTTGAAAAATCAGAGATGAGTTTCTTTAATTTTGGATCCAAGGAGTAGGATACACGCAAATCTGAAAGCCAACTAAGAGAAGGAAAGGAGCTGGCTAGGTGCATCTTCAAATTTCCTGGATAGAGCATCTGCCACCAAATTGTCTTTTCCCTTTCGGTATTCAACCACAAAATCAAATCCCAACAACTTAGTAAGCCATTTTTGTTGCATTGGAGTACCCACCTTCTGCTCAAGTAAGTACTTGAGACTTTGATGGTCTGTTTGTATTCGAAAAGTCTGCCCCAACACATAACACCGCCATTTCTTCACTGCTAGTACTAAAGGCAGCAACTCCTTTTCATATGTGGAAAGGTGCAATGCTTTGCCATGAATGGCCTGACTCATAAAGGCAATGGGCCTGTCCTGTTGCATTAATACAGCACCTACACCATAACCAGAAGCATCACACTGAATAGTAAAGGGTTTAGTGAAGTCAGGAAGAATTAAAACAGGGGGGTTAGTCACAGCTTCTTTAAGGGCAGTGAAAGCATCTTTGGCAGCAAGATTCCATTCAAAGGAATTTTTTTTAAGTAGAGAAGTGAAGGGGGCAGCAATAGATCTATATCCTTTTAGGCCCTGTTTGGGCAACGGGATTAGAAGGGATTAGGTGGGATTGGATTAAAAAAACATCATTATTACCCATGGCAGGAATTGTCCCTTGATTCCATGGGATTAGATTAATGCTCTGCTTTTTTGGTAATACGGTGGTACATTAAATGGATATACCCACCATCATTTGAAATTACCAGAATAACACACATGTATTATATCTAAACTGTTCATTTGTTTTGTAACCTCATTTTATGGTATGGGCCGAAAAATGAGGTAGATCCAAAACTTATGTCGCCCCAAAGAAGTTTTCAACGGTAAGTATTCAATCCCCGTTGCTTTCAGTGGCGGGTCCACTTGAGCTTTAGAATTACCTGATTTTTGGCCCATGCTCTAAAATAATCTCCAAAAATGGGTGGACGGTGTGGATATAGCCCACACATCAAGGTGGGACCTACACAACTTGCTAGCATTGAGTGAAATTGGCACGGGACCCAATGTAATTCCATCTGATCTAATTCCAAGCTTTTCCAAACATGGAGTGGAATTGGCACGGAACCAGATGAATCCAATCCCACCTAATCCCTTCTAATCCAGTTGCCCAAACAGGGCCTTATGAATTTCCTATAATACCCCGTAAGACCTAAGAAACCCCTTAAGGACTTGAGAGTGGAAGGAAAAGGTCAGTTTAACATGGATTCAATTTTTTTAGGGTCAGCCTGGACCCCATCTTTTGAGATTAAGTGACCCAAATATGCAATCTCAAGACACCCAAAAGCACACTTGGATTTGTTTGCAAAAAGATGATATTGGTGTAAAATCTCCAGCACCGTGGCTAAATGGTGTCGATGTTCTTCCAAGTTGGTGCTATAGATAAGAATGTCATCAAAGAAAACTAAGATGAATTTTCTCAAGAAAGGTTTAAAAATATGATTCATGAGAGATTGAAAAGTAGCCGGGACATTTGTCAACCCAAAGGGCATTACGAGAAACTCGTAATGTCCTTCATGTATACGAAATGCCGTTTTTGGGACATCATCAAGATTAACACGAATTTGATGATACCCTGAACGTAAATTCAACTTGCTAAAAATAGTTGCCCCATGCAATTCATCTAGGAGTTCATCAGCAATAGGAATAGAAAATTTGGCCTTAATGGTTTCTTTATTTAAAGCACGATAGTCAACACAAAGATGCCAACTACCATCTTGTTTACGAATTAAAAGAACCGGAGAAGAAAAAGGACTATGGCTAGGACGAATAATACCTGAGTTAAGCATGTCATTAACAAGTTTTTCAATTTTAGATTTTTGAAAATAGGGATACCGATATGGACCAACACAAACGGGTTTGGAATGAGGATGAAGGACAATATTGTGGTTGTGATCACGGTTTGGTGGAAGTCCTGTAGGTTCATGAAAAACATCCTGAAATTGCTCAAGTAAACTTATAAGAAGAGGGTCAGTTTCAAGAGTAGAATTGCTAAATGGAGTAGGATTGAGAAGCTGAATTACCAAACCCCGCTTGTCTTGTTTCATATATATAACCTTACCAAACTGTGCCCCATCCATCATGGATACCTCGGTTGGAGTAATGCCCATGCTTAAAATTCAAGAGAGTGAATTCCATACGTAACAGGATAAAATCCCATAAAATAGGCCTTAAGGTACGGAGCCATTGAACTCCTAACACGATATCACAGCCACTCAATGTCAAAACATAAAAATCTGTGCAAAAAGTGTTTCCCTGCATTTGAAATTGAAGATCCGCACATTTGCCCGTACTGAATAAAGTGTCACCATTTGCCACTCTAAACAAGAGTCCTGCTGTGGATTGTGACTACAAATGCGCCCGGTGTTGAATGGAGGGGTCCAGAAAATTATGTGTACTTTCGGTATCAATGAGAATCACTACTGCACAACCGTTGATATGGTCCAGAATATGCATGGTTTTTGGGCTTGGGGAACCAACTAGAGCATGGATAGAAATCTCAGGAGCGGATTCTGTATCATCTTCTACCCCTCCCAAGGGGACTTCTACTCCTTCTAGAAGTGGCGGTTGCTGCACGGGTCGTGGCTTGTCCTCCTCTGAGTCAGCCCATTACATGATAAACAAACGGGCTGATTTGCATTTATGGCCCGGCCCCCATTTGTCATCACAATTGTAACAAAGTCCTTTTGCCCGTCGCTCTTTCATTTGTAATGGGGACAAACGTTGGACCGGAACAATAGCCTTTATATCCGAGGTGGTGTTGGTAATAAATGGGCGTGTGGGAAGTGAGCTCACCTTTGAACCCCGCCGGAAGGCGGCTACATTTTTCTCCTGCATTTTTGCCATACCAAAAGCCATTGTGAGGTTAGAGGGATTTAGCATACGAACCATGAACCGAATATCCTCCCGTAAGCCGCTCAAAAAACAACTGAGATTAAATGGTTTTGCCAACCCTTTAAGCCGATTAGATAAGACTTCAAATTGTGACTCGTAAGCCTCCACGGTTGTAGTTTGTCGGAGCCGTGTAAGGGCCTCCATTGGATCATCCAAAAGGGAAGGACCAAATCTGGTGAGTAAGGATTGAGAGAAGCCATCCCAACTAGTGATCCCACCTGAAGCCTCCAAATCCTAAAACCAAGTGAGGGCTTTACCCTCCATATGAAAGGAAACCAAAAGGACCCGATGATGAGGGTTAGTTTGATGATAATTAAAAAATTGAGTAGCACAATAAATCCAACCATTAGGGTCGTCGCCATCGAATCTAGGAAAGTCGAGACAAATAGCCCTTGTTTGAATTCCACCATGCTCTTCAAATAAAGGGTTTCCCCGCTGAGAGGATGACCCAATGTGAGAGTCTTCCTTATGCTTTCCTTACTGAATGACCAAGGTCTCCACATTAGTCACCACCAATTGTAATTGTGCTGACAAGTTTTCCAAGGCCTGTTGCAAGGCTTCTTGATTTTGGTGTTGAATTTCCTGTGTGTACCGAACTGCAGCCAACGATTCAGCAAGGTGGGATAAGCGAGTATTGTGCCCTTCAGCCATGGACCGAACGGCTCTGATACCACTTGTAAAGAGCTAGATATCAGAAGTAAGTAGATAGCCACTTCGAGGGGGCCGAGTCCTCCTATTACGAATAATGAATAAACTTCCGTATCCATTTTCATTAACAACAGCAACTTAAATAACATAACAAATAACCAACAGCCCACTACTTACTGAAATTAAGTAACACGTAACCAACAGCCCACTACTTACTAACATGACAAATAACCAACAGCCCAGTACTTACTGACATGACAAATAACCAACAGCTCACTACTTACTGAATAGACTAAGTCAAATAAGCTAAGCATAAGGCCTCACGTCCCAAGCCAAGCCCATAAGTAACAGGCCCATGACAGGATGGGGGCCAACTTAAGCTCAGGTAAAAAATCCTCAACCCAGCCTCAGGTTCGGTTGTGCTTGGGTAGGCCTCAGGCAACTCAAACCTTGTATTCTACTGTATATAACATGAGTATGAGGTACCTTGTATTTCTACTGTATGTTGGGTTTTTTTCAAAATAAGAAGAAAAGAAAATTGAATAAGAAGGGTTGTGACTTTGGTGATTGTTGGTGTGAATGGTGATGCATCTTGGTAAAGGGAGCATCTTTTGAATTTGAAATGGAGGGATACCATTGTTGGAAAGACACCACCATTGATGAAAAGATACCATGGAAGAAGATGTCTTTTCATGAAAAGGGAAGATTATGTCTTTTCATGAAAATGGCCTTAAGCATCTCTTATGATTCTATATAAACCCATCTCTGGGTCAATCCGAATTCACAATTTCCAATAATGTCTTCTCCATCTTCTTCTTCTTCTCTATTTTGGTTTTTGGATGTTCTTTGGAAAAATACAGTTTTCAGATGCTAAACTGCAAATAGTTTTTCAGGCAGTAAATTACAAACAGTTTTCAGGGGGTAACTTGTAACAGCACAGAAGTCAGGGTTGTACGCTATAAAAGTATGTTCGGGATGCGGTTTTTTAGTTTTGTAGGCTGAAACCCACATTTCTTTGGTCTTGGAGAAGAGGCTTATTGTATCCTGGAGGCGGATTTGTTGTAACCCTCTTGCAAATTGGTTTAATCACCAATAGGGTACGAATATCGCCTTAAAAATAGCGACATCGTAACGCGCCTTAAGCCTATCTTTAAGTTATTTATTTTCTAATTTTTCGCCTCAAAAATAACAATTTTAAGGCGATATTATGGCCTCTTCTATGGCTCATAATAACTTTATTCGAATTACGCCGTTTGATGGCTCAAATTTTCTTCGATGGCAATCGAGGGTCCATCTCTTCCTCACATCACTCAAGTTGGATCATATACTCACTCAAGATCCTCCTTCACCACCATCTGATGATGATATGTTAGAACAAATTCAAAAGAGACAGTTGGGAGCGTAACGACTACTTATGTAAAGGCCATTTCTTCAATGCTCTTTCTGATTCGTTATACGCTGTTTACCGTCAAAACCCACATTTCTTCGGTCTTGGAGAAGAGGCTTATTGTATCCTGGAGGTGGATTTGTTGCAACCCTCTTGCAAATTGGTTTAATCACCAATAGGATACAAATATCACCTTAAAGATAGCGACATCGTAACGCGCCTTAAGCCTATCTTTAAGTGATTTATTTTCTAATTTTTCGCCTCAAAAATAACACTGTATACAGTTGCATATTAGGGGTATAATTGTCCACATTGTTAGGGATCATTTGGGTGCCTGTAAAAATCCTCAAGTTGGATAGCCGTATTTGCCCAGGTTTTACATGCTGTAAGATGGAAATACATTATAGCCTTTGGCTATAATTTGAAACTTGGGAAAAAGTCTGGTAAACTCTTTATAATTAAAAATACATTATGCATGATAGAACAACAATGGTTGATACACACTTGTGATGTGTGGGGCCCACCATAATGTTTTTGTATTATCCAATTTGTTAATCGTGTGCTTCCCTTAATGCTATCCTGTGACAAAAAATAATAATAATAAGATTGATCCTCAAGTGAACCACATGAGAGAAAAGGATAGGTGGAGGACATCCAATCCATCCACCATGTGCATGCTTTGATGCTCGCTTTGATGCTCTCCTAAGGCTCCCAAAAAAAATCAAGTCCTTTTTATGTAATTAGTTAATTTTAGCAGAATTTTCCATCCTAGCTTTGTGATGTGAATACCTACTTTATATATTGTAAACACTTTATAAGTTTGGTGACGCAAGGGAGAACGTGAGGTCGAGCACCGTCTTCCTCAAGAGGATAACTATTCCGAATCCACGGAACTTACTCTGGACTCCTCACAGAGACTTTCTCGAATCCACGAGAAAAGAGAGCAGAAAATAGAAATAAATTCTAATAAATTCGAAATAGATTAATGAATCCATAAAAACGAGTTCACAACCCTTTAAATAAGGGTACTAAGCAATGGGAAAGAAATCATAATCAAACTACAACTAAAACTCCTAGAATTCGCGACTTACTATAAATAGTAAACTTACTATTTATAGACGGTCGTGATGTCTACTATTGCGCAAGGTTTTCGGCCAAAAATAGTAAGTGTCCTATTTGGCTTCACCAAACTGTTCCCCTAATTATTCTAAGATCTTTTCATGTTTGGCGCAACTCCTAAAGCCCGACAGATGAAGAGTTATAGTCAAACTAAAACTTACTATTTATAGTAAAAACGAAATTGAAATAGGGAAACGACCGTCGAATCAGAGGTTTCTCGCAATTCCGAGGGTCGTAACCCGGCATAGCAAGGTTGGTTGGCTAAAGTAGCTCGTTCTACCCCAAAATCATATATTTTACGTCGGCTAACTCAACCCGGATTGCGAGATACGCCTGATTGAAGGTCTGATGGTCTAGATCACTTCTGTCGCCAACCGGGCCTTTTCTGATCCATCTTTGCCATGTAATTGTCCGCGACCCGTTCTACATCAGTCTCCTCCACTTCAAAAGAACTCGTCCTCGAGTTATCATTATGCGCTGGTTCATGATACTCGGCCAGGTCCGCGACATTGAAAGTCCGTGAGATCGCCATATCATCTGGAAGATCAACAACATAAGCGCTGTCATTGATCTTTCGGATGATTGGTACCGGTCCAATCTTTTTATTATTCAACTTGTTATACGTTCCGGTCGAAAATCTTTCTTTGCGCAGATGGACCATTACTTGGTCGCCCACCTCGAACACTTTCTGTCGCCGATGCTTGTCCGCTTGCTCCTTGTACTTTTCGTTCGAGGCATGTAGCTTGTTCTGTACCTCCACATGAATGCCCATGATTTTGTTTGCCATATGTTCTGCTGCAATACTCATGCCTGGGAGCTTGGGCAAAGGGACCAAGTCTAGTGTGTGGTGAGATACTCGTCCGTAAATAACCTGGAACGGGGATTTCCCTGTCGAGCGGTTCACCATATTGTTGAATGCAAACTCCGCTTGAGACAAGGCCAAATCTCATTGCTTCGATTTTTCTCCTGAAATACATCGAAGGAGGTTTCCCAACGTGCGATTCACAACCTCAGTTTGACCGTCAGTCTGTGGGTGGTACGCGCTGTTGAACTGAAGGCGTGTATCTAATCGAGTCCACAAAGTCCGCCAAAAATAGCTTATGAACTTTGTGTCACGGTCAGAAGTAATAGTCTTAGGAATCCCGTGTAGCCGCACAATTTCTCTGAAGAATAGATTCGCCACGTGTGTTGCATCGAGAGCCTTCTTGCATGAATAAAGTGCGTCATCTTGGAAAAACGATCTACTACCACGAACACTGAATCCATGCCGCGTTGTGTTCGCGGGAGACCAAGCACAAAGTCCATAGATAAATCCTCCCAAGGGCCGTCAGGCACGGGTAACGGGGTGAAGAGGCCCGTATTATGAGATTGTCCCTTGGAGGTCTGACAAATATAACAGCGTTGGACTGTCTTTCCCACATCACGTACCAATTGCGGCCAGTAATACCGTTCTTCCACAAGAGCTCGCGTCTTGTCTCACCCAAGGTGTCCACTGAGGCCACCTCCATGTAGCTCTTGGATTATCTATTCCCTTAGCGAACTCTTTGGGATACATAGTCGATTTCCCTTGAAAAGGAACTCGTCTTGTATATGTAAGTCACCGGGGTGACCTTCCTGACATCTAACACATGCGTCCTTGAAGTCATCGTCGTCGGCATATATGTCTTTGAGGCGATCGAACCCGACAACTTCATTGCTCATAGTGACTAGCAAAGTTGTAGGGCGACTCAGCGCATCGGCTACTTTATTCTGTTGCCCTGACTTATGCTTTAGCACGAATGTGAATTCCTGTAAAAACGAGATCCATATAGCATGCACACAGTTAATGTTAGCTTGACTATTAATAAATTTGAGGGCTTGATGGTCCGTGTAAAGTATGAATTCCCTTTTAATCAAATAATGTCGCCAGTGTCGCAGTGCCTGGACTACCGCGTATAACTCGATCTTATATGTAGACCACTTCTTGCGTGCATCACTAAGTTTCTCACTGTAGAAGGCTATCGGCCTACCTTCTTGAGACAAAACTCCCCCAATCCCGACATATGAGGCATCACATTCGACTTCAAATAGTTTGTCGAAGTTAGGAAGTACAAGAACCAGGGTCGTGGATAATCTGCGCTTGATTTCGGCAAAGCTCCTGTCGGCTTTGTCAGTCCACTGAAACTACCCTTTCTTCATGCAATCTGTGATCGGTGACACAATGCTACTGAAATTTTTTACGAACCGTCGATAAAATGTTGCTAGTTCATGGAAACTTCGCACTTCGTGAATATTTTTTAGAACAGACCATTCTCTGATTGTCTTCACTTTTTCCTCATCTACTCGAATGCCCATGGATGTAACCACAAAACCCAGAAACAATAGACTATCAGTCATGAAGCTACACTTTTTTAAATTGAGGTACAGTTTATTTTCAGTGAGCACTTGAAGGACCTTCTTGAGGTGCTCCATATGGGTGGTTTCGTCTTGACTGTATATCAAAATATCATCAAAATAAACCATGACGAACCGCCCAATGAAAGGTTTCAGAACTTGGTTCATCAACCTCATGAATGTGTTAGGCGCATTAGAAAGACAGAAAGGTATGACCATCCATTCGTATAATCCTTCCTTGGTCTTGAAGGGTGTTTTCCACTCATCACCCGGTCGTATTCGAATCTGATGGTAGCCACTCCTTAAGTCTAATTTAGAGAATATTTTTGCGCCCTCTAGCATATCCAACATATCATCCAACCGTGGTATAGGAAACCTGTATTTTATAGGAAATCTTGTTGATGGCCCGGCTATCGACACACATGCGCCAACTCCCATCTTTCTTTGGAGTTAGCAGAGCTGGTACAGCACATGGGCTCATGCTTTCTCGAATAAGACCCTTACGGATCAATTCCTCCACTTGTCCCTGCAGAATCTCGCACTCATTCGGGCTCATTCGATAATGAGGACGATTAGGTAAACTGGACCCAGGGACAAGGTCAATATGGTGTTGGATATCTCACATAGGGGGTAACCCATTGGGAAGGTCCTCGGGCAGATTTCTTGGAATTCATATAACAAGGGCCTTAGTCTTTCAGGGATGATGGTAGGCTCGAGTTCTTCTCCTTTTACAATCAATGCATAAGTCTGTCCTGTTTCTTTGGATTCTTCCACGAAGTCCCGAATGGTTAAGAGAAAATGACCCTCCACTTTAAAAGTTTCAGGTGGTCCTTCTGGATCCATAGGGGCCAATATGGTCTTCCGGCCGTCCTTGACGAAGATATCTATGTTATCTCGCCCTTTATGAGTGGCGTCACGGTCAAATTGCAAGGGTCGACCGAGTAGTATGTGACATACTTCCATGTCAACCACATCGCATACTACTTCATCCTTATAATGTTTGCCAATTGAAAAAGATATGGTGCACCGTTCAGTTACCTTTGTTTCGCTGACCTTCTTGATCCAACCGATTGTATATGGAGAGGGATGACGCTCTATTTTCAATTGCAATTTTTCTACCATGCCCGTGGAGACGATGTTCTCGCTGCTTCCACTGTCAATGATCACGTCACAAACCTTTCGATTCACCGTACACCTAATGCAGAAGATGTTATGCTGCTGTGGATGCACTTCTTTTCTTAGCGCATATAATAGCCACCTCACGACGAGCGACTCGTCGTGATCTTACTGAACTCAATCCGAATTATCTACCTCGTCCTCGGCGGTATGCTCCTGTTCTTCAATATCTGGATCTTCATAAGCGTTATCAGCACTACCATCATTAATGGCGAGGTTGCCACTTTTCGCTGGGGACAAGTATTTGATAGGTGGTCGGGCTGGCCACAACGATAGCAGCTGTCGGGCCTTAGTCGAGTATAAGGGTTCGAAATTCTACTTGGACCAGCAGTAGTCGAGACGCCCCTTTGGGGTCTAGCTTGCCCGCTTCCCTGATCTCGGTTCTCAGACGTAGGAGGTTGAGTGCGTGCTCCTACGGGCTCCTTCCCCTTAGGCTGTGGAGCTCCCTGAGGTGGACTTACCGCAGTAATCCTTGCAGTGGGATAGGTCCGTGTGTTAGGACGTTCAAGTTGCGCTTCTGCCCGAGTAGCCAACTTGATCGCATCATTCATCGTCCAAATGGACTGCATCTGGACCCGATCCTGAATTGGCATACGCAATCCACCGTTGAATCGGACGACTTGCTGTGATTCAGTCTCGACCAAATCGTTACGCGCCGCCAGGCGGTAAAATTCTTCTACGTACTCTCTCACCGACCGACTACCCTGTCGATAATTTTGGTATTGTTGGAATAATACCTGATCGTAATCGCTAAGAAGGAATCGGGCGCGTAGTAGCTGCTTCATCCGCTGCCACGTGCGGATTAGTGCTTTCATCTGCCTGGTTCGTGCGAGTTGCAGTTGTTCCCACCAAGCTGACGCTCCTCCTTTCAACTTGTAGGCCACCAACTTAACCTTCTTTGCTTCAAGGATGTCCATATAGTCAAAAAATCGCTCAACTTCAGAAAACCAATCGAGGAAATCCTCAATGTGTAGTTGGTCATTGAAGTTAGGAATATCAACCTGTATCTTGAATTCTAGATCTACTCGATCGCCGCCTGGTCTGGGGTGTTGGAAGATTATGTCGTCGATCTCCTCCTCACTGGAGCCCCCGTCCTCAGGCATAACCCTTGGATGCACTGCCGGTATTATCCTACGATCAGGCCGATTACGAGTCTCAGCAATTGGCGGTGGAGGATTACTACCAGGAACACGGAGTTGCCCTAGGGTTTCTGCCAAGAGATTCGCTATGCGGTTCATGAAAGCCTACAGCCCTTGCATGGCTTGCCGATTCTCTTGCTGCGCTGCTTGGAAAGTTGTCGCCGTTAAAGGGAAATTCCCTGGAGCACCGCCTATGGGATTGTTGCCCGACCCGTCATTAGAAGTCATTGATCCGAGGAAGAGAAACCTTGCTTTGATACCAAACTGATGCAGGGAAAAATGTGAGGTCGAGCACCGTCTTCCTCAAGAGGATAACTATTCCGAATCCACAGAACTTCTCTGGACTCCTCACAGAGACTTTCTCGAATCCACGAGAAAAGAGAACAGAAAATATAAATAAATTCTAATAAATTTGAAATAGATTAATGAATCCATAAAAATGAGTTCACAACCCTTTAAATAAGGGTACTAAGCAATGGGAAAGAAATCATAATCAAACTACAACTAAAACTCCTAGAATTTGCGACTTACTATAAATAGTAAACTTACTATTTATAGACGGTCATGATGTCTACTAGTGCGCAAGGTTTTCGGTCGAAAATAGTAAGCATCCTATTTGGCTTCACCAAACCGTTCCCCTAATTATTCTAAGCTCTTTTCAAGACTAAAGGAGTTGAAGATAGTAAACTCCTAAACCGACGGATGAGAGTTATAGTCAAACTAAAACTTACTATATAGTAAAAATGAAATTGAAATAGGGAAACGACCGTCGAATCAGGGGTTTCTCGCAATTCCGAGTGTCGCAACCCGGCATAGCAAGGTTGGTTGGCTAAAGTAGCTCGTTCTACCCAAAAATCATATATTTTACGTCGGCTAACTCGTCCCGGATTGCGAGATACGCCTGATTGAAGGTCTGATGGTCCAGATCACTTCTGTCGCCGACCGGGCCTTTTCTGATCCATCTTTGCCATGTAATTGTCCGCGACCCGCTCTACATCATTAGGCAAACACATAATTTATTCATCTATAAATAAATTACCACTTAAAAGCTAAATAAAATAGCATGTAAACAGTTTACACCTAAAAAAAATTTCAGCCGAAAAGTGCTTACAACTTAAAAAAATTTATAGGCAAGGAGTCGTTTGGATAATAAGTTACTTTAATAAAGTTACTTATGTTATAAGTAGCTTATCTTGATTTCTACTTAATCAGCATATAAATATGTTTAGTAAATAATATACTTATCATTAAAAAAGTAGAGAAGCATATTTGGTTTCCAACATCACAAGTAATTATCCCAAAAGCTTGTTTGGTTCCTATTACATCCACCATCTATCATGTGGGGTCAACATTTGATGTGGATAATTCATTGTGTGGCCCTCACCTTTGATGAGAGTTGTTCATCATTAGGGATCAACCTTTAATGTGCACAATTCATTAGGTAGGGACCACCTTTGATGTTAGTCATCCATCATCTTGGGCCCACCATCAATGTTAATGTCCGTCATGTTGGGCCCATCTTCAATATCCATTGCCCATCATGTGAAGCCCACCTTTAATGTGGACCGTCCATCATGTAGGCCCACCTCTAATGTGGGCCATCCATCATGCGGGACCCACCTTGGATATGGGCCACTCATTATTAGGCCAACCTTTGATGTGGATTGTCCATCATGTGGGGCCACCTTGATTTGGATCATCCATCATGTGGGGCTACCATTATTAATTACCCATCATGTGTAGCCCATATTTGATATGGGTTGCCCATCACGTGGGTCCCACCTTCAATGTGGGTTGACTATCATGCAAAGCTCACCTTGGATGTGGGCCATTCATTATTAGGGGGCAAGCCTTTGATATAAATTGTCCATCATGTGGGGCCCACTAGATCATCTACCATTCATTTAATGATTTTTCAATCTCATAAACTTAGTAGGGTTCGTGACCATATAGAGTATATTCCCTTAAATAATTTCAAAGTTTGCTGTCTCACCAATAAAAATAAAGAAATAAGTTACTTTTAGTGTTAAAAGCAATTTTTAAAAAAATTAACTTACAAATAAGTTATTTTTTTTTAAAGGTACTTGTTTAAGTTTGGTAATCAAACTAACTTATTTAAGAAAAGTAATTTATTAATTTAAGTAAGTTTTTTAAAAAATTATTTATTTGATAGGATCCAAACAGGCCTAAAATTGATCGGCATGCATGTGTGGCCCACGCCTGGCCCACAGGCCAAGCTAGTAGATCCAACCCTGGCCCGGAGCCATGTCAGGCTCGTCAGGTCAGGCCGGCTACCGTCTGATCACTGTACAGTATCTTCGATTAGACATTGCCTATAAACCATGCAGATTAAGAGCTAATAACCATACAACCCATCATCTACTTTCGACAAACATCCAGATGCACCAAGCCAAGGAAAGCTCCATACAAAGAATGGCTAAAAGAAGCCCAATAGAATGGATCTATCCACAAGGCGGCCCATGAATTGCTCGGTCCACATTCAACATTACACTCTCCCATCTCAGGAATCAGATGGTTCAAATCAGGAAAAAATGGGAATACCGGTCAGTCAAAAGAAAAAACAAAAAAGTTGAGGAAAGAAAGGTTGGTCTGTAGCTAATATCAGACCCTATGGGTAGGAACGTTTGGTTAGAGTAGTCTTGGGTCTGCTTGGGCTGGCTTTGGGAGCCAAATACTAAAGCTACCGGTCAATCCAAACATACAACCCACATCCAACGGCCATTATACACCACCACCCTTTGCATGCATGCACACCAGCCGTCCATCCACACGTTAGCAGGTTCTTCTGTATGTGATATGTGCATGGAAATTCAAAACAGTTCTTCTAGTTGTAGATTCTTATACTCCGATTTCGCCCCCTTTTTTTTCAATGGCCAAGAGATCTCCATGAGCCTAAGTCAGAAGATTTTAAGAAAGGTTAGTTGTTTAAGCGGCTCGTTCTGTTATACTTAAATTGTGCATTAGATAGATATGGAGCATGGCATTGATCATTCATTTACATGATTTTTTTCTGTTCTTCTTTTGAATTGATGAGTGTTTGGATGAGTTTGTATGTGTTGAATCTGTTTTAGAAAGTGTAAGAACGTTTCTTAGAGCATTTTGAAAGACTTGGAGCATGAGGTTTCTCTGTTTTTCTCTGTGATTTTTTTAAATGCAATAGAAGGCTCCTATGCTGTCATCCTTCCTGTACATTGAATGTTAATAAATGGACATGATTATAATGTCTTAATAGAAAATACAAAGAAAATAGCATTCCATGTCAGAAATGGAGAGGAGTAACATGATTCTCAGCCTGAGGTTTTGTACATCCTACAGTAGGAGTGGGGCCCACTTCTGATCTGGACTATTGATCTGATGGGGCCAATCATGAGTGGACCGAATATCCTAGCCATCTAATGTTTGGCCATTCATGTCCATTGTTGACTTTTGCCGCTCCTATTTTTAATAGCCTGTTTCGCAGGGCACTACTAGCAGGGTTAGGATTTATACTATTGGACATGGACCATCCACGGTGGGCCCCACAAAATCAATGCTCTGAACCTTCACATGTAGAGCATGAGAAGCATATGTTCAGTGTAGGATCCTCAGGACCTGAGTCCGTTGAAATTAGGGCTGTACATCGAGACTCGTACATCGAGCGAGTCGAGTCGAGGTGGGCCAAGCTTGGCTTGGGTCGTCCATGCTCTCCTCAAAGCTGGAGCTCAACATTGAAGCTTGGCTTGTTTGCCAAAGCTGTGGAGTTGAGTTCGAATCGAGCTAATGGTTCGAGTCGAGTCGAGTTTACTTCGAGTTCGAGTCGAGCTGTTTGCCCAACCCGACCTAACCCAGCCCTCAGCCGACCCAAACCCTAGCCCGACTCGACCTAGCGCTCAACCCGACCCAAACTCCTACCCGACTCAACCCAATGCCCAACCCAACCCAACCCAACCCATCGACCGATCTGCCAATCATATACTGATATACATTTTTAAAAATAATTTTTTTTTAAAAATCTCCAATAATATACTAATAATCTGATATACATATTCAAAAAAAAAAACATTAATCACATTCACCTATCTTTGTTTGTGGTGCCGAATGGGCTGAGCAGGCCTGAGAAGAGTCGCAGAGTTGGGATTGGGGGCGGGTTGCTCGAAGTCGCTGAATGGGCTGCACGGGTTGCTCGGAAAAATCAGAAGAATGAGAGAAAAAGAGTGATAGGGAGGGGTAGAGACAGCAGGCTGCTGTGTTGGGTGCAGCCATGCGGCGTGCTGGCTTGCGGCTGCTCGTGCTTGATAGAATAAGGGAAAGAAAGAGGGGAATGGGGATGGACGGTCGTATAGGGTTTTTTACTTTTTACTTTTTTACTTTTTAGTAAAAAAGAATAAGTTTTACTTATATATATATTTTAACTTAAATATTTAATATTAATACCATATATATATATATGGGGAAAAGGTACTATACGCTCGACCTCACGATATACAGAAATCAGGTGGGCCATACCATCTAAAATCATGTAAAGACACCGTTAAAACATATAAAAGCACTTGGTAGGGCCCACCTGAGTTTTGCATGCGCCTGAAACTTGGTCTAAACCCTCATTCAAGTGGGATACACATAATGGATGGGCTGGATTTGCAAATCACATCTCGGTGGGCCCTCAAAAATGGTTATGAATGTTTTAATGGTGCACAGCCCCTCTCCACTTCTGTATGTGGTGTGGGCCACAAAAGTCACGGATTGACTTGATTTTTGACACCTAGGCCCACGATGGAATGGTGCATCTGACTGATGGGGTAGATGTTGGAAACGCATCACGGTGGGGCCCACACAGCTCGACCTCATGGACGGACTCGTGAGGTCGAGCACATAGTACCTTCCCCCCCCCCCCCCCCCCCCCCCCCCACACAACAAAAATATTTTTTTAAAAAATCTCCAATAATATACTAATAATCTGATATACATATTCAAAAAAAAAAAAAAACATTAATCACATTCACCTATCTTTGTTTGTGGTGGCCGAATGGGCTGAGCAGGCCTGAGAAGAGTCGCAGAGTTGGGATTGGGGGCGGGTTGCTCGAAGTCGCTGAATGGGCTGCACGGGTTGCTCGGAAAAATCAGAAGAATGAGAGAAAAAGAATGATAGGGAGGGGTAGAGACTGCAGGCTGCTGTGTTGGGTGCAGCTATGCGGCGTGCTGGCTTGCGGCTACTCGTGCTCGATAGAATAAGGGAAAGAAAGAGGGGAAGGGGATGGACGGTCATATAGGGTTTTTTACTTTTTACTTTTTACTTTTTAGTAAAAAGAATAAGTTTTACTTATATATATTTTTAAACTTAAATATTAATATTAATACTATATATATATATGGGGAAAAGGTACTATACGCTCGACCTCACGATATACAGAAATCAGGTGGGCCATGCCATCTAAAATCATGTAAAGACACCGTTAAAACATATAAAAGCACTTGGTAGGGCCCACCTGAGTTTTGCATGCGCCTGAAACTTGGTCTAAACCCTCATTCAAGTGGGACACACATAATGGATGGGCTGGATTTGCAAATCACATCTCGGTGGGCCCTCAAAAATGGTTATGAATGTTTTAATGGTGCACAGCCCCTCTCCACTTTTGTATGTGGTGTGGGCCACAAAAGTCACGGATTGACTTGATTTTTGACACTAGGCCCACGATGGAATGGTGCATCTGACTGATGGGGTAGATGTTGGAAACGCATCATGGTGGGGCCCACACAGCTCGACCTCATGGACGGACTCGTGAGGTCAAGCGCATAGTACCTCTCCCCCCCCCCCCCCCCCCCCCCCCCACCCCCCCCCACACACACACCCACACCCACACACACACACACACCATATATTATATATATATATATATATATATATATATATATATATATATATATATAATATATATATATATATATATTCGAGCTTGAGTTCGAGCTTCGAGTCGAGTCGAGTTGAAATGCACCATGCTAGCTCGACTCGTGTACAGCCATATAGTTGAAATGGATCCATCCCTTAATTTCATGGGTCACAGTGGATATATCATGGCCCAAAAGACTCCGTGGGGGCAGTGCTAGCCCTACTTCCCATCTTGCAAACAGAAGCCTATAGCCTGTACAAGTAAGATCCTTATTTTGGCGATCCAGACCATTGATCAGGTGGGCCCCACTGTATACAGCGAAAGACACGGAAATCTCCTGTGTCGTAAGACATTATCCGTCCAATCTTTGGCCTTTTAGCTCAATGGGGACGTTGCTGTATTCTTAGCTCTTGAGAATAGTATCCACATTGTATCCTCTGGTCGAGAATCATATAATTCAAAGGGATCACGTGCCAAGTCAAACGCTGATTCCTTAGGTGGGCGTTGCCTTTTCAGTCTTTGTTCAGACGATCCTAGCCTCTAATGAAAGGACATTTGATGTTTGACGGTTGAGATGGAAAAAGGAACTAAGACAGGAACAAGAAGAATAGAATTCTTTTTCTGGGCACGCCCAATTTGGACATTTCGGAGTGTGGCCCACCTACGTTCCGTTGCTTGTGGATAGGCTTTATCTTACCATCCTATTGATTGTAACGGACGGAAAGGTTATAAAAGATTCCCAATGCGTGGGTACAATCTGTTTGGCCCAAATTCGGTAGTTTGGCCATATGCATGTGTGCATGCCTGAAAAAGCCAAATGTGCTCCAATTGAATCAAATACCTTTCGACTCTGTTGCTGTCCAATCCGAACAAGTGCCCACATATATAACCAATGGCCCGATTTTGGTTAAACTCGTGTAAGTAGATTAAGTGTTTGGAGTACTAGAGTCATATTCAACTCGAATCAAACTAAATACTTGTAATACTAGGCATTGAATTAACCAAATTAATACCTAATTTGTGAAGATTGACCTGATTATTTATCCAAATATTGTTATGGGGATCATGCAATTGGTGAAGGGGAGAGTTATTTCTTCTAAATGAGTCCTTTTTGTCTTAAAGACAATTACTTTTCTTTCAATGGTTGATAGTTTAGACCGAGTTTTTCAAAGGAGCAATAAAAAATAGATAAATTAAATAAAAAAAAGTTCAATCGTGGATTTTTTTTAATCAGGGTGTCAAGGCAATAGAATCAGCAAAAAACAAAAACCAAAAAAAAAAAAAAATAAGTAGAGAAAATTACATATCGCAGTTTGTGCTAGTGAAACAATTAGGGTCTTGACAGTGCTCTCAACCTAGACGGTCCGTGAGAAGGTCATAGTGAATAGTTAGCAAAGTATGATCAAAGATTTTCTAAGTAAGAACTTAACAATCTAGGAATCCAACGATGGGATTGTGGATATTTAACTATTAGCGCACTTTAGCAATGTGCTAGAAAGCAGCGAAACTAAACTAAGAAGTTAACTAAAGACTCCAAGCTTGCTACAACATAAAGTAGGACAAAAGTAGAAAAAACTAAACTAAGAAACTAGTATATGTCTATGGAGAACAAAAAAGATAAGAAATGTAGAGCTTAAAGTTTGCCAATGAATGTATTAGCATGTGTCCTTGAACTCATATTCGAGTGCTACTTTTATTGCTTTATGAGAGATAGTGGTCGTGCGTAAAATATCATGATTTGTGCAAGAATTTTTTGGTCACGTAGCATTCCTATACCACTTGGATGTGAAGTACTTCTTGTCTTATTTTATGGTGACTTTTTTTTTTTTTTTCTATGGATGGCTTTTCAACGTTCATTCTTACTCTCTCATGGCTTTTAGAAATATCTCGGATATTTTTCAGATGAATTTCCCTTTAAATGAAAATCTTTAAATGATTATGCCGTGCGTTTATCGGATACAAAAAATCCAGCAACAGTGGGTCTTTGGTGAAACTTCCTCTACACATTAAGGTCATGCCTCCCCTACGTCCGTTATCACGAGTCATACTAGAGTCAACCATTTTGCATGTTCGGGTCATGCGTACAATTCTGAGTGTTTACCCTTTTATCAAGATACAAGTTCTCAGAAGATAGGCGTCTATGGTCATTCTTTTTATGAGTATGGTTCTCTCTCGTTTTTCGTACGAGTGTGCCGACATGTAGCGGCTTCTCAATTGTTAATCTGAGCTACGTCAAGTCAAGCGTAAATAGACCTTAAGCACCGAAATAAGTCAATTAAGACCGAGCCTGTGCAAACCAATCGTCTATCCAATCACTGATTATAGAGAATTAGGCGATTTGAAAATGGGGGAATTCATCCTTCCAAGGAGTTCCTTTTGCCTTTAGAGAAAGGATTTTCAATTAAGCCTTTGCACCATTCAACAATAAATCAATATATATTAAAAGTAAAAATGAGACCAAAGCCAGCCATATAAATATTATGAAGTGTGTAACTACAACCGGCTAAAAAGAAAAATAAAATGGATAACTAACACCAATCCTTTTGTCGTCGGGTGAGGTAACAACCTTCGTAGTCAAAACAGTCGTCGGACACGAAGGCCAGTTCCCCTCTCAGCTGGCTTCGTAGGCAAAAGAGGCATCAAGAATGACAATTCATTCATCACTTGGCTAGGTTTCACTAAGCCAGACAATTGTACGTGGTTCCTGGGAATAATGGTTTGTTCAACACTCAGATGGTAACATGGCAGGGCAGTCATTGGAGGCGACTGCCTGTTCATTACTCAGGACTGGGTTCGATAGCAAAATGGTCGATGGCGAGCGAATCTTCAATAATCTATTCATCACACAGCTAGGCTTTGTGGCGAGATGGTCATTGGGAATGAAAATTTATTCGTTACTTCACAGTTGGGCTTCATTGAGCAAGTCGGTCATGATTAGATGATCGACTATTTGTTACTCAACCATTGCTTCGTGAGTGAGAAGGTCGGTCGAGTGATAATATGTTCATTACTTAGAACCAAACTTTGTAAGTAGAATAAACGTATAGTGACTATCTATTCGACATTAGGGACCTCACTTCGTAGGTAAGACTGTCGTGATTTGACAACCAATTTGATGTTGAAATCGAACTCCATGGCAAGACAATTATGGTTAACAGCGATCTGTTCATACTTTGGTCGAACCTTATGGTAAGATGGTCAACAGAATCTCTGAGCATGTAGGCAAAAAGGCTTCTCTAACCTCATGTTTGAAGTTAATTAATTAGAAATCTTCCCAAAGGTCTGATGGTATAAATGTAGACATAGAGTGGCAAGGTACCTAACTGAATTTAATTTAATCAAACCAACTGGTTTACAGCATTGCACTGCCGACAGTCGAGGAATTAGATTGAATAAAAACTAAAATAGATGTCGGTAACAAATGAAGAATAACTAGTGTTGCACTGAAAGAGTAGTGTTGGGTTGAAGTGATGTAGGCCCAAAGCTTTTCATTCTTTACTAAATTTATATACAGCGCTATTTGTTGAAGACTCATATTGAAATCGATCTCTGCGATCTTTTTTTAGATTAATTGGTTAATTAGCAAATGCAACTAATTATATTTGTAACTCAAAATAAATTTTCAGGATGTTTTTGCAATTAATCAATCATTTAGTAGTCATAACTGATTATATTTCTATCTTGAAATGGGTCTCTGCTATCTTGGCATAATCAACCTCTTTTCAGACTTGTATGGTCAGTTATGTTCTTCCATATGTCACTATCAATTATCACTTTAGCTAATTATGTGTTCGTGAGCATTTCACTCATAATTCTACATAAGTGTAGCCATTTATCTTTTGCCATGTGTTATAAGAATGATAGCCGTTGGCTTGAAAAAACAACCGTAAACATTCTTTTTCAACTATTTTGAAGGGCCTCTCTTGTTTTGTCATGTGATCGTGAGACAGCCTTTAATTTTTTTTTAAATGTGTCATATGGGTTTTTTCTGTTAGTGGTGTTACCACGTGCCAAATTCTTGGTTATAGGGTCCAGACATCAGATCCAGTGTAAACACAGTCTCAATCTTTTGGGTGCATGGCCCAGTCAGAATATTGGACGGTCTAAAGATTTGTAGTCATGAGTTAATGTAGTCATGGGCCGGATCCCATATAATCTAAATAAAATGAATCTAGACCAGCCATCCAAATCATTAGACCCGCTGTGAATGGATCGTAGATTCTGAATTCACACTGATTGGGCAATCTTAGGCATCTGACTTTGTCCCTTCAACATGGACACTGGCAATTTCATTTTGGACCTTCCATCTGATGGACGCCAATTACTCCATGATTCATGCACTTTGAGATATGGATGATCCAACTGATTTGCATGTATGACACGTGTTAGGTGGATAAGTTGCCAAATTCTTATACATGTATGGTAAGTGTATGGTGTCTGCGCTCCTATTGATCTGAGATGCGCTCAGTGGTACTGGTTACCACCATAAGCTTATTGTGGTACTTGGCAGATATGAGGACCACATGGTGTGTGCATCACATCCAACCCGTCCATCGGATGCTCCCCATCAGGTTAACCCTGAGGGTATTAAAATAATCAGATCCAAAACTCTGGTGGGCCACAGAGCAGTGAACAAGGTGAGTGGGGATGCCACCATTGATTCTCTCTTGGGTCCACTTGAGATTTATAACCGTACGAATTTTATAATGAAACTTCATCCATTGCAAAACTAAGGGTCTGAGCAGTCTGGATTTTAGATAAAAGTATTGTGGGCCCCGCGAAATTAAGGGTGAGCGTTCCCTCTCAACTTATCCCCTGTGTATGGCCCAACTGAGTTCCTTTTTTATCTAATTTTTGGATCATGGGAGGAACATGAGTCGCCGCATCGAATGGACGGTTCGGATATTGTGAATACATCACTTGTGCCTCGAATTCTGCCCGGTACCAACGGATCGCACCCTACTTATTTTTCAGGAGCTTTGCTAAGCCCACACGTGTGTACAAGTCACATAAGGCACACGCCACCACATATGTCAGCATTGCAGACAGGGAAATATCCAAGCCATCCATCCGGTGGACCTCTCAAAAACTTCAGGTGATTTTTATAACTGAACATTTGTTCAGTTGATTACGGTCCACCTGACTAGTACCCGAACTGATATTTAGGATAACTAATCTACGTAGCGGTACCCTTCTGATGGATGGCTAGGATATTACAACAGTCTACCACGCTGGCATAAGTAGCGGCGCGTGTGCATTAGCTGACTTCTCCAGGCGTCTGGGCTTCACGCCTTATCATAGAAATTTGAGAATATACTATGAAATGTTTGCTGCAGTGGAAATTAGACGTCGAGATTTGCTTGAAATATCCCATATGATACCTTGGGATTTTAGACTTTGGATTTGTGTCATCTTCCAATGATCTTAACCGTTCATATAACAAGCCTCACTTTGCACGTACGGTAGAAAAACAATAGATATAAAGTTCATGATTGAATTATTTCAACCTTTGATGAGTGAATTCTTTTGCTTTGAATATAAACGGTTACCATGTTCTTCCCATAATCAATAGGTTAAAATATTCAATCATAGGTTTTTTTTTTTTTTTTTTTAATTATCTCCCGTGTAAGGGCAACCTTGTCAAATGGACGGCTTGTCTCTTCCAAAAATGCCCGGATCCAATGGACCATACTAAGGAAGTGTTACGAGCAATGCACTTATTATAAACAATCATATAGAGAGAATGAGAAATAAAAAATAAGAGAAATCATATTGAAAGTGGCTCCACAAAGAAAGAGAAAGAAGGGCACTAATGATTTAAACCTTGAGCAAACAATCTACTATTTTCCTATGTTGTAATCTACTCGGGATTTAGGTTTCTATTTATTTTTTATTTGATATATTTATTAGATTAAAAGAGTTTAAAAAGAAATATTTGAAAAATCTAGAAAAAAAATGATTTTTATCTTTGTTAACTAACTTACTATAATTAGATTTAGTTTTGTTTAAATTGAAAAGTTGTTAAGAAAACTAAATTTTTATATTAAAATCTATCACTAATCTTTTGCATTAGAAAACAAAAGTATAACATTGGGAGCAATTTCGCAGGAATGCGATGGGTGGTGTATTTTTTATTGGGCACTTTTATTTTTTCTGCAAGTATTTTGTCTTACCTAATAATTAAGGTGCATCAATGCTTTAATATATATTTTTTTATTGTTCCTAGTTTGATATTTTAAATTTTCTGCTATATTTCAGTATTTTATAAGTCTTTGTTGCATGGTCTTTAAGCTATTGGCATCAGGAAATTTAAAAAATGGAAATACCTAGTTGCAACTTTAAAATAACATATCATTTTGAAAATTCAAAATTTACAGCCATATAAAACCAATTGAAGGGCAACAATGTCCAGACTACCATCATTATAGACAAAAGGAAGTGCGGACCTTCTATGTTGGAGGCATAGGAAATTTTTGTGCCTTTGCTACTCATTGGTACATGTCATTTGTTGCTGTTAAAATCTAACTACTTTCCACTCGGAGCTCCGAACCCCTACTGAGCCCTGAAGCTAAACAAAAATGGTGAGCAAAGGAGACCCTGGCTTAAACAGGGGACCCTCTGATGCCTAAGTCAAGTCAAGAAAATTCGGGTCTAAGTCGAATTATAGAGAATGTGCAAGATATTGCGTACCTAACTCCTCCTCGAAAAATGCTACTTATACTCCCTCACTTAGAATGGGCGTGTCCGTATAAGTAGGCGCATCTTGGGGTATTCACCACATCCTGCGGGTGATCCGGCCACCCCGTCGCTCAGTGGTCGTGCAGACGTGGGCAGTTGAGTAACCGTTATCAATAGTCATTGTCCCCTTCATTAACAAATTTCGCTATGAATCGAAGCAGACCGCCTCAGCCTCGTAGCCTACCGTCTTAGCCTCGCATCACTCCAAGCTGACGGAGCTGACCGCCTCAGCCTCGCATCAAGCTGACCGCCTCAGCCTTGGATCACTCTGAGTCGATCACCGGCCAGGATCACTCCAAGCTTCGAGTTAGTCGTCCGGTCCTAGGACCTCAGAGTGAAGGTATAACGAATGTCAAGTTGGAAGTCCGTCCCCTAACTATTCATATAACCCCGCCTATTCATATAACACTGAGCTTAGTCTTGCACCTCAAGTCAGCTCTATACAGCCTCGGTCCTCGAAGTTCAGACGTCTCTAATCTTCTCATAACATCATTCATCATCAAACTAGCTTATAGAACATGCCAATTTTCTCACCAAATAGATTGTCCGCAACACGACATAACTTTTACCATGTGGAACTTTTATGGCCCCTCCATAATTCGCGTTAGATTGACATAGCTCATCAATCTTTTCAAATGATCATTCTAGAGCATGTATAAACCCACGTTAAAAGTGATGTTTTATGATACGCAATTAATCGGGGAGAAATTTTGTCGTGTTTGGTGAGGCGGGACGCGCATTAGCTACTAATAGGTTGGGTAAGGAGACTTGCTACCGAAGTGACGTCACCAAGTTCTGTGGACCCGCATGATGTATGTGTTGGATCCACACCGTCCATCCATTTCGAGATACCAATTTAGGAGATGATCCAAACAATGAGTAATATCCGAAGCTTGAATGAACCCAACCACAGAGAACAATGGAGAGAGTAACACCACCATTAAAATTTTCTAATGACCACAAAAGTTTTCAATCAAGCTTAAATTTGTGTTTTCCCTTTTTTCATGTCTGTCTTAACTTATGGACACGCTGGATCTCAGATAAACATCATAGTGGACCTTAGGAAGGTTTCAACGGTAGGCTCCACGCTTCTCACTGTTTTCTGTGGTGGGGTCCACTCTAGATTTGGATCTGACTCATTCTTTCTCTCATACCCTAAATTGATCTCTCCAATGATGAATGGTGTGGATACAACACTATACATCATGGCGGATCCCAAAGAACTTGGTGACGTCACTTTAATAGGGAGTCTCG
The DNA here is from genome assembly GCA_021015155.1 of Magnolia officinalis. NCBI lineage: Eukaryota > Viridiplantae > Streptophyta > Magnoliopsida > Magnoliales > Magnoliaceae > Magnolia > Magnolia officinalis. The sequence goes on along the minus strand of JAJHSJ010000001.1, from coordinate 8,456,619 downwards.
CTACTCAACCTGTCAGTATCTAATCCGCGTCCGTGTCATCGGCATAACATCGACCGATGACAACGGACGGCTCAGAATTTGCGTGTAGACAATCGGCACTCGGCACACCTGCGTGCAAGTTAGCTAATGCACATGACATATTGACAACACATGTCTATCTATCATGTGGACCTCACCATGTGGAGCAAAAGATAAAGGTGGTCCACTGAGTTGGTATGCAATGAAATTAGAAATGGAAAACCATACATTTCTTCAGTTCACTGTGGCCTACCTACCTGACAATTACACCAAACTGATTCTTTGTAAAGGGAATCTACATATATAGTAGACTAGTAGTAACCCTCCAATGGATGGCTTCGATATTGCACGTCTTCCACGCTGCCATATTTGGTGGCATGGGTATTAGCTTACTTTTACACGCGTGTGCATTGCAAAGCTACTTTTATATATAACTATGCATACACCAGCATTCGGTGTATGCTCTTTGGAGCCCACATGGTGAATACCGATGGTGATGGCGGGTTTTCCGTGCTAGTGCGGAATTAGTGGAGAGTAGTTTTGCCTATGTTGCAACTGACAATGGCCAGCATGTGTCGCACAGTTGGAGCCCACATGCTGAAATCTTCCAATGATCTGAACTGTCCATTGATGATGAACATGCCAGTGTGATGTGTATAATCAATACAAGTAATCTTGATAACATCATCACTTCAAGTATGATCGTTGCCCTTGAGATTTGGAGTTGAATATGAATTGTTACAAAAAACTTTTCAATGGTGTAAATTCATCTACACAGTGATTGTTCGAATAGTCTATCTCGTCCTAAGTTTCTTGAGGTGGGCCGTATAGCATAGCATTCAGAATGTGGACGTTTACAATCATCTGATCATCTCATCATGTGGGCTTCACTAGAGCTACACCCTGTAGGATCCTGAGTCGCGACTCAGGCAAAACGAACTCTTTAGCGTATATATGGAGCATTCGGTGTATGGCCTGTATCGCCTGATACAAGAGGAAGGACCTTCTCCAGTGCTCGACCCGAGAGCTTCAGTCTATACTTTATATGACCGGGGCCCATGGTGGGTAATCTGTACCGTTGGTGCGATGGACCCGCCGTCGATGGCTATATGCCAAAATCCCGCAAAATGAAGAGTCCTTTCCATTTGATCTTTGGTCCTTTTTTTCTCTTGTTGAATATTGAGGGTCTGTCTATAAACTAGCTTCCAATGAAAGCAATAAGATGCTCCCCTCAAGGAGATTATAGATGGGTAATGCATAGTAGAGCCAATCATACCAACGGTCCCGATCACCGAACCAGAGGCCCCTTATCTTCAAAAGTATTTGGGATTTCGATTTTTAAAGTGGCCTCAAATGGCACAGTGATCCAAACCATTGATATAGGTTTTCATCTATATATACAGTTTTACTAATTTCTATGAAAGCCAACTAGAATGGGTTGTGTATAGTTTTGATGGATTTATGTGGTGTATTTGAAGATTTTTGGAATATATGAAGAGTATTCTTTGGTGATACAGCTAGAGCAGCTAGAGCACATGATTAATGTCACATGAGTGAAGAGTGATTGTGTTGAAATGCTTACAGGACAGATGATAAGTTTGGATACAAATAAATTTAAATAGTGTTAAATGGTTACAACAACTGTCAGAATGTATGAAGTATCCATATGGTCTGATTAAGGTTATAAATAGCAAATGAATTTATGAAAGAAAACTATTTCATATCAACCAAATTAAATCTATTTTTCAATTATCCTTTTAATTATCTGTCATTTACATTTCTTAGTGTAACATTTTCACTTTTGTCAGGCTTTTACATTTAGTAGTATAATATTTTATTTTATTTATTATTTACATTTCTTAGTGTAATTTGCAGTGTTAATTAAGTAGCTATTAACTTTAGTTGTAATTTGAGTTTACGCTCATTCGATAGATTTAGTTCAAGCATCAATTAAATTTTTTCATACAAGAAGGTGTTTCACAGTTGTTTTATATAACCGACGGTAAAAATTCTTTTCTTATTGCACTTTTATATATATTGAAAAGTACTTTCATACTGAAAACAAAAGTGTAACCCATTATCATAAGACGAACCCTACCATTTAATTATTACCTTATCATTTTCACATATTGTACAAGTGGTTAAATATGCGACCGATTTTATTCGATCTCAGTTACATACTACAAATCTACGCTTATCTTGATACTTAGGGTCATAATTGTTCGATTTGAATTGAGCCGCGAATTCGATTCTAACACACATGTATTTATCACGTGACTGAAACGGTAAATCACCACAACAATAGGATCCTAGCATAGATGATTCATGCACACCAAAAAACAACGCCAGTTGGGAACACAAAGATCTGACGGTTAGGACCTTCTTATACGAGGGATTTTGGGTTGATAGACCACCCACATTAGGACCACTATATCATCGGATTGAACCAATGAGGTCTACTTGAACAAATATTACAAACTCCCAGTCCATGTACCGCACCTGATAAGAGAACGTGCCAACCAATTTCCCTACCTACTATTGTAGCTACCAGAGAGGATGCATCAGCTGTCGGTCAGTACTTAGAGGTCAGACCTAACGGAATGCACGTGGAAGCTGCAAACTTGCAGCGGGCCACATCTGATTCGGGTCTACGCCAGTTCGGGGTCAACCCAAGTGAAGCAGATTGCGTGGTGTGCTACACACCACCGGCCTCCCTGATCTGTTGACGTGACCATGTTCTGTGGATCCCACCAGATGTATGTTTTATATCACCACCATCCATCCATTTTGCAAGATCAGTTTTGGGCCTGAACCTAAAAATGAGGCAGATCCAAAGCTCAAGTAGACCACACCAGTAGATATTGAACTCCTGCCATCCAAAACTTCTTGGAGGCTACAAAGTTTTCTATAAAGCTGATATTTGTGTTTTCCCTTCATCCAGGTCCTTGAATTTTTTATCTCCTTCCTTTTTAGGATCATGCCCTGAAATGATCTCACAAAATGGATGAACGGTGTGGATATAGCACATGCATCATGGTGGGCCCACGAAATTAGGAGACGTCAACACACTACCATCATGCAATCCCCTTGACAATCGAAGCCCCACCTTATGACAACATTAGCATTGAATGCCTGATCTGGGGCCTCACCCAAACTTCAATAAAAGTTGCTGTGGTATTTGATTATTGACGATGTACGATGAGCTCTTGTTAAGCATTTATGGTAGAATGGTTCAAGGACCCCACTGATCATAACGGACAAATTTGGAGTTTCAACTCGTGCTGGATGCACACTAGCTGCTAATAGTAACGTTGAATAAGATCTACTGAAATTGGCTCTGTATCAATGGCTAAATGGGGCTGTTTATAGATTTTTATGATATGGTCCACTTGATAAGTAGATGTACCCAACTTTCACAACCATGTGATCTTCATGATGGTTCAGACCATTTTCTTGGATCAGATGTTCTGATCTTATGATACATCCCCGGGAAGTATGTGCAGTACTGTAGGCTTATGATACTAAGGACTACTTGATCATTTATCTCCATTGTATTTAAAGCTAATACCTTGAACATTTTTGCCATTACTTTCTTAACATTGGTTAAAGGGCAAATTGATCACAACGCAAGTGTAGCTGCTTAGTAGGGACTGTTGGGATTTTACCATACAAATAGATGCATGTATATATAGACTGTATCCACACCCTGATCCATAGCTCAAGTGGTAGACTGAGTGAAAGATACCTCATTTTAAACTTAGGTCTTGGTATTGATTGCCTAGTGGGGGTGGGCTAACACTGAAGTCTTTGGTGTGGTGTACTAACAAGCTAACAATATATATATAATTAATATATATATATATATATATTATATATATATATATAATATATATATATATATATATATATTTGTATAGATTGCATCCTCTTCCTTTTCATTTATGTAAATATATTAATTAATTACTTGGCATTGACGTATCTTCGTTCTTAATTAGATGTTTAGATGCTCCATGCATCTAATTGAAGTCATTCTATACATCTTTTGTATTAATTCATATTAGAATACTAGGCTAGAAATTAATACAAAGCACTTGAATGGAATCGGAGAAATTAAAGTAATAGCGAGGATAGAGTGCTCATCATTCTCTCCTCTATTGCCTCCTATGAAACAATCACTTTGCCTATAGTCCCGCCTTTCCACCTCTCTTTCTTTTCTCTCTTGGGTAGCCCCACCTTTCCACCTCTCTCCTTGCTGAAACTCTTTAGTGGTTGAGATATGTTGATCCACTCCTTAGAGCGGCATGGGATTATCCGAAGATAATGATCACCAAATAATGAAAGATTTTAGATTATTATGTGGCATGAATTAGAAAAATAGGTAGGTTTCCTTCACATTAAGATGTATAGAAACTTACATGGTGGTGGAGCATCATATTGGATGCTCCTCATGAAACCCTTATCCTTTCTTATTTAAAATCATATCTTATACACGTGTGCACACCCCTTGACGTTGGGTTCACCCTCGAATGACTTAGGTCAGCCTTTGGCCTCTACTAGAGGTCCTGAGGTAGCTCTTCATCTTCCTACACTTGTGATTGATCGGAGAGAGAATCCTCCTGTTGGGAGATTGGCATAGGAAAAAAATGAGTGGGTTTTCCCACACATAAGTACACAGATTGTGCATTTTGTGTTTATTATTAAAACATAGCATGATCATGGACAATGATCCAATTAGGGCCTAATAAAATCAGGATTTGACTTCCGCTGTGATCCATCGCCATCCACACTTCTATAGTGATAATAGAAGCATTAGTCACAACACTTTCTTCCTCCCATACTAAATATATTGAGATCAACTGTCATTTTATTGGAGAAAAGTCCCCATTAAAACATCATCAAATCACCTAAAATCCTTTATCAAGGATTTAAAAATCCCTTAAAAAGATTGAAGTTCTTATAACTTGCTATATATATATTCAGGGTGTTCTTTCCCATACTTTGATAAAATTGGATTTCAAATAACTTCGAGTTTTTTCTCCAATAGAGACAACCAAGGGCCAATATTATGCCAATTAATTGTCTAAGAGTCATAGATCAGAGCCCCATTAATTTCTAAGGCCCCTCTAATACATCAATATAGTTAATTAAAATGAGATGATCCTCATTTTTGGGTGCCCGGCGCCAAACAGGTCTGAAATGTTTTTTTTTTTTTTTTTTTTTTTACGATGCTCAATATAAGAGAATAGTGGATATCTTAGCTAACATATAGATGCTTAGCTAAACGGGTAGCATTCTTCATCTTTGAAATTCACATGCAATCTATTAACTTTAGATTATGCAAACTATTCTAGTTATGTGGAGGTCTCTATATTTTGATCACTTGTTTTCCTTAGGAGGTTAGATAAAACTCTATTATGTACTGAAAATTTTTTTAAATCCTTTTTGTTTATTAGCATTAGTTTTGCATTTCAAATGTGAATGTTGAGGGGAATAACGATTTGTGGGGAGGATATATATCCGCCTGCTCATAGCTTATACATCACCCAAGTGCGACCATAAAACGTGAAGATCTCAAAAAATCTGCACAGATTATTATTTCATGAAATCAAATGTAGTAGAAGAGGAAAATTTCACTACTATACCAGTGATACTTCATGTGCTAAACCAGGTAGTTGAAATGTGCGGAATTGTTATTTTGGTGGAGAAATGCGTAAATCTGATAGCCTGCCCAGTTGATTTTCATCTTCCACACCAACCGAAGCACAAGATAAGTATAAAATAAAAGGCCATCTAACCGTTATATTCAACTGAATTCAATTTGGGGTACTTCCGAACGGGCCTAAATGTATGTCATGCATTGAAAATGTGGTTGGTTATATAAAGGGGCTGTAGCACTTCAGAAAAACAAAGATGTTGCATTCCAAACTAATCAATCTTTTCTTAAAAGCGAGGCATGAAATCATGTAAATGCTCTCAAGGTAATAGAAATGAAAGAATCAAAAGGTAAAAAGTGGCAAGAAGAGACTGGATAGTGCATGCTGTAATAAAACCATTGCAAACCAACCCCACAAAGAGAGAGAGAGAGAGGAGAGAGAGAGAGAGAGAGTTATGTCCACACAACCTAATACATAACAGTTTATCAACAACGAGGAAAAAAGATGAATTTATAACATACATATAAATTACCACAAATCTCTAATTCATTTAGTGCCGATACCATCTGCAGATCATTTAGAACTGCTCATGATCAACCCGATCATCATCTCGCCTGCAGTAGTGTTCGTTTACACCTGCAGGAGACGAAACTGCAGCTTCCCAGTAAGTTTGGAAGCCGAAACTCGGCGTCGAAGGAACTAAATGATCCAACGGTTCGGCCACAATCTGCTGCTGTAAAAACATGTCTTCATTGATCAATGAATTTAAGAACGAAGAGAATACATCCTCGGTGCAGCAACCCATATCATCATCTTCAAGACTCATGCCTCCTGGTACGTCGTAATTCCGCCAATTCTCATCTACGTCATCGTCCCGCAAGATCCAACCCCCACCATCCCCATCCAGGTTGCTAGTCCCATCTTTATGTTCAGAATTCTCACCTCCTCCCTGTGAACCAGAAGAATTAGGGTTAGGGTTGGGTTCGGTAGCTGGTGCATGGATATTAGGGTCAAGGTTCATGGGCTTATGTGTCCGCGGATCGATCCCTTGACTGATCAGCTTCTTGCTAAGGTGGGTATTCCAGTAGTTCTTGATCTCATTATCCGTACGGCCTGGAATCCTCCCAGCTATCAGAGACCACCTTAAACAGCACAATCACGAAATAAAAAATTAAAAAAATAATAATAATCAAATTTTAAGAACCTTCAAAAAGATAAGAAAAAAAAAATGATAGTATGAAAAGTGCAGTTGCACCAAAGATAGCATGTTATCATGAGAAAAATGGTTGAAGGCGATCGTCGGACGGAGATCGATGGTTGTACCGGTTTCCGAGTAGTCGGTGCAAGCGTAGGATAAGATCTTCCTCGTCAGGTGCGATCTGGCCGCGCTTGACGGACGGGCGGAGGTAGTTCATCCACCGTAGGCGGCAGCTCTTGCCACATCGGAGTAGGCCTGCTCGCTTCGGTAGCGTCCGCCACCGGCCCTCTCCCTCCCGGGCTATGTAGTTGGAGAGTAGCGAGTCTTCTTCGGGCGTCCATGGGCCCCTCTTCAGACCCACCTTGCTACAGCAAGGTGTGGTCTTGCTGGCCATGGCCGACGCAGTCGATGATGATGTTGCTGGCGGGCTTCTCATCTTCTCTTCGTTCTCTTTTTCTGCATTTTTTAGTTTGAGGATGCAAGCAGCGATATATATGGGTGTACAGGGAGTTCGTTTTACCTCTGATGAGACTCAAGATCTAGCGTGTGTCGCCTGCTTGGGGATTACATGCTGAGATGGTACGATGATCTGAACCGTCCATATTCTTTTCAGTACCATGATAAGGTATTTTTTTTATAGGTATGCTTCATTGATGATCCTAACCTTTTACTTGTAGAGTTGAATGCGAGCCATTGAAAGTTTTCTTTCGTTGTTCTAAATTCATCTACATATGGTGATGTAAACGATCATCTGGCCAGTGTACTTTTCTTGGGTGGCTCGTATACTATAGACTTTACAATATAAACGGTTCAAATCATCGGACTACACACCATGTGGGCCCCAGTGCCTGCGACATACAACGGATCGTGAGTCGCGACATATGGCAAAACGAACTCGGTGCATGGTGGGGGAGACGGTGGTTGGTTATGTTTCTATATCAGTGAAATGCCAGGTTTGGGCCGTTTCACGTTTGGTCGTGAATGTGTTACCTGGACAACACCGTAGTGGGTATTTTCCTGGAAGTAGTTGCCCACCATGATGTATAAATTGTATATCCACGCCGTCCATCAGTTTTGACAGCTAATTTGAGGGTATAGTCTCAAAAATGAAGTAGATCCAATTTTCAAGTGGACCACACCACAGAAAACAGTGATCTTTGAAGGGCCCACCATAACATTTACTTGATAAGGTCACAAAGATCTAAAGATCTGGATGAATGTAAAACACAAATATCAACTTGATTAAAAACTTTTATCCCCGGTGAGAAGTTTTTAATGGTGTAAATTCAATCCCTACTGTGTGTTACCCATAAGAGATCTACTTCATTTTTTCAACCATCTCATAAAATGATCTTTAAAAACTTATGGACGGTGTGGATATACAAAAATAAATAAAAAATATGACATCAAGGTGGTCCCCACGGTCAGCCAAACACCCGCAGGGTAACACCTAATCAGCTTCTGGAAGATGAGAAATGACTCGATCGGCCTATTCGCGCGACTACATAGAAGGAGCTTCTTTGCACACGTGCCAAAACATTACACACGTGTAAGTGCGAATTATCTAGTTGATCATCAGATTCGCGCCTCTATGTACATGACCCCAGCCGAAATCCTACTGATCGGGTGGGACGCACGTATGCACTAAATGCAGATCGTTTGTCCATCGTTTTTTCTCTTTTTTTTTCTTACATCCAATGGCCAAGATGATGAGTGGACAGGGCAGTTTTCACCCGGTGGTCCTGAATCGATCAGTGGTCCGGATTCAGCACATGGGCATTCGTGCTGCAAACATTGACCACAGCTAATGAAAGGCGCAACGTGCGCATGTACAGGCGTTGACGAGCGCGACTGGGCTGCGACCCGGAACCAGCGACGTGGGTGTACAGTGCATACATCGAGGTGGGCCCTACGGTCAGAGTCTCACAAACGTCGCGGTGAGCCCTACGGTCAGGGTCCCACAAACATCAAGGTGGGCCCTTTTTTACTGCCATCCAAGCCTGCAGACCTCGGACGCAAAAGCTCCTGCGGTCGGAAGCTGTGTGGGGCCCAAAGAGATGGGCTTGACAAACCCAGTTAGTCCATCTGCCTATAAACATCACAATAAGACAGGAATCCAAGCGGCAGATCGAAAAGTTATTTGGACCACACCACACGAAACAGCGGGGGTTGAGCGCCCACCATTGGATACTTCGTGGGGGCCACAGAAGCTTTGTACCAATATGATATTTGTTTCTACAGGTTATCTGAGTGTTAATAACCCTATGAACGGTTTGGATGGAATATAAAATTCATGCTCAGCTCAGGAAGGTTTCAACGGTAGACGTTTCATTTATTACTGTTTCGTGTTTTGTGGCCCACATGACCGTTGGATATGCATTATTTTTTAATTCCTGTCCTATCGTGATGTTTAGAAACTGATGGAGAGTGGATGTATCACTGGCATCTCTGTGAGCCCCCACAGAGCTTCCGACCACAGGAACATGTACTGGGGACACAGGCAACTCAGGTCCGTACACACCCACGTGTTACTTTTCATCCGGATATTTCATACAGTGGAAGAGTATCGCCATCTATATGCGTGTACGTTTCTAGAAAGTACGTGCGTGATCCAAGAAGCCGACCTACTGCAGCTGGGAATATCCTCAAAAATAAGATTTGATTGGAAAATTCATATTCCCTGATTAATGAACGTCTTTGTTGAATGAAGACCATTGATTTTTTTCTCATTGGATCCGTTTCATTGATGGTCACTTATTGAACGGCTAAGATCATCCTTCAGTATGATTTTGTAGTTATGACACAAATACAACGCGGCCACCATTTGAACGGCTACCGATGTGCATTCGCATGGATTCCATACTCCGATGAAGTATCAATTGCTTTTCTCATTTAGTGAAGGAGGCGATGTGGGGCCCACGGAAAAGCAGACGGAAGGACTTTTACGTATGTGAGATTCATGGCTATCATGGTGGGACCCACATATATACATATATGGGTTTTGATTTGAAATACGAACGTATTCTGTCTTCTCTGTTTGTTTGTACATGTGAAAGGAGATTGGGTGTGGGCAGTTGTATTCGAAAAGCTTTTTGGATTGTGGAACCGAATATCTGGGCCACATTTTGTTAGCAAGACTTGCCCGATTTGTATGCCACTTCTGCCCCACTACCTGATGATCCATACCGTTCATCTTGAAGATCCCACTCTATATAGCCTATATAAGAAGTTTTTCACTGATCAGATATTCTCATCATTCATAAAAATGTGAGTTATACATTTATTTTTTCCTGGACAGTTGTTTGTAACTTACTTTGCATGGATCGTCTAATTCTGATAAGGAGGATTTTCAACAATATATCCATCAACGGTCTCGATAGTAACGTAGCAGAGGAGAACCAGAGATTAGATTGGGGCGAGTATCATTAGCAATTCTTCTTTGGGTTTTAAGTTTTTGAGAGCTTTCCTATGCATCTGGATGAACTGATCTTGGTTCGTTGATACTAAGCTACTGTATATGCGTCTGCATGTGGATAAATCTAGACCGTCCGTTTGTTTGATCCGATGATGAATTTCTCATGGTTCAAAGAATGACAACGAATGGATGATCCTAGAGTTTGGATCAATTGAATTAGACCCTACAACCGTATTTCAGACTGGTGCCACATGTAACATAGACGAAGATTGCTTTGATATGGATTCAATGAGTCGTAAGTAGCCGTAAGAGTACTGATGCCTTGTGGGCCCGATCTGCACTGGTAAATGTACGTGACTGTGACCCAATTACTTCACGGATTTAAAGGCCACAAGAGAACCCCATTTGGTAAGGCCAATGTAGCCCGAGTTTCACGGAGGCTCCTGTGAGAATTGATTGTACCACGAGCCGCTATTAAAAAAACCCAAGCCAAGTATATTTGAAAGTGATTTAGTCAAGTATGTTGTATACATGGGACTAAACCAATCAAATTTTGCTGTATTAAGCCTAACTACAGTTGTGTTTCCCTTTGTCTCACCCAATCGAACTCCTCTCTTGAGGGGACTAGAGATTCAATGAGGTCAGGAAAACATAAGTTTGGTGAGGCCCTATCAGGATGAGATTTGAATGGGTCACATGTCTGTGTCAAAAATGGATCACTCACATGAAGCTTATTTGAAAGTAGTTTGGTCGATTACATATTCAAACCATGTCAAATCTCCCGGCAGTAGCACCTCATGGAACTCAAGTTTTTTTTTTGGGCTTCAGGGGAATCAGCCTGAACTCACCTAATATAGTGCGGCTCTTACTGTAGGGCCCACCCTGATGTTTGTATTATGTATTCATGCAGTCCATCTGTTTTTCTAGGGCATTATGCCAAAAAGGAAGTAGATCCAATTACCAGGTGGACCATAGCATAGGAAGTAGTGGTGATTGATCATTAATAGGCTAGAAAAGTTTTGGATCTAGGCAATATATGTTTTTTCCCTTCATCATGGCTTACTTGACATTATCAACAGATTGGATGACAAATAAACCCTATTGAAACATTAAGGTGTGCCATAAGAAGTTTTTAATGGTAGGGTGTTTAATCACCAATGTTTCTTACGGTATGGTCCACCTGATAATAGGATCTGCTTCATCTTTTGGATATGTAATACCCTATAATGTTCTTGAAAAATGAATGGACAGCGTGGATAAAAAATACAAATTAACATCAAGGTGGGCCCCACGATAAGGGCCGCACCATCTAGATGAAGCCCGGGTCTCACCTAATCCGTTCCCACTAGGCAGGAAATGGGAGATGTGTCAGATTTATGAAAGGTATAGCTTACTTATTCCATGTTGGGATGGGAAGCTTTTCATTCATGGCAGAAACCCAGGTGAGATTGGGAAGCTTTCCATTCATGACAGGAAACTCATTAATGTCATATTTAGAGTACTTGAGAGATAGGGACGGATGATGCACATACACTGGAGTTCACTTAAAAATTGCATGTGGCTCCCACTCTAGATGTATAATGAATGGTAAAGATTATGCTCATTCCATTGACTAACGATTGAACGCATTTATTCCATTGACTAACGATTGAACGCATTTAGTGGACGGTTGAAAATGGAATATATATATATATATATATATATATATATATATAATATATATATATATATCAACAAAAAAGTGTCCATAACTCAGTGGTTGGGATTGTCGATCAATCTAATTTTGGGATTGTGACTAAGCGATGTATAAGGAAGGATTTCCTTCAAGAAGTTGAGCCCAAACAATAAGAGAAATAGGTGCAACAGCCATTGATGAGAGGAAGAAAGATCTTTCAAAGATCGGAAAATAAAGAAATTCGAGTGCGTATAGAAGAAAGCACTAAGGACTCCTTTATATAGGTGTAGACACTGGAAAATCGGCGCCCACGCTGATTTATATGTTAATGTTTGTGGTGGGGGTGATTAGGCTGATTTGTGGATGTTGGAATCGCCACTAGCCAATTAATATCAAAATCCCACAGTCGGCTAAAACACGCAGAATATGTAAGGTTGGAGAATTCGAAGACTCTCTACCTAATAATCCTGGTTTGCGATCCGGGATTCCGGGTAAGGGGCCTCGGTTACAAAGAGAGAAGGGGTTAGGCACCCTCTCTGCCCGTACAAATTTACGGTCTCTACTTAGTGTGGTAAAACAATCTCAAGGAATGATGGATGTTGTGGTCGAGATGGGACTAGGCACACACGCGGATTTCTGATGTAGTAAGATCTGAGATTTCGGCAAGCCACAGAGCATACGTCCAACGGCGTGTCTAAAAGGCGGATGTGATGGTGCTTATGTAAAAAGGTAAAAAAGAGTGGACTAGATCAATAGGAATTTCTGATGTGACAGGATCCGATATACGGTAAATCACAGAGCATACGTTCACTAGAGATCTAGAGGAGCAGGGGGGTAAGAAGGGAATAAATGTCATGATGAATGCTTGTATGTAAAATGAATGGATTTTTGGCTCGATCTGAAATAGGCTAAGACATGGACGCCACCATGATCAATCCACGCTAGGCTTGTGGGGTTAGGAAGGTCGGGATGAGGCTAAGAGGGAACTAAAAAATCTGAACTTGAGGCTTAGGAGCACCTCCTCACCCTCACTCTTTCCTCTCTCTCTCCTCTCCTCACTTGAATTTTAGGCTCTCTTGGTTGTTGGGTGTGTTGAAATGAGAAGAGGAGAACGCTATTATAAACTTCTCAATGGCTTGAGTATTTGTTGAGTTAGAGAGGGGTAAAAGCTGAGGTGGCAAGTGATGATTGGTTGAAGGGAGAGAAACGTCATGTGGCGCACGACCATTGGCTTTTTGGTATTGGTAAAATGGTAAATAGGGTTGGCTGGGAGGGGTAATTCTGAAGGAAAAATTGACTTTTGGGCCAAGGGACAGTCGTTGCTTAGAGGACACACGCGTCCGGCGAGCGGCAGTAATCGGAGTACCGCCGGCGGTAGTCCAACTATCGCCCGCGCTGGGTTTGGTCCGAAACTCATGTGGCTGGCTCCACGCACGTTTTTTGAGAGGAAACGGTAGTTTGACTACTGCCGACATTAGTCAAACTACCACCTCGGGTACAGTTTCTCTCGAAATTTAGCCGATGGGTCCTTTTTTGGGTCTTAAGAGTGAAACAAAGTCCGTTTTGAATATTTGGCTTTAAAAATGCTCAAAATTGGCTCAATTGTGACCTAAAAATGGACCGAGAAATGGATTGATTGTGGGTAAAGGTTTGGGTAAGCTTTGGCTTGAATGATGGCTTAGGTTTGATTGGGGTTTGGATCACGGTTCCCGGATTGTCCTAGCTTTCTCAAGATGTTAGCCTGGGTGGGGTGTCTACAATAGGCACTCAGAATGGATAGTCATACCTGAAGATGAGGCATTGTGATGGTTAAAGTACTCCATTAATGGCATGAAACGTTACCTATGAAGAGGGAACGAATGGGCACTCGATTTCTCATGTATGCGTCATGTCATTAACACAGTTATGCATGCACGTAAAGAAAAAAAAAAAAAAAAAAAACTTAAGATAATACAAGACAGGTGGAAATAAAATATTCTCGCCGACTGTATTAAAGATAAAGAAAAAGTACAAACTAACAGCGGATAAGTACAAAGAAATCAAAATTCAAATGACGAAAAAGATGCAATCGTTTCTTTAAGCCTTGACTATTTAATTTCCTACAGATAAAGAGAAGCTCCGGTTTTAGCTTCTGAGCTTGCTATTTAACCAATCAATGACGTGTGCTCTTACATATAAGTGTCCAATTTGTTAATTTTAGCTTTTTGACCATGTCTATGATCGGTTAAAGATTTCTCTTCTTCTTTCAACGCTTACAATTCATCTTCCATTGCTAAGATTTGAGCTTTCGGATCAATAAGGTCGTCCGACTCTTTCAGGTTTATATTGTTGCGCAGCACGCCAACAACGCAGTGAGCCTAGATCCAATCTAAGGCCTCACCCACAAACGATAGACAGGAAGAAATATAAACTAGAAATAAACAAAGCAATCCAAAACAAACCACAAGACAAGATATACGTGGGAAAACCCCAAACTAGGGTAAAAAAAACCACGGATGCAAAATTCCACTATGAAGAGAACGAAGATTACAAGGCAATATACTAACCTCTCCCTTGGAAGTACAGAGAAAATCCTTTGCCCACACCTCAAAATAATTTCCTAAAATTCACATTAACCTAGAATAGCCCTAGGAACCCCAATTTATAGTTTTGGCAACTTCCCTTTCCGCATCCCAGTTGCGAAAGGACTTGTGACACGAAATCCGCGAAACTCCTTTCACATCCTAGTTGCGAAAGGACTTGCGACACGAAATCCGTGAAACTCATTTCGCATCCCAGTTGCGAAAGGACTTGCGACACGAAATCCGCGCAACCTCGACTGGTCGTGGGCGGCCCCAGATGTGGCTCCACTTCTCAACATATATATATATATATATATATATATATATATATATATATATATATATATATATTATATAATGGAAAATCATTCTCTAGCAGTTGTGATCCTAGTCATTCTGAGGAAGACTGATGAATGCTCAGACTAAAGTCTATCGACTGCAGCAACTGCATTTTGATGCTCGTGAATTAAAGTAAGAAATTCATAGAGTGTAGGCAATTTGACCAATAAAGATTCATCAGACCGAGTAAGAGTTTAGTACCGACGAATGAGGAAGTTGAGTCTCTCAATTGATCCAGACAAAATGATGTCAATGGCACCAAAGTGAACGAAAACTCGTAATTCCTCCGAAGCTATTGGATCTCTGATGAATGTGTAGGGAATTCGGCTACACGAATATCAAAAGGAAATGTCTGATCAAAGGAGGATAAAATGTCTTCCATGGGAAGTAGTTCTTTAAAAGAACAAGATAGTGCACAAGAAATATCGACCGATGGGGCCAGAGAGGCAGAGACGTCAACCATATGAATCTTTGTAGCTCGATCAGGAGAGACTTTAGTTGGTCGAGAGTTTTCTTCTTCCAATACTTCTGTTTCGTCCAAAGGAACCATCTAGTGTTCGTCGATCGAAGTAAGGACTACTTGATCGGTTGGTTTTATCAATGAAACATGTGAATAGAAGATATGGTTGTCGACGTGACCGATTCCACAACTCTCTGATCCTAGTTAGGTGCAAGCAATGAAGTTATAGATTGTAAAATGAGACTAAAGGACTTCACAAGCTGGTATACTATTCCATCCTCTTGAGTTTGACCTTCTGTCTTATTTTTTGATCGACGAATGTCGCTCGTAGTCTCTTTCAAGTCGGAAACTTAAAATTTTTTTGCAGGAGACTAAGCGGCATTGATCGAATTATCTAGAATAGATATCTTGACTTGAGAATGTGATACAGATACTAGCTTTTCAGAGACCAAGAGCTCTCTGGTTATGGTGAAAAAGAATGGAGAAAGTAAGATATGAGAATTGTAAAATAATTTAAAATGAAAAGAATAAAATATTGAAACAACATCCACATAAATCTGACCAAACAACGATGGTGGTAAATTGATCAACCACTGGTGAAATTTTGGTGGGATCGACCACCAGATCCAGAACTTGGTTAAAATGAGAAAAATGGGGAGGATTATGACAATATGGCTTGAAAAATCTATCAAAAGGAAAATTGGAATCATTTAATCTTTCCTTTTCACTTTGTCACTTATTAAAAGCCCTATTGAAATTTGCATACTTGCATCTCTTATACGCATCTTCCATGTACAGAGAATATTTTAAGGGGGGGAGGAGAGGATTGATTCGGCCAGAATTTGGTTTTGTAATATATATTTCAAAAGTTGTGATAGTTTTTGCCGAAGAAGAAATACCTCAAGCAGATCGACCAGAAGTTGTAAGAAGTGTAGGGCAAGGAGCTAAGAGAAGCCCAATCTAAAAAATCTTCAAAATGGTTGGGGGAGCTTTAGGTGTCGGGATTGAAGCAGTTGCCATAAC
Organism: Magnolia officinalis; assembly: GCA_021015155.1. Taxonomy (NCBI): domain Eukaryota; kingdom Viridiplantae; phylum Streptophyta; class Magnoliopsida; order Magnoliales; family Magnoliaceae; genus Magnolia; species Magnolia officinalis. The sequence goes on along the minus strand of JAJHSJ010000001.1, from coordinate 8,440,276 downwards.
CACTTTAACTAGACCTGTAACTGTAGTTTTTACACGCTTCAGTTTAGGTTGAGTTGGCTTGACTGTTATTATTAATGTAAAAGAAGGTTCGACCATCTTTATTGATGTTGGGGATGGGACGGATGATGCGATTGAAGTTGCCTTCCTTGATCATGTCTTCCTCTAGACATGAGACATGGTTGACTGAGGTGCAGTCAATTTTTTGGTACCTTCTATAGTCATCTTCTTCTTCTCGGCCATAGATTTCTCCACTTTAGATGATTGAGAAAGCCAGCTGATGATCAATTCATGAGACCCACTAATCAAAGTCATATAATACTTTTTTCCACCATGAGTGAAATAACTATAGTTGCTGAGGATAATTGGTAAAGAGGGAAAACATGAAATAAAAACTTACATAATCAAATCCTCTGTGGAGAGTCTGAAAGGAGATGATAGAATCCATAGTTGGTTGATGAGTTAGAGGTTGGTTGCAAGTTCGATGAATAAGTGGAAAGGGGATGCCTTAGGCCAAACCAAATTGATGACCAAGAAGATTAGGACAATATTGTTCGATTTCAATCTTAGTATTAACATATGTATCTATTGTGCCATCATATGGTAGGTCTCTGCATATTAAATAAATTTTTTAAGTCGCATTTATGAGGCTTGTTATATCGACATCAGTCGTCCCGCAGTCTTCAGTGAATCAGGTCAGGTCGAATTCGTTATCTTTAAATAGATAGAAGAAGTGGTTAGACGTATCAATGGTAAAAGAAAGGAAGAAACTCATACACTCCACAAATGAATAATTTACTTTGGAGTAGAAGATATTGTGATGGTTAAAAGAAGTGAATTCTACATTTGATGGGATAATTTTGACGAATTTTACTAAAAAATATTCACAGACCCACATCTGAACAAGCCAGATAGGCCCGCCATAGTGGTGAAAACTCTTTGTGGTCGCTTTAAACATGCAGCGATAAACGTCGCCGAGCACGAAAGGGGCGAGAGCAAGTTGAAGTCCTAGAGTAATCGCCTCGACCAGATAAATGTATTCCTTAGCGATTTGAAGAGTATTCACACATAACAGAAATCGACAAATCCACATAAAAAAGAAAGTCGTGTATTCTTGTTCATCAACCTCATCTTGAAATTTACGTTGTAAAGCCATGAAAGTGGAATACACCTTGCTAGTATTATCCGGAATGGTGAATAGATGTCGATTCTTCGAAAAGCCCTAATATACAATCTCATCAAAGGGTAAAAAATGGGTGAAGACACATAAGTCCATGATTATTGGACCCATGGGGCCACATCCAAAATGAAATGTCTTTCTGGACCAACTCCAAAAGTTGAAACTGTTGCGAGGAAGATATTGGCTAGGTATTCATGCAAGGGAAGTTTGATACATTCATATATTTTAGCTTGTTTCCATGTGTCACCATGTTGTGCTTCAACGTGAGCAAACTATTATGCCCAACCATTCATCAATTTCGACAATGATCTCGGAGACTTAAAAGTATTGGAATGACCTGGGAAATGATCGAATTGAATAAGTAGAACTTCATCAAGACATTTTGGAAAACATAGTTTGATTTCACAAAGTGTTCATGAGTAACTGCAGGGTAAAAGGTCAGACCAAGTGTCAACAATGTCTTGTTCGATTCAATGGAAGTATCAAAAAGAATGTCATTGACCACTCTTGAAGACAGAACTGTAAGACCCGTATCCTAGCCCGTACTGTTCCGTAGACTTGTACGGTTCTCCCGGTCAAATTCCGGTGACCCGCAATCTTTTATCGGCAGTTGCGCGCGACTCCGAGTCGTATTCCGTATTCCAGAGTCAGCCCGACTCGAGACTTGTACCCTCGGGACCACGCCGTCGCCGCGGTTCCGATGTCGTGTCTCACGCGCCGAGGCTATACCCTGACCAGGAGGAGTAGGCCAGCGTTTAGTTCGAGGAAATGCCGCGCATTGCAAATTCTAAGAGAATGTTCCATCAATCACATCAAATGTCTCATCAATCACATCAAATGTCACATTAATCCATCAATCAAAGACAAGTACAAGCAAACCATACATAGCCTTACCTCTCTCTTACACAAGTACCATAAAGTCAACAAGCACCTCACCTCTCATGTCACACCCCATCACTCCTCTCCCATCATCTCTCTCTCTTTCATTCTCTCTCATTTCTTCCAAAGCAATCCCTCCATGGAGCAACCCATGTCCAATGCTCCATGAGAGAGCTAGGTGTGGCCCACCTTCCTATCTACCATCTCTACCATCCAAGTTCAATCTCAACCATTGAAGTCTATCCATTGGAGCTTTAGATAGCATCGGTGGAAGGAGGAGTTCGAGATCTTGAGGTGGGTTCTTGTAACGCCCTGAAAGTCGGGGGTCGAGTATGAACTCAACTCCCGAGTTCCAACGCATCACTTATGCAACATACACAATGATGGTTAAATATTGTCTGAATTAGAGCAATAAACATGAATGAGATTATACCAAAACAGTAATTCATACTCCAGTTCAATTATATAAAGGCAAGCGGAAGACTGAAATTGTATATTTAAGGTGTGTAAAGAAACAAAATTTTATGAACACCAGAGTATAAGCACTAACTGAGTACCAATATACATGTAATGTTTTCGAGTCAAAAATCAAAATACAATCTACAAAATGAGTCCTGAAATCCCCGCGATGCAGTCGGCCTAAGCAAAGCCGTCAGAGTACTGCATAAATGAGAACTCATCCTGGTCCTCGTCGAAATCGGGCTCCGGCTCCTGAACCGACGCGCCGTTTATACCTGCGACAGAGTCTGGTTGGTGTTGCAAACACCGTCCCGTAACGTGGGAGTGAGTAGCTAACTCAGTGGAACAATAAAGCATAGGTTAACATGTTATCAATTCAATCAAGCAGTAATGATAAAGCAGTACAAATCAAACAAGTTTAACTATTCTTGTTAAATGCAAGAATGGAATGACATGATGATGTATGCCCTTGCCAAACCACCCTCATGCAACATCATCTTACGTTCGCGAATGCTTAACTCCCTCAGTGCTCCACATCTACTAGGCACATGCGGTGCGATGATGAACATGGTTACCGAGTTATTATTATTCCATTTCAAACAGCAGTATTGGGAAACTAAGGTACCTCCCTTGTATCATTCTCAAACATGATCCATTCTAGGGTCGTCAATCCTAGTTAATCTCATACGATATTATGGTTTGAGAGGCATAGCGAAGGCATCACAAAGGGCTCGTCACCCGTCAGCGCGGATACAGATCTCACCATATGTGGCTCAATTGTTGGCCGTCAGCTCGAGTACAGGTCTCACCGTACTCGGCTCAATCACTAGCCGTCAGCTCGAGTACAGGTCGCACCGTACTCGGCTCAACTCATACTCTAGTTGCTGTGAAAGACTCATCACCAATCACAGACCCTTGGAGTATACTCGAAGATACTACAGAGGACTCGTCGCCCGTCAGCACGAGTACAGGTCTCACCGTAGTCGGCTCTCGCCGTAAGTATCGACAGCTCGAATACAGTGTCCCATACCACCGTATTCAACTCACGAGTTCGGGTTGCTCAATGGTCACTATGGGGAGGCACATGGCCCCAGCATAGGCCGACAGCTCGGCCACGGTGTCCCATACCACCATGTCCGGATTATGAGTCTTAGCGGATCGAGGTACCATGGTTAACGGGATCGCCACTGGTAAGTTTGGTACCCTAGGTTCAAACAGTAATGACCAAACATGGTGAACACATCCAACATATCGGTTTACTTGACAAGCCTGACTAGCTTGAGCGCACAACAAGTTGGGCGATATGAAGCGCAAAAGCATTCCGCGTGGCCAACCACTATCGCCAACCGGAGTACGACTCGGGTTCGTCAGACACATACCTTGTGGCGACATGAATCTCAGCCACAATCTCCAGTCTGGTACCGAATGTCTGGACTATAGACATAGTCCCAACCTCAATCAATCTTCATCCATAGTATGTGGAGTAAAGCATGATAACAAAGTAATACAAGCATGTTAACAGGCATGTCATAAGGCATGTTAGAAAGCATGGAGTAAAGCATGTTGTAAAGCATGTTGTAGAGTACTATACAAATAGGGATACAATTACATATACATCACAAGTGAGTGGTTAGAGCAAACCACCACATGGAGGGTATCCTACATGTCTCTAAGGTAGTCGGGAATTCCATATCAGCACCTATCTAAGGCACTAACACTCAAGCATTTACACTCACAAGCATTTACACAAACACTTAGAGTACGCTATTCCAACATACATGACGTATGTTAGCAAAATACGTATTAGGGCTATCCTTTCGTCAAGTGAGTATTTTATCCATGTATATCATAATCATACATCAAATAATCATGACAATTGCATTTCCAAAATTTACACATATACGGTATTTCTAGAATACACAATTTCAACATACATAGTGTTTACAATGGACATGTATTACGGCGATTCCTTTCGCCAAACAAGTATTTTATCCATATACTATATAATCATACAACAATTAATCATGGCAAACACATTTCCAAAAAAAATACGTATACGGTATTTCTACGTATACCTAGAGTATGTGAAATTCCATATTCTACAACGTTAATCGAAACAGAAAACGGAAAGCACTTTGTACATGTGCAATTGCATGCAGATCATGAATCTATCATTATCTGACATTGAAAGTGTTGAAAACTGTAATCTATACACCTAAAGTCCTCACCTTTCACCTTGGAATCTCAACGGATCAGCAAGGGTTGATGAGCCTCCGTATACGGGAGTTTTCTAACCTAAAGAGTGAAATCGGTTAGTTGTTTCATAACCTATAGTCTACACACTTCAAATCAGACCTAGGGTTAGGGTTTCTCACCTTAAAATGGAGTGGATACCGCCGAAAAAGCGCCTGGAAAGAGGCGGTGTAGGCCGTGCAATGATTGGAAGCAGTAGGAGGAAGGTGCTCCTACAAATCCTAAGTCTTCTTTCTCTTTTCTCTCTCTCTCACTAGGGTTTTATCCCAAATTCGTATGGCTGTGAGAGGGGCTGTTCTAAGGCCCTTATATAGCCAAAAACCTCTCCGAAATAGACTCTTGTTCAAGGGGTACGTCTATTATAGGTATTTCGGCACTTTGCCAGCTCAAAAGAGGTGTTCTGGTGGCCCTCCTTGAGCCAAACGTCAGACTTAAGCTCACAACTCATGGATCTACGTGGGATTACGGTTTCGACTCGATCGGATTCCCAGATCACACATGGCGAACCAGTTTCAGTTCGACGGTCAGTGGGCCACGATCCGAAATTCCAAGTACATGTAAATGTTCCTGAAATTTTTCCTGATCCGAGGGTGTAATTTGGTCTGATTCTGACGGTCTGGTTGCTTAATACTGATGCGCAAGTGAATGGTGCCAGATCACTATTCCATATATTTATTTTGTAAAGAGAATAGTGTTTTTCACACTCCCTCGCTCCGGATCCAAACGAATGGTCGTGGGACATCGTTTGGACTTGATTTTCGAGATGGTTGTCAAGCCCAGTGAGGCGGTCCTAGTTCCTTAACTTCGTGTTAATCGGACTTCCGATGTGCGGTCTAGACCTAATAAGAAGTTTCATTTCATTCCCGAGAGCAGCCGGGTAATGAGTTTGGTTCTAAACTTTAGGGTAACCTAGAGTCACTGATTTTGCAAGTTTTGGGTCTTGCAAATCGTATTTAAAGCGATCCCAACGGATTTCATGGCTAATCGAGTTTTGCACTTAGTTAACTTTGTTAAATTTCTAAATGATTTAATCCTAATTGATTTCTGGTCGAGATGGTACTCGAGCCAAAGTACGAAAATTTACGGGTCATTACAGTTCTTCTCTTTCTCTCTCTCTCTCTCTCACACTCTCATTTTTATATGATGTGTGGCCCACTCGGATGTACCCCACCTTGATGTATATCTTATCCAACCGTTCAAACCATGTGGGTCCTACCCTTAGTGATGAGAAAACACAAGTATCAGGATGATCCCAATCAAATGGGCCACGTTCACGTGGGATCCACCTTGACAAAACATCCATGTGGGACCCACCATGAGGCCTGTGTTGATTGTAAACCGTGCACCGTCCAGAGATGCTAAACGTGGTGTATAAAAAAAATTGAGGGGCAACGGTGCACTGACGTGCAACCACAAAACTAGCTTGGTTTAAAACCTTTAATTGTACCGCTTATGTAGGCCCCACCATAATGTATTGAATTAATCCACGCCGTCCATCTCATTTCCTGACTCATTTTAGGCGTTGAGCTGAAAAATGACGCCAATCCGACTTTCTAGCGAGCCATAGCATAGCAAATGGTGGTTTTCACTGTTGTGAAATCTTCACTGACATTTCTATACACCGAAAAAATACTCAATATTGGGCTTGTTTGGTTGTCTTGAGCCATGGGACGCAATGGCTGGCTGGATTCACTTGGAGCAGGCCCCGCATAGGAAAAACCCCGAGATTTCAATATTTTCAAAATATATATAATAAACAGCAGCATTGCCGCTGCTGCTGCTGCTGTCAAAGATAGATAAAGGACACGCAGGCGTCCTGCATGTGGGCGAACGGGCCAGGGACCCACGATCCCAGCCGTGGGCCCCACCGTGATGTGTTTTAATATCCACGCCGCCCATTTTGTGGCCCCTCTCAGGTGTAAGACCCGTATCCTAGTTCGTACTGTTCCGATGAATCCTGCGATCCTTTCTGTTGAAGTCCGGCAATCCGCGACTGATAACCGACGTTGCGCACGACCGTAAGTCGTTTTCTTTAGATTCGAGTTGGTTTAATCCGAGACATGTATCATTGCGACCGCACCGTCGCCGGGGTTCTAACGCCACGACTCACGCACCGATCCGATACCCTGACCAGAAGACGTGAGTCGGCATTTATTTCGAAGAAACGCCGCGCTTTCTCGATCCCAAGAGAATCTCTACACAATGTCAAATCAATCCCATCAATCAATCAATCACATCCATCAATCAATCACTTTAATGTCAAGTACAAGCAACCCATGCTTTCTCTCTCCAAAGTCAACTCTTTCTCACCCTCTCTCTAACACATGTCAAGTACACTTTACATCCATCACCCATCACTTCTCTCGACTATCACACCTCTCTCTTTCTCAAATTTAAGAAAATCTCAAGCAACCAACAAGCTTCACACGTCCATAATTTTCCAAGGAGAGAAAAAGAGAAGTGAGTAGTGTGGCCCACTTTCCATCCCAAAATCTTCCATCCTAGCCCTTGAATCTTCATCTCCCACCATCAAAGTGAAGCACAAGGAGGTCGGCTTTCCAACGGACCAAGAAGATCGGACGGTGGGTGCTTTTATAGGTGTAGATTTCTTGTTTTGATGATGGGCCAAGTGAGGCCTACCGATCAATGGTATGGATCTCATTTTGGACCCTAAATGTGGCCAATAGTCCACTTTGATTTCAAGATCAATCCATGATGGGACCATTCTCCATGGACCCCATCATGATGTTTACTTTCTTTGCATAACATGGCCATTTAGACCATCCATTTCGGTGGAGAAAGGATCCCCACCGTTGATTTTGATCGGTGGGCCCATATGAAATGGGACCCACTTAATGTATGTTGTAGATCATGTAACGGAGGGCCCATAGTGGCGGGGCCCCTCTACCACACGTTTATCTTTCTCTCTCTCCCTCTCTTTCCTTTTATTCTTCTTTCATGAGATGTTGGTGTGATTGTGTAGCCCACTTGGACAGACCCCACCATGAGGCATGGTTTTATCTAAGCCATTTATAAGTGGGGCCTACCTTATGTGTTGACCCACACCATCCTCCAGGTGGTGGCCCACCTAAACCGGGCCCACCTTGAGTGTATGTGTTCAGTCCAGCCGTCCAGCGTCCCTGGACGCTGGACGGGGGAAGAAAAAACAAATGTTGGCTTGAATTTTCAAGCCTTGGAAGTGGGTCGCTTATAGGACCCACCTTGATGAATGTATTCAATCCAAGCCGTCCATCCCCTTTCCCACCTCATTTTAGGCGTTGAGCCGAAAAATGATGTTAATCTGACTCTCAGGCGGACCATACTTTGGAATAGAATGTTCACCTGTTGAAAATCTGACTTCACATTTACAACCTGTTGGACAATTCCTTTACTGATCGGTTCTGCCTGATCTTTCTGTACATTGAAAAATACCCAATATTGGGCTTGTTATCCTTGTTATGAGCCATGGGGACCAATGGCTGAGGCGGATTTAACCGATGGGCCCTACACCGGAAAAACCACACAAATGTGTTTTTTCAAAAAATAAAAAAATAAAAAAAATAAGTGCAGCAGTGCTGCTGCCGCTGACAGCGCCAGAGGCGCAGGCAGCGCGCCTGCGTGCGCTGGCAGGCGAGAAACGGGCAGGGACCCACGGCTCCAGCCGTGGGCCCCACCTTGATGTTTATTTGAAATCCACACCGTCCATGAGGTGGACCACCCCCTGAGGTGGGTCCCCTCCGAGAATCAGCCTGATCCATGGCTCAGGTAGCCCACATCACAAGAAACAGTGTGAATTGAACTCTACCATTGAAAACCTTTCTGGATCCACAGAAGTTTCCGATCAAGCTAAAATTTGTTGTTTCCCTTCATCCTGGCCCGTGTGACCTTATCAACGGGTCAGATGGCGTATAAGCAACATGGTGGGCCCCACGTGGAGCCCACAGTGATGTATGTGTTTTATCCCACCGTCCGGCGGACGGTGGGAGGCCACTGTAATGTATTTGTTTCCCCACCGTCCCGTGACGGTGGGTGTGCATGTGTGTCTGCACGTGTGTGTGTGGCGCGTGTGTGGTGGGGGTGCATGTGTGTGCATGTGGTGTGTGCGTGCGTGTGTGAGTGTGCACGTGTGTGCATGTGTGTGTGAGCGTGCACATGTGTGTGAGAGTGTATGTGTGTGTGTGGTGTGTGTGTGTGTGTGTGTGTATATATATATATATATATATAATATTATATTATTAATATATGTATATATATATATATGTTATTTATATTATTAATATTGTATATATTATATAATATTATATTATTAATATTGTATATATATTGTATTATATATATATGGTGGACCCCACCTTGGTTTATATAAGGCCAAGTGTTTTAGCCCACCTTATCATATTTTTGGCCGTTGTTGATGCCCACCTTGATGTGTATTTTGGCTGTTGTTGAGGCCCACCTTGATGTGTATTATGGCCGTTGTTAGGCCCCCTGGATGAGTACTTGTGGCCGTTGTTGAGGCCCACCTTGATGTGTATTATGGCCATTGTTGAGGCCACTTTGATGTACATAAGCCCATGTGATAGGCCCATTCGAGGTATTCGTGGCCCGTTGTTAAGTCCCAACTTTGATATATATGAGAACCATGTTACATGGCCCATTGTGATGTTTTCAAAGGCCCGTGGGATATGGCCCATTGCAATGTACATAAGGCCCTTTTTGATGTGGCCCACTTGATCTATAAAAGGCCCATATGATGCGGCCCATTTGATGAATATAAGGCCCATGGGTCGAGGCCCAATAGGACGTCCTTAGGGTCCATTGCAATGAGGGATTCCTCCATAGTGTGTGTAATAATGGTTGATGACAGGTTATGCCTTGGGAGAAATGTTGGTTTGACATCCACGTTGTAAGAATAATGTTGGTTTTAAATGTCGGCATATAACTCTCCCTAGGGCCCATTAGTAGGCCCACATTTGTTGATAGTTCACCACTTTATAACATGCTTAGTATAGCTCCATGATTCATACCCATACGCATCATTTGTATGTTTGATATGAGGAATGTTTGATCATAACATACGCGTTGGGCTGAGACATTTACGGGACTCTTATGAGACGGAGTGCCCCACATGATCGCGTGGTACGCGTGAGATTGCTGCATGATTGTACGGTGTGACTCATGCATCTTGCATATGTGTGACTTGATCACTGCACGCTTAGCGACATCAGGGCCGTGTCCACAGGCACATCGTAGATGGCCGTATCGGATACCGAAAATACTTTGTTCTAGCACTGTGGGCACTTAGGATGTCCTTCGGTGAAAGTCCCAGAACCTTTTTGGTACCAGGAGATGCTCCAACGTCTAGACCGAGTGGATACACGAGCGCCCGAGTGCCGAATACCAGTAGGCCGCGTCTCTCACTGTGTCGTGGTCGGTTGGAAGGGGGTGTGGCCTTATCCGCCTGAGTGAGAGGGCTATAAGCTAGGCTGAGTTTGACCAGCTCGCAAATGTGTCCGCTATCGACGAGCCGGGTAGGTATTGGCAGACTACTGGTCAGGCGAGACTACTGGTCAGGCGGAAGTGTGGTCTCTTCCCTTGCTTGACTGTGCAGCTAGGGAGGAGGCAGTCAGTGTGAGGTGTATTGGACCCCCGTGATATCCAGAGAGGAACTGTACTGATATGTGTACTTTGAGTACTGGCACGCTTGCTTTGGCATCTCGCATATGACATTTGGCTACATAGGCTCGCATCGCATGGTCTTGGTATGACCGACAGCATTCATGCCTTGCATTACATAGCTTAGTATAGCTGATAGCATTCATGGACTTACCGCATATTTCCGCATTACTCTGATATTGTACACTTGGCACTCGCCTTACACACACTTTCACCACCCTCTAAGCTTTTATAAGCTTATGCACGATAGATGCGTGCAGGTGGCGTTAGGTTGCAGCAGCGTTGAGCTCGGAGCGTGTAGCAGTCTTCTGGAGCTTTTGGAGTTTTCTTTGATATCATTATATTGTATTTTCCTTCCCGCATTGTACTTAAAAGTTTTTGATATAGTGGATATGTGGTGTTGTTGTTTTGTGTCTTGGTTATGCTTGTGGTTATGCTCCATTACAAAAAAAAAAAAAAAATTCATGCTGAAAATCCTCCTTATAGGATCTCAGGATCGGAATCTGGCGTATGGGGGCTGGGAGCCGAGAATGGGGTACTACGGAGGTTGTCGGCGCCGGATTCGGCGATTGGGAATTTTGTGAGCCCGGTTTCCGTGTTGGGGCGTGACATCAGGGAAGTGGTTGCCCCACAAAATCGGCCTGATCCGAAGCTCATGAGGCCCACATCATAGGAAACAGTGTAGATTAAACGTCTGCCATTGAGACCCTTTCTAGGTCACAGAATTTTGGAATCAATATGAAATTTGTTTTTTTCCCTTTGTCCAGGTATGCCTGACCTTGTGAACGGGTTGGATGACATATAAACATTATGGTGGGCCCCACATGGGACCCACAGTGATGTATGTATTTCGTTCCCACCGTCCGCCTGGACGGTGGAGCCCACCGTTATGTACGTATTTTATCCCACCGTCCACAACGTGGGACGGTGGAACCCACCATGGTGCATGTGTTCTGTCCGCACCGTCCACCTTACTGGACGGTGGGACCCAATGATGTATGTGTCCCTCCATGCCGTCCATCTATATGGCCCCACCATGATGCATGTGCTGCATCCAACCGTTCAACCATTGTGAGAGCTCATTTTGTGGCATGAACTAAAGAATGAGTCAGATCCATAGCTCATGTGGACCCCGCCCTTAATGCATGTATTGCATCCAAACCGTCCAACCATTTGGTAAGCTTGCCTTAATAAGCTTGAGACTAAAAATGAGGCAGATCTAGGATCAAGTGGACCACATTGGAAAAAGTAGTGGGGAGTGAGTGTTTACCATTGAAACCTTCTGATTTACATAAGTTTTGGATCATTAGGAAGTTTGTTTCCTCTTAATCTAGGTCTGTGTGACCCTATGGCTAGATGGATAGAAAGTAAATGTTACAGTGGACCTTGAGAATTTTAATGCAGAAATCATTATCACCACTTTTATTTGGATGTGGCCCATTTGATATGCATGGGGCCCAAGTGGTGTGGCCCAGTTGATATATATATATATTATATATATATATATATATATATATATATATATATATATATATATATATATATATATATATTATATATATATATATGGTCCATGTGATTTGGCCCATCTTGATGCATTTGTGTTCCGTTGTTAAGGCCACCTGAGTATATATGAGGCCCATGTGACTAGGCCCATCGTGGTGTATTTGTGGCCCGTCCAGTGGGGCCCACCTTAATATATAGGAGGCCCATTTGTCGGGCCCACTTTGATGTATTTTGGGCCCATTTGTCGGGCCCACTTTGATGTATTTTGTGGTCCATTCAAGGTGTCCACCTTAATGCATGAATTTTATATTCACATCGTCCAGCAGCTACTGGACGGTGGGGCCCTCCTTATTATATGTTATTATATGTGTTGAATAAGCATACCGTCCATATGCAGTGTGGGCCAGCATGATGTATTTATCCACACCGCCCAATCTCTGGCCGTGGGATGTGGAACCCGTGTGACATATGTATTTCATTCCATGCAGTCCATCTGTGTGAGGCCCACCTTGATGCATCCGTTGTGCACATGGGTCCCACGTAATATATGTGTTTTCACATCCATACTGTCCAACTATTTAGATGGGATGCACCATGATGTATTTTTATCCACGTCATCCAGGGCAGACACCCCATGATGACATATATTAGGTTGAGGCCCATTGAGATGTGTTCAAAACCCATGGGTTAAGGCCCATTGTAATGTATTTGGAACCCGTGAGCAGAGCACACCTCATATGCTCCAACCTAACCGTTCAGGTCATATAGGGCCAACCTCGATGTATGTTTTATTCACACTGTCCGTGGGATGTGTGACCCATTAGATGTATGCATTTTATATTCACACTAACCATCTGGTGGGGCCCATCTGCTGCATGTGCAGGGCCTACTTATTGTGCATTTGTGCAGCTCATTGATGCGGCCCACTTGTTGGATATGAGGCCCATTGGTGCGACCCAATGATGCGACTCACCGTGATGTGTATATTAGGCCAATGGTGCGGCCCAATGTATCGACCCGCCGTGATGTGTAGGCCCACATGCTGTATGTGTAAGGCCCACTTGTGATGACTATTTGAGGCCACTTGTTGGATAATTGGGCCCACCTTATGTTTGACTTTATGTGGACCACTGCTTGGGAGCAATGTTGGTTGAATGTCCACATTTTTGGGTAATGATGGTTAAACGCCCGCATTGTGACCTTCCCTTAGGCCTAGTTAGGCCCATTATCATCGATACCGATTGTATAGACCGATTACCGATCGAGGCCGATTATCGTGACTGATTACCGATCATGGCCGAGTGTCGATTCTGCTTGTCGTGGCCAATTGATCGATTACCGATCGAGGCCGATTATCGTGACTGATTACCGATCGTGGCCGAATGTCGATTCTGTTTGTCATGGCCAATTAACCGATTACCGATCGAGGCCGATTATTGTGACCGATTACCAATCGTGGCCGATTACCGATTTTTGAATTATCGAGGTCGATTGTCAAGACCTATATGATGTATATGTAACTCGTAGTTGAGGCCCATTATGGTGTAAATTCGGCCTGTGTGATGTATATACGGCCCGTATTTGAGGCCCATTGCGATGTGTATTCAGCCCGTGTGTAAGGCCCAGCATGATATATATTAAGCCCATGTGAGAGGCCCATCGTGATGTGTAGTAAGCTCTTGAGAGAGGCACATGATGTTGAATAATTGGCCCTTGTGTGAGGTCATGGGTTCACTATATGTTAGGATCCATGAGGGCCATTCATTGGGGGCAATGTTGGTTAAATGTCCGCATTGTCGAGGTCAATTATCGATGCCGGTTATTGATACCGATTATGAGTATGTGACAGCATAGCATCATGATACATGCCCATACGCATCATCTGCATGTTTGTTATGAGACGTGGTTGATCATTGCATATGTCATTGAGCATGTTGTTATGAGACTCCCTAATAGGCGGAGGTTATCTCTTATGAGCGCGCGGTATGCGCAGGATTGATGCATGACTGGATTGTATGACCCATGCATCTTGCATTGTGTACTGTGATTACTATACGCCCTAGCGACATCAGAGTCGTAGCTTCCACAGGCATATCGTGAATGGCCAGAGGGGACACCAAAAATGTTTGGTTCTAGCATACGGGCGCCATAGATGTCCCTGGGTGAAAATTTCTAAACCTCCGTGACTAGGAGACGCCCAACGTTGAACCGAGTGGATATATATGAGCGCATGAGCGCCATATACCAGTAGGCCGTGTCTCCCACTGTGTCGTGGTCGGTTGGGAGGGGGTGTGACCTTACCCGCCTGAGTGAGGGGCAATGTCTAGGTTGAGTTTGACCAGCTTGAGGAATGGATTCGCTATCGACGAGCCGGGCCCGATATTGGCAGGCGGATAGTGAGGTCTCTTCCACTTACCCAGTTGTGCGCTCGGATAAGGGCGGCAAGCTGGCGTAAAGTGTAATAGACTCTGGTAATGATCCTAGAGATGAACCGTACTGATATGTGGACTTATTGAGCAGAAATTGCATACTCATTCATTCATTCATTCACTATCCACTCGGGCTGGTTGTGCGCAACTAATTGTTACATGTACCTTCGCATGGCCAGGATTTCAGTTGGGCGCGTGACTAACTTGAGATCAGGAGTTTACCACATTGAGTCTGACTATCTAAATTTAGGTATGGGACTGGTTTAGATAGAAGTTCCTTGTGATGGACCCCATAGTCTGTGATACTACGTACTATCATCCCGACTTCATACTTCAGCATGGTCATTCCATTCGCACCGCATATTGCATTACATCCATGACATATGGTATTTTTGGTTACTGTGTTCGTACATTTATATTGTCTAGATATGATTGACGCTATTCATGGACTCATCAGGAATTACATACTGCATTGCATCCTCGGCATTTGATATTTGGCTCTTTATGACTCCTCATTTGCATAGCTGTTCTACATTGCGTATTTTGATATTGATTGACTCATGGACTTGCCCGTATTTCCGCTTACTCTGTTATCGCATGATTTATGATCTTACTAATATTTCTGATTACTCTGATAATTCATGATCTTGTTAGTAATTCTGCTTATTCCGATATTATACGATTTATGGATTATCAGTATTTTCGGTACTGTATGATGATGGCATTGTATTAAATACTTGGCACTTACCTTGTGCACACACTTACACCACCCTCTAAGCTTTCTATAAGCTTATGCACATTAGATGCGTGCAGATGGCGTTAGGTTACATCAGTGTTGAGCATGGAGCGAGCAGTGGTTATTTAGCTTTGATTTGTTTTGATATATGTATTTCGCTTTCAACATTGTATTCAAATGTTTATATTAGTGGATATGTGATG
Source organism: Magnolia officinalis (assembly GCA_021015155.1). Classification (NCBI taxonomy): domain Eukaryota; kingdom Viridiplantae; phylum Streptophyta; class Magnoliopsida; order Magnoliales; family Magnoliaceae; genus Magnolia; species Magnolia officinalis. The sequence goes on along the minus strand of JAJHSJ010000001.1, from coordinate 8,424,961 downwards.
ATAATGTTGCCTTTGTGATCTGGGTATACTTGTGGTTATGCGTTATTATGAGTTAAATGAACATTGAAAAAAAAAATTCTCCTTGTAGGATCCCAGGATCGGAAATCTGGCGTATGGACGCTAGGAGCCGAGAATGGGGTACTACAGAGGCTGTCGGCACCGGATTCGGCGATCGGGATTCCTGTGAATCCGATTTTCGGATTTGGGGCGTGACAAAAACATCCAGATCTTTAATGACCAATTCTAGGTAAAAGGCTGGAATGGAACATGAGGAAGATATAACAATGAGAATTGAGAGGAAGAAGACTGGAAAGAGCATTTTGACACAAGAGAGAAGAAGCAGTGGGTGAAGAAAGGTAAATGCTGACTTAGAGTTGTGTTTATGTACCAGCCACGATACCTTTGCATTAATGAAAGGGCAATCATAACTCCTCGTACGATACGATTTTATGCGATATGTCATATGAAAAGCCTGGATGAAAGAAGCAAATGATATCTTTTGGTACACACCTTGGTTAGGTAGAGTCAATGGGGAGACAACACGTGGACCAATGGTCAATTGCATTAATTGCATAGGTAACGGAATAATGTCGCTTTCACCTTTTCCTAAAGGCGAAGCGACGTGGGGGGAAATGTTGTACCCTATTTCTGATCATTATAGAAAGAGTCAATAGGAGAGTGACATGTGGCATCGCATGAGAAATAGGGGTGAATGAAAGGATCTTCAAGATATCTAGAGCGCTTTTTGCAGAATCATATATGGCGTAAATCTAATTTTACACGTTATTGGATGGTCGACGAAGTGATACGGCCGAGTTATCCAAAAGTTCAATAAGCGAAGAGAGAAACGCGATTGAGCAATTCAAGATACAGAAAATAACCGAGAGACACAGAACTTGGCCAATAAAAGAGAAACAATCACAAAAGGGAAGCAAAATAATAATAATAATAAAAGGATATACAGAAAAGCTTTTTAAATATTATAATTGTTGCAATAATGGAAGAAGCATATGGAAGAATAAGTTACATAACAGAACTCTCTAAATAACATAAGAAATCCACTGAGCAATTATCACCAATCATCTACAACACCAATCACATCAAACAAATCTATCAATTTTCTTTATCTTAGTTTATCATAAGAGTAACGATAATCCAGCAATAGTAATTCTTAGCTCTAGTCTTTTAGTTATAATCCAAATATACGCTCATGTGCTGGATTTATCATTTATCTAATATCACACGATTCTTTTAAGAGACGCATTATTGTTGTCGCTCCTAGTAACCGATTGTGCATGAGTTCTTCCTTTTGTTTAATTGCACGGGTATTATGAAAAGTCATTTCTTATAGAAGGCACAAAGCAACCCATCTTAAGAGGAAGAACCCCACCATCCAATCATCGCCTGATCATTATAAAATTCCGCAAGTGGCTGAGTAAGTGATCAATCTTCTCATAATCTAGTCATATATATTTATACTGGACGTATCTGCTTATTTTAGCCCTTGGGATCAAAGTTGATCAGTTCGGATTGAGTCGCTTTATTGATTCTGGCACGCCCACACACACTACACGTGATAAGAAACAAACTAAGCGCCAATAATGTCACACAAAAAAACCACATTACAGCAGTCGTGTACTCATTGATGTGTGTATTTTATCCAACCTGCGGATCCATTTTTTCGTTTTAAGATAGGAGTGCAAAACTGAGGATGATCCAAGTCTCAAGTGGACCATACGGTAAAGAATAATGATTAAACGCTTACTGTTAAAAACTTCTTGGAGGCGACAAAAGTTTTGGAGTAAGCTAATATTTGTGTTTTCCCTTTATCAAGGTCTGTGTGACCTTATTAGAGTTGGGCATCGGTCCGGATTGGATCGGATTGGATCCAACTCGATCTGAACCGAAATCTCAATGGCTTGATCCGAATTCGATCCGATCCGAGACCGAGTCCGAGTCACTTGACTTGGACCGATCCGATGTATGGTTGGGCTAACCCGAACCGAGTCCGACTCGGTCAGTGAAACTGAGTCGGATCGGGTTGGGTACGATTCGGATGGTATAAATTTAATCTAACTCCTTCATATGGTGTGGTCCACTTCAGCCTTTAATATTCCTTATTTTTGTGTTTAATGACTAAAATGATATGTCAAAATGGTTGAACGGCTTAGATAAAATATATATATCAAGGTGGGCCCCACATAGCTCTGATGAACTTTCCATCCACCGTATGAACGTTTTCATTGGACCGTGGTAACTTGCTTTTCACGCAAGCACAACTTGCACTGTTGCAATGGTGACTTTTGGATTGACGTTACCGAGTTTTGTGGGCCTGAATATGGGGTATGTGTTATATCCAAACCGTCCATCCATTTGGCGAGCTCATCTTAAGGCTTAAGACGAAAAATAAGACAGATCTAACTATCAAGTGGACCACACGAATTGTTTAATAGTAAAAATTATTCTCTGCTGTTATTTGTGGTGTGGTCCAGATGATCTTTGGATATTATTCATTTTTTTAGATAATGCTATATAATGGTCTCTAAAAATATATGAACGATGTAGATATAATAAATACATCACTGTGGGGCCCATAACTTTGATCTCCTTTGAACCGTTCGTACAACTCGGAGCTTGAGGTGCACCCAGAGCTCGAGGTGCGCAGACGACAGGCGGATTGGCTACTCCCCCTGCCACCAACCAATGGCTGGTGATTAGTGCTCTGTGGGCCCCACCATGATGTATGTGTTCCATCCATGCCCCCATCTATTTTTACATATCATTTTATATCATGAGAAAAAAAAATGATGTATATCGAAATCTCAAGTGGACCACATTATATAGGAAACAGTGTTGAATGAACGTTGACCATTAAAACGTTTTCGAGGCCATAAAAGTTTTTGATCAAGCTGATATTTATTTTTTCCTTTTATCTGGGTCCTTATGACCTAATCAACAGATTAGATGTCAAATAAACAATACAGTGGGCCTTAGGAGGATTATAATGGTGGATATCCAACCATTATTGTTTTCGTGTGGTGTGGTCTACCTGAGACTTACATCCTTATCAGTTTTTGTACAACACCCTAAAATGATCTATAAAATGGATGAACGGAATGGATGAAACACATACATCATGCTGTAGCCATATAACTTTGATCTCCTTTGAACCGTTCGTACAACTCACAACTCAAGGAGCGTTAGTGCTCATCTTGGCACATAGCCAGCTACATAGCTGTCTACGTAGCTGCTGTGTGCGGTACACCAGCAAATTCTCTTCCATTTGTACACAGTAAATTGTGTCGGGGCCCACCTTGAATGCATGTAGTTTATCCACGCCGTCCATTCGTACCTACAACTAGGTGCATAGCCAGCTACATAGCTGTCTACGGTACACCAGCAAATCCTCTTCCATTTGTATACAATAAACTGTGTTGGGGCCCACCTTGAATGCATGTAGTTTTTCCACGCCGTCCATTCGTTTTTGCAAATCATTTTAGTGGTTGAACCTAAAATTGATACATATCCAAAGCTCAAGCAGACCATACCACGTGAAAAAGTAGAAATATCAATAAGAACTACTCCGAATCGAGTAGGATCGGATCGGTCCGGATCCATTCGGATCGGGTTTTCGGGTCAGGTCGGGTCGGATCATGGCCAATCCGAACTCGACCCGGAAAAAATTCAAATTTAGATGGGGTTACCCGATCCGCACCGATCCAGACCGTCGGTTCGATTCTGATCGAGTCTGATTGGATCGGATCCACCGGATCGGGTCTATTTTGCCCAACTCTAGACCTTATCAATAAGTTGGATGCAAATGAGCATTACAAGGGTCCTACGAAGTTTTTAATGGTGAGTGTTCAATCATCCAATCACCATTATTTCTAGTGATATGGTCCACCTGAGATTTGGGTTTAGCTCATGCCCTTAAATGAGCGAACAAAATGGATGGACAACATGATAAAATACATACATCATGGTGGGGCCTGTTTACACCCATTTTTTGTACACACTCTTGTAGGCTAATAAGATGTTGTCACGTGTTAGCACCACATGCCTAATAATTACAAAATCGTACTTGCACCTGAGGATATCTTTTATTCTTTTATCCTTCAACAACACGTCTCCCAACATAAATAGAGTGGCATAGAGTCATACACACACCTCTATAGAAGACGAAGGAATGAATGACATGTAGTCCTAATTCGTATGGCACATGACTGATGTAACAATTCAAAACATCTATAAAAGACCCACTGAGGTAAGGATCCTATCACAGATATGTGCATGCTCGGAAAAGGTCGTCTCTCACAATCCTTCCAAAATTGGAGATTTTTTCAAAAATGTTCAAAGCTCTTGCAGTGATTACAAAGTTTCAAAGATCGAACCAATATTTAAGCAGATGGAAACTAAAGGATTGGGGCCCAATTCAGATCAAGTGGGACCGGTTCTAGCAGATCATCTACAAATCTTCATAGTCATGATAGGGGAGATCTGAAAACAATTTGTGACCAAACCGAATAGGACAGAACCCTAAAGGTCCATGAATCTCTCCATACCAGCAAGAGATCTTAAAACAGTTCCAGATTTACAAAGATCTCTTGTGAGAAGAGCACATAAGCATCGTGCTTGCAAAGAATCCTGAACCAGTAAGGAAACCTAGTGAGGTTTTGTTACATCCAGAAGCTATAAAAGGAGAACACGATAAAGAGTCTGGAAACTACACCAAACACAATTTATTTTTACGGTCTTTATTTTTATCTTTACCTTAGCCTAGCATAGCCTAATTTGGTTTTAGTACCCTCTACTCTGAACAACCATGCTACAAAACGTCTGAGGTTTTAGATATATCTACTATCCAACATTATTGTTGCAGTACTGTAAGAGTAAGATAAATATCCATAGCCTCTCTTTGTTAGAATTTGGCCAACCAAGTTCCTACTTAGAAGATCAAACATCTCGGTCACATTTTATTGACCATTTGCCTAGGTCGCATGTTCATATGAATGATTCAAGTATTTATCTCTCGTTTTATTTTCATTCTCTAATATATTTGCTACTCTATCAATTATACTGACCATCATTTATAAATCAATAAAAATTAGTATTGTTTTTATCATATTCTGTCTATCTATCTTTGTTCTATTGATAAATACATTGGTTATTGCAATTACCAATGAAAGTATAAGTACTCATGACACAAGACAAAAATAATCCATCATGAAGGACTAATCCCTACCCTTCTATAGATCATCGTATCATTGTTACAACTGATGGTTGAGAGGGCTATTGAGTCCTAGAATTCGGTCTTAGACGGTCCATCTCATGCAGGGGTACCGGCGTTCAATCAAATATTTAGTCGAGTACGACTCTGGCATGCCCACACTTTCTTAATCACATATGAAAACTAAATAAATGCCCTCACTAACATATGTGACCTTGTGTTTGAGTGAATTGTGCCAAAGTAGCTACATAGTGTTAGAACTACGTGGGGCTTACTATGATCTATGTGTTTTATCCATTATGCCCATATATTTTGCCAGCTCATGTTAATACATGAGCCTAAAATTGAAGCATTTCAAGTAAAATATATCACAAGAAATAGTGGAGAATGGCTACCATTGAAAACTTCTTCAAGGTTGAGATCAAGTTTTATTTTACGCTTTTTTTATTGATCATCTAAATCCACGTGACCACATGAGCAGGTCAAATGCCAAACAAATATCCATGTGGGCCTTAGAAGGTCATCATCCCCGGTGTCATTATTCCAGGTGTTTTCTTCACCAGTTGTCCAATTGCGTTTTGGATATGCTTCAATTTTAGGTTCATGCCTGAAAATGAGCTGACAAAAAAAAAATGGCGGCATAAAGTACTAACAATACGTAGCTAAGTTGTGTTGGGGTCACCATGCATTGTCTACCCGATCGGTAAATGCGATGTGAACTGGGCACTGCCTCCTGGGCTCCCTCTGCACTGACATCACAGGATTACAATCACCTAATGGAGTGGTGAATAATTTTCAAACATGTAGTGTTATTCCAATCAAATTCTAAACAAAAGAACTCCTGACAAACTTTGTCCAACTTCATTTTTGACGGTGGCATGTAATCCAAATAAATCCTACCACCTAAGGAATGGACCCAAATTCAATAGTGACCCCTCCCCTTCAACACCATTGGTGCTCTTTGAGGCCTGCCATAATTTGTGTTTCATCCATGGTGTCTATCTATTTTTCTACCTCATTTTAGAGAATGAGCCCAAAAATAAAGCAGATCCAAATATCAGGTGGACCATAGCACACGAAACAGTGGTGATTGAACACCCACCATTAAAACCCACCATATCAGGCACTCTGATGTTTTAGGTTGGGAGCTATGTTGAAGGATTAGAACCTTTGATTTGATGGGCCTCATTGCGTGTAGCCAGTGCGTCAAAATCCCCCCATGTTGAAAGATCCAAGCAATTGTTCGTTTGGCCATTCTTCATGGTGGGTAGATCGTTGCTTTATTTTCTTTCTCAGCTGGCTATTACCGGCCATCAATTGGAGGGTTAGGATCTTTCCGCTCCGTGAATTATTGGTGTGATGGTCGCATAGATTGAAGTAGATCATACCGAAGGTTTGGATCACTCCACATGGGCCCATTTGTAAAAGACCCGTTGTGTTATTACAAACTTTCAAGTAGGGCTGGGCTTGGGCTTACAAATGCAAAATATTGAATAGGCATAGCTTGAAAGTCCGACCGTTGCCGGCCCTACTCTCGAGCGTTGTACCTACCATTAACAACGAAATGGACTCGGCTTTTATGGCTCGCGGATACCAACCTACACAATGGAGGCGAATTCCCAGTGCAACTTAAAGTACTGTAAGGCCACTGTTATCTGTGTTGTATCCACTCCGTCTATCAGTTGAGCTAGCTCATGCTGGAATGTAAACCGAAAAGTAAGCCAGATCACAAACTTGAGTGGGAGATAACACAGGAAACTTTGTGATGGGATGCCCACCATTGAAACCTTCTTGGAGCCCATTGTCATGTTTATGTCATCCAAACCGTCCATAAGATGTGTCACACTGGATGAAGGGATGAAACTGATAGACGGTGTGGATCTAGCGTAAACATCATGGTGGGCCCCATGGGACTTTTGTTGCACAGGCTCCCTGCAACGGGTATTGTGGGAAATTCGCGTCCCTCGCATGTGCACGAGACTAAAGCAGACCGTCCGGACTCAGGAGCGCCCCATCGTGTATATGCTCTGGCCCAAAAATCAGGCCAGCTTGGTAGCAGTTCAGCCGCACGTGCACCAACGAAATGGACGGTTATAAAAATTTGTCTACGTTCGATATGTTGAGGGACCCACCGGAGGATCGGCGGGCTTGATTTTCCAGACAAGGCAGCAACTATAAAATGGGCGCATCTGATGGGATCCTGCACAAGTGTGTTGGCACGTGTCCATAATTCCTATTGTCACTCTTCCACAATGCCAGGCTGTGAGCCTGTCTACATAAGGCTGTAACAAACCGTTTGAAAACGAGCAAAAGGATCGGTTTGGTGGCCCACCCAACTACCTGTCACCAGGCACGTATTAAAGTGGGTAACCAGATACAGGATAAGACTGCTTGAATTAGTACTCCAGCGGACTACTATTCTTTTACGAACCTAAGGGCTACCCAATGATGTTGCTTCGGAGCCTTCAATTTCGTCTCTTTATTCGGTCCCGTGAGTACCACTGTAAAGCCACACGCAGCTAACAGGTAACTCGCACCTTTCCGGACGCGGTTTAGCCGGTGACTCCAACACCATAGCTTAGTTAGGTCCACCATGATGTATTTGTTTTATCCACGCTGTTCATACATTTTCATTTTTTTTCTGTTATTTTTAGGGCATCAATCTAAAAATGAGCCAGACCTAAGAAGTGGACTACACTATAGAAAACTATGGTTATTGATCCTCTACCATTAAAATCTTCCTAAGGCCCACAATAAAACTTACTTTTTGTAGCCTTTAAAGGTAAATATCACCTTGATTCAAAACTTTTGTAGACTTCGAGAGTTTTCACTGGCAAGCATTCAATTCCTATTATTTTCTGTTGTTAAGTCTACTTAATATTTGAATTTGCTTGTTTCATGCTTTAAAATGAGCCAAAAAAATAAATGAACTGTCTACATAATGTTGGGGCTGGCCAAACCGAGTCTCACCCTTCCCACTTTGGTGGGAGCGGATTAACTGGTACCCAGGTAATGCCTTATTGGTTATTCACCTATACCTGTGGAGCACACCTTTTAATGTATTTGTTGTGTATCCACAGTGTCCCTCTTTTTTTTCATCTCATTTTAGGATGAGCTTAAACCTAAAGAAGATCTATATTTTAAGTAAAACATAATATTTTAAATATTTATAAATGACCATTAATTTTTTTTCTAGGGCCTCAAAATTTATGGGCAAACTGTTCTTTGTATTTTCCTTTCATCTACATCTTTTGGCATAATTAATTCATTGGATTGCAAATAAATATTAGAAAACCTAATGACGAGTCCTTTGGAATTTTTAATGGTAAAGCACTCAATCATCACTGTTTCCTATGGTATGGTTCAGTTGAGATTTTGATCTACATAATTTTTGAGACACCATCCTAAATGGTCCAGAGAAACGGATGGATAACGTGGATATACATCACCCCATCATGGTTAGCCCCACGGTAAGGATCGCACCCACTGATGTGTTTTCCGGGTAATACCTAAGCTGCTCACTCGGGAGAAGACGATTCGGTGGAGCCGAAAAAACTGATACAGCCAACACTCCACGGTGAATAAAATAACATAAAAAAATCTCTCTGCAACACAAATGGTAGAGCAATGGGGCAATCGGGGCCATCCATCCATCCAGTTGCTCTACATTAGATGAATGATGTTTCAAAATAAATATATCTGATTATCATATACATATGAAAGGTGGCCTTCAACCGATGGTGTGAGATGAAAATAGTAAATGGCCAAACATTCATCAAGAAAATTTGGAGAACTGTGGTGGGCACGATCATCTAATTGGTTTGACTTTATTTTATTTTAAAATCCCATCCATGATAGAGTTGATGAACGGTCCCGATCGATATATCTCATTGCCACGTGTGCTGTAGATAGATGGCTATATTATTTTTCGCCATTCCCGCTCTACCGTATCAGGGATTTATCTTCCACCTGGGAATTCTTTTACTCAGCGGGAGATGACATGGTAGAGCAGGAAAAACCGGGACATGTAGACCAGAACGTGGCAGGTGATGCATCGAGTCCTTACGTCTCAGGAATATAACACATGGGATAATCCTATCCGTCATTTTATCCAACGGCATCTTTGACCGTTAACTGTTTTTTCTTTCCCTACATCCCTTCAATCGCCACAAATTCGATGGATGGGACTATCTGATAGACGTGATCATTGAATGTAAACCATCCATATTTGGGATCTGAATAAAGATAGGCCCAATTTGCAAATCACTCTGCCACGTAGAGAGATGTGTCAACCATATTCGGCAGTATGCACTATACAGCAATGATCAATTAACATTCTTTCTACCACGTTGGCTTATCTGTCATCATTGACCACTGTAGACACCGCAAAAGACTGGCGGTGCATTTCCGCTGTGTAACCTGGTAGGCCCACCTATCACCATTGACCACCGTTGGATCGGGATGGCCTGCTGTGAATTGGACACATATCCAAAATCACCATGATCAGATAATTTAAATCATCCAATTAATTGCGTGCAAAATGAAGACAAGGCTTAAATTGGCCAAACTTTTGTAGGTCCGATCCGAGCATCCATGGAGAGCCTCTTCTATTCAATGGTCCATCACGATGTCAGGTGGGCCATCCTAGGTGCACGAGGGCTTTGAACGCGGATTAGCTACTAACAGGTTGGGTAGCGAGAAAGATACCTCGTTTAGGTCTTGGTATCGGTTCCAAGTGGGGTGGCTAACTGTGAGTGTGAACTGAAGGTGGGGTGTACTAAAAAGTGTTTTTTTTTTTTTTTTTTTAAAAATGTTGAGTAGTGGGACGTTACCAAGTTCTATGGGTCCTGCCATGGTGTATATTTTATATCCACATTGTTCATCCATTTAAAAAATTTATGGATTAAGAAAAAGAATGAGTTAGATCCAAATTTTTATTGGACCCACCACAAAAAAAAAAGGTGAAAAGAGTGACGTCCACCATTAACAACTTTTAAGAGCCACAAAAGTTTTTTATCAAGCTTATTTTTATGTTTTCCTATATTTAATGTATATATTAAATTATGAACAGGTTAGATCTCAAATAAAAATAACAACAGACCTTAGGAAGGTTTCAAAGGTGGTCGGGTCCATTATATATTTGGATCTGCCTAGTTCTTTGAATTATGGCTTAAAATAATCTATTCAAATGGATGGACAGTATAAATAGAGTAAATACATCATGGTAGGACCTTCAGGTGACGTCACTTCGGTGACCCACGAAGAATTATTCCACTGGAATGCATCGATTTCCGTAAAAAAAAATTAAAAATCACAAACCGTACATCAATCCTCACACGCACGTGTACAGCCTGCCGAGCATATTCCCCGAAACCAAGCATCCTCTTCCTCGGCGTTTCGCGACGATTGCCAAGGCGACTCGCGCGTGGACAGATATACGAGGTGAATCTCGGCACTTGTCCTAACTTGGAAGATTTTTGTATAATCTGAACCGTTCAAAACATGGAAGCTAAAGTGGAAATGTTAATTAACGAAAGTTATTGTTAGTGCACTCATCAGATAGTCTATACGTTTATGAGAAAATTTGACAGTCAAAAAAATACGTATGACTATTCCTCTGTAGTCAAGCAACACATGCGGGTCACAAAATATGTGGATTTTCATTTTTGATCAGGTGTACGTCCACCTGTGGACCCCTAATGAGGAGCCCGGATCCCGCACGCATCTTCCATGTTGGCACGTGAGCCGCGAAATGCCTCTTCAATCTCTACTTGCGCGCCAAATTTCGCGGGCCGGTATCCCACGTCCACCAAAAGAGGGAATGGCGCCTTTAACGTGCATTCTCCGTTTTCCCACCTTTTTTTCAGACAAAATTTTTATCCGAGTATGGACAGAAGAAGACGGTCCATATGCTCCGTCTCCCACTCCCATGACCCCAGAACGTCCATCCAGATGGCCCATTAGCCGAGATTACTTCAAAATTAGCTGGTTGCGACTCTCTTATGAATGCTTTCTCGGCCCTTAAATGCATGACGAATTGATATTTTGGCCTTTAATTGCGGATGGAAGTTATCGGATGGTTTTGATTAATTAGTCAGGGGATCTTTTTTTTCATGGACCATCCATAGTGTGATATCCAAACAGACGGTTCAGATCATATATAACGAAGTCCGATGTTTAAGGATGGAGAGTATTGACTCCATGGCCAGTTTTGCCTCCGTACTCCCGCTTCTCTAATCTAATATTAAATGAATGTTTGAGAAATGCTATTTGCAGAAGTTCATCAAACACCAAAACAAGGCCCTAGGTGCCCAAGCGGCTCATATGTGCGAGACAAGGACGTTCTTCAGGCGGGCCCTATGGCTTGCGTCTCTCAGCTGAAAAAATAAGATGATCCATGCATCATTTATTTCACTAGCGGGAGAAAAAGGACACATCAAGGAAACAAAACCAAGGGTTCTGATTCAACATATAACGTGCCTCACCTGAAGAGTTAGTCACCTGATCTTTAGGTTGGTAAATGCTCAACCAATAGACTCTTTGATGGATGTCTCGGATCTAATAAGCATGGGTTCCATCTTCACCAATGTGGCGCTTGTGTTCGGCAAGTCTACCTGCGTAGATGCAAAAACCATTGTTCTACTTTAATATCTTATAACCTCACATCACCCTCGCACACGCTGCCCGTGCCACGTATGCAAAGAGGGTGTACATCAAGCGAGCCCTACCATATCTTATCCTAAAACATGGCGGGTCATTGCGATTCGATTCGAGTCAATATAGACCTCCATAAAAGCTCTCCAAGTGGTCCAGATTAAATGCTCGAACTCAGTGGTCGAGATTGCTCAATTGAACTATTTTAGATGTTCAGCAAGATTAAGAAAGAACAAAAAAAAAAAAAAAACCGAAGAATTTACCAACAAATTTTCATTAAGATTTTTTCCATCTGAAAATAACTTTAAGTATAAAAGATTTAGTAAAACACCGGACCTCATAAATTTTTTTTGCCAAATAACACTCCTGGTACTTTATTAATTTCCATTTATAAAGACGTTTTTACCTTGAGTTATTTCGGTACACCCGTTTTAGGCAAAAAAATCCCCCAGCTTGTGGAGCCCACCATATGTAGAATCCACTCCGTCCATCAGGTTGCATTCAACAAGACTGTAGGCCACACAGCAAGGTACAATGACTATGTGACCCTAACTATAGGTTTGTGGGTGGGGCCATTGGCGTGTATCAAAATTGTTCATCAGGTGCAATTCACTTAGATGAAGTAAAAATACAAAAATCCAGCCTTAAATCCCTCTTCTTCTTTTTTTTTGGTTAGTACACCCTACTGTCAGTTGACACTTCACTGTTAGTCACCCCCACTAGGTATCAATACCGAGACCTTGGCGTTAAAACGAGGTATCTTTCACTCAGTCGTATATCCTAATATCACGCAGGCCACTTCTATGTGAGTAGAGATTTTAAGAGCGGTTTTGTGTTGTTTTTATTTGCGAGGCTAATCCAAGTCTTACCAACATCTTATGTATGCTGTTTTTTTTTTTCGTTTTTTTCACTGCACTCACACCCCTATGGATTTACATCTCAATGGGTATTAGGTATAATTTTACATTGTTTTCAGTTGGGTAATCCCAGACTTACGGCCGTCTTTTGTATGCCCTGCATTTTTTTTTTTACGCATGTATTCAGGCCACGAGGGATTTTGGCCTCAATAGTTACTTGAACCTGTGACCTTGTGTTAAAACTCTTGTATGCCTAGTTCAATTGATTATTGTCAGTTAACGCAATGAGTTTATATATAAACATGTGCTCCCAATATACTTTAGGCATTTCATGCACATAGAAAGAAGTGTGGTAGGCAATTGGGTGCTTGTGGTCCAAAAATGATGAGTCCTATGATGCCATGACAACTTCTGCTACATGGGTACTTAGAAATAGCATAGATGCTATACTATAGCTTAAGTAAAAATTAACTAGATTGTGTAATCCATTGTTACCAAGCTACATTCCTAATATTGAACTAGTTAAGGGGCTGTTTGGGAGAGGAATTAAGAGAAGATGAAGGTGAATAACGGTTGAGGTGTGCTTGGATAGGAATAAATACATGGAAAATAAATTAAAATGTAAGTAAACAAGCTTATAAATAAATAAAAATTCTTACTTTCTAAAAGGGGTGAAATGCCTTTCCGAATTCTTTGAAGAGTCACACTTGTAAACAAAATTACTACCACGCATATGTCTATCATATACATGGCAGGTTGATGATACTTCAAAATAATTTAATTATTGTTTATGTCGCTAAAATCAAATTAATAGAATGATCCAAACTGTTCAAAGGTTAGCCATGTAAATGTACTGTTGAAGAATGTTAACATATGGCTTGTTTATAATACTTAAATTTGTGGCCAACTTGGGACTTGAAACTTTCTCATTATCGACAAAGTATTTATATTTAATCGGGCTTATTACAATCATTTTGTCAAATATTATGAATGTATACTATTTTGATATATTAAATTAAATTTAATATATTACATATATTTCTAAAAATATATTGACTTTTAAAAAAATATTGAAATTCATATTATTTACTCCATTTAAGTGTAACACTTGGTTTTCGAATGTGCTTTATGTACTCACATCCAAACACAACTCAATAAAGCCATTTACTTCCAATTTATTTACTTCTGATTTCATTTCCCATGTACCTTTGTTTATAAACTGCCAAATCAGCCCTAAGCAATCCTAGCTTGTGGTTCGTTGACACCCGCAAAAAATCTAATTATGTAATAGTTTTAAAATTTAAAAATACATTAATGCCCTACTTAGATCTCACTAAATAAGCTTTTTTTTTTTTCTTTTTTTTTTTTTCTACTCACAACAGCATATGAGTAACTTATTTCATATAAATAAGATTGGTTTATAAATAGTTAAGTAAGTTTTTTGCTTAAAAGTACTTAATCACTTCATTTTTTTTTTTTTTGACCTTTATACTTTTCATATGTTAGTGAAGAGGATGGAAGAGAAGAAATGCTGATGAGTATGATGTTTACTAAATATATTTATCTTCTTAATAAATATAAATTAAGATACTTTACCTGTGGCATAAGTAACATATCTTAAATAACTCTCTTATGCTTCTCTTCAACAACTCAGGAAGAATAAAAAATATAATTGTTTTAAGCTAAAGTGATTAAGTAGTTTTAAGTTAAAAAATTTATATCACCAATCATAAGCGAAGCTTACTTATCTTAAATAAGCTACTTATGTACTGCTGTGAGTAGAAAATGTAACTTATTTGGTGGTATCCAAATGGGCCTTGAAGGTCCACTAATTCAACTATCAAAATGTCAAATGAAATCAAATTCCAATTTCATAATGCACATGCATTGGATACCATGTATTGTTTAATTTGATTATCTGTACTTGACATATACAACGTCAAAATAAAATTTAGATGCATGCATATCATTCATTATATTATGCCAGAGAATCAAAGTTATTCACGTAAAAAAATAAAAAAAAAAGTTGCTACCTATCGGAAGCAAGCTGCTACTCCAAAGGGAGACAAAAGTACCTTTGGGATAGTGATTTTCTAATTTTTAAGACCGTAAATGGTTTACAACCCATCCTCTAAGGGCTTGTTTGAACGGACCGATCCCACAATATTAGGAGGGATGGGATCGCAATATCCCGAGATATGCATGATGAGCCAAATAGACCCAGTGAACTTGTCCCGAGATATAAGTAATCCCATGAATCTTAAAACAATCCATTGACATTACCATTATTACCTTAAAATTGATCCCATCCCTTGGTTGGACAAATTGAAAGGCAAAATTCCGGGATATGCTAGGCGTGCCAAACAGACTCAGTGAACCGGGATATAACAATCCCATGGATCTCAAAACAATCCACTGACACCACTATCATTACCTTAAAATCCATCCCATCCCTCCTAATCTCATGAGATTCACCCAGCCAAACAGGCCCTAAGGGGCTTACCATGCTTTATATGTAAAGCCACTCTGTCAGTTAGGTAAAAACCACACTTTTATTGCATGTACATATATAAATTCAGGCCATAGAAATTTTAATGGGGGCACACCAATGAAAATCATGGAAAATTACTCTTGAAAACCTCTTGATTTACATGGTGTGGCTCAATTGATCATTGGACCATCCATATTTTTTTGTAATTTCATTACTACCGAAGTAGGTACCCTCGATTTATGTGTCTGTTGAAATACACTAGAAGCTGATGTAGTAATAGCTCTTTGCATAAAATCTGTCATTGCACATGAAAGATAACACTGTGGACAACGGAGGTCTTGGCAAACATTTCAAGAACTTAAGATGTTTAAATAATTTTGTAATTTGCTGGCAGTATTAAAAAAATTATTAAAATTAAATTTATTTTCGCAAATTCCCGTAAAAAATGATTTAGATGGGGAAGATCACCTGCGTTCAAACTATGGTAATTATCACGCATTTGAAATGCGTGGGGCCCACCCATGATGTTTACGTCGAATCACATTCGTGCATCTGGTGCGCCTCTACACACGGTCATCATACAGGGCCAGAATCATCCCGATGCCCAATCCAAAACTTGCACAGGACCCACCTCAGGCGTAATAACTTGACTTTCGTCCACTCCACCTGCTGAGGCCAAACTGATGAAAGGCTGGGATGCAATACAAACAACAAAGTGGACCCACCATTCCATCTGGACGTTTCTACCTGTGGGGTGTTCCTTCTCACCAATGTCCCACTTACTTCTTGTGTGGCCCACCTGAGTTACTGATCAGCCTAGCACTGGGTAGCCGATATAATGGAGAGCCTGCGTGATACTCAACACCACGGTGGGCCCCACACGGCAATGGACGTATGTGATCATTCCCCGGTTTGGATACGGGGACCAGCTTATTTACGGCCTCACACGTGTGCCGCGAGTAACGACCGGGAGTAACAATATCGTGCCACTAACTAAACCAATCCATTTAACTCTAACCCAACCCTAACCCTAACCCTAGCTCAAAAAACCCATCCAATCAAAAACCCTTTTCTGCATTTTCTCCCTCCTTTCTCTCTTTCCCTCCTCTCGACAGAAGCGCCATTTCCTCCCAAAAGCAAGAAAGAGAGCACATCTTCCGTCCGAAATCATGGACTCGAACTCGACTCAGTTCTCTCAATCCCAACTCGCTCTAATCCTCGCAGATGATCCCGCTCCCTTCGAGACCCTCATCTTCCACCTCATGTCCTCCGCCAACGACCAGCGATCGAGCGCCGAATCGCTCTTCAACCACCTTAAGCAGGCTCACCCAGACCGACTCACCCTAAAACTCGCCGACCTCCTGCACTCCTCCCCGAACGTCGAGCTCCGCGCCATGTCGGCCATCCTCCTCCGCAAGCTCCTCACCCGCGACGACTCCTATCTCTGGCCCCGCCTATCGGGCCCCACCCAATCGACCATCAAGTCCCTTCTCCTCTCGTCGGTCCATCGCGAGGATTCCAAATCCATATCCAAGAAGCTCTGCGACACTGTCTCCGAACTCGCATCCAGCCTCCTCCCCGACAACGCCTGGCCGGAGCTCCTCCCCTTCATGTTCCAGTCTGTCACGTCCGACTCCGTCCGACTCCAGGAATCCGCGCTCCTGATCTTCGCCCAGCTCTCGCAATTCACCGCTGAGACCCTGATCCCGCACCTTGCCACCCTCCACTCCGTCTTTCTTCAATGCCTTTCCAATTCCTCGTCCCCAGATGTCCGGATTGCCGCCCTTGGTGCGGCCATCAACTTCGTCCAGTGCCTCTCCGTGCCGTCTGACCGCGACCGCTTCCAGGACCTCCTCCCTGCGATGATGCGGACCCTCACTGAGGCACTCAATTCCGGGCAGGAGGCCACCGCTCAGGAGGCACTTGAGCTCCTGATTGAGCTCGCCGGGACCGAGCCCAAGTTCATCCGCCGCCAGTTGGTTGATGTGATCCAGGCCATGCTGCAGATTGCTGAGGCTGACGGGCTCGAGGAGGGAACCCGGCACCTGGCTATTGAGTTTGTCATCACACTTGCTGAAGCGAGGGAACGGGCTCCCGGGATGATGCGGAAGCTGCCGCAGTTCATTGGGAGGCTGTTCGCGATCTTGATGAAGATGCTGCTGGATATCGAGGACGATCCGGCGTGGCATAATGCAGAGAATGAGGATGAGGATGCTGGGGAGTCGAGCAATTATAGTGTTGGGCAGGAGTGCCTGGATAGGCTGTCAATCTCGTTGGGAGGGAATACAATCATTCCGGTTGCATCGGAGTTGCTGCCGGTGTATTTGGCTGCGCCAGAGTGGCAGAAACATCATGCGGCACTCATCACCCTTGCTCAGATTGCAGAAGGCTGCTCAAAGGTACCCAGCTTTTGTAGTTAAATTTGTAAATTTACAGTTCAAGCCCCTCATTTCAAATTGAATTCCAATCAAAGAAGGCTCCCTATTCAATTTAAATCTTATTCGATATGAACCATATGTTTTATGGAAGAAAGGAATTTACATTTTCATGGATGATTTTAATCTGCCTAAGCATTCCTCACCCCTGATACATTTTCATGCATATAGGAGGGGAGATAAAATGGAGTTGCAGGTAAAGGTTGTGCGCTATGAGACTCTGTTACTTTATGGTATCTGAATTCTAATGCTTGTAGTTTTCATTACCGCCGAGCAATGCTATATAATGTTGTAATTTAGCTGAAATCTGACATTTAAAGGATGGGAAATAGTTCTGTTCAATCTTGCATTTCTATGCTATTTTTTGTATTTCCATAGCTTCTAAGAAGTTATGGTATCTTGTAATTTATGTTCTTATTATTTGATTCATTTTATCCTACATTCGTAGGTTTAGATTTGATTATCAGGAAATTGGGTGTAAAAGCTTTGATGCTTATTTAATGGTGTACTGACATTTGATACTTGGCGGGTGTCTTAAGTCAATTGAATTGTTAAAGTTTCTTCTTCATTGGTTCTCCCTTCTGTCACAATTCACCTGCAAATTCAGGGTTTTGCAGTTCTTAATTGCAGTTGGTTGCTTGATCCTTGGGTGTGTACTAGTTGATTTTGGAGGTTCTTTTAGAATGGTATAGGATATTTGCTGATTTTTTTTTTTGCAGTTGAAATGCTGAATTAATGAAGTTTTTACATATACCAATTAGGCCATAGACTGCAAATGCTAATTGTTGTTTCCTTGTGTCTGATGGATGAACTAACTTGAAGGCTTCTTCTTCTTCTTCTTATAATTTATTTTTATACTTTTTTATCCATAACAAAAAAAATGCAAAGAAGAAACAAGAAAAAAGGGATGAACCTGCTATCCATCAAGCCAATGGAAAAGAAAGCTTCTTTTATAATTGCATTTTCATTTAATTTCCTTTTATTCCATGCAGGTGATGATAAAAAATCTGGAGCAAGTGGTGACAATGGTTTTGAACTCGTTCCAAGATCCCCACCCTCGTGTGCGCTGGGCTGCTATTAATGCGATCGGGCAATTGTCTACTGATTTGGGGCCAGACCTTCAAGTTCAATATCATCAACGGGTGCTGCATGCATTAGGCTCAGCTATGGATGATTTCCAAAATCCTCGAGTACAGGTAAGTGGGTTTCTGACATTGTGGTTCATACTTGATTGAACATTGTCTGGTCATCATCTATTTCTTTTTTAGTTGCATTGAAAACTATATCGAACAAGGACGTGTCGAAAGTGCAGATTGGATGCCATTGGCTGATGTGGGATTGATCTAGGTTTAGGAGGCCCAATGATTGTCACTTAATTCCAATGATCTAGGATAGGGCCCACTTTGATGGCCAACAGAAAAAATGAAGTATTTGCAAAACATCCAATGAAATCAGTGTTTAACTAAATATTCAACTATTCACAATTTCCATCAAGTGGGGGTCAATTTCCAGCAGTAAGAAAATGATTTTCAACAACTAGTGGATTTTCCAGTGACTAGATTTCAGTACTCAAAAGTAAACTTCCAGCATTCATCTCAAGTTTTAAATAGTTAGAAGAACTGTTTAACATGTGTCAGATGAGCTTGGAAGCTAGCAAGATGAGAGAAGAACCTTCAACATGGGAAGACTGGGGTTCACAATCCTCAAAACCTTAAATCTTCCCTTATGTTTTCGTAAGGTTAAATGCAGCAGTAAGTCTAATGGCCCTGATATATGTCTGAAGAAAGTGATTCGTAACACTCTTTAATCACCCTTAACAAGCCTTAACCCTACTTTAAATCTCAGCCCCTTGCTTTGACAAAATCTTAGCCACCCAAATGCTATTAAAAGATTCGTAGTAAAACCTAAGCAAGCCCCTAACAAATCCCCATGTGACAGCTGTATAGAGTCCTCGCGTGTTGAAATCTGTAAAGGATTGGAAAACCAATTCAATGCATATGTATTACTAATGCCTAAGCCCTGATGTCAGCATGATGTTAGCCTTAGCCCTTTTTTGGCTTATAAGGCAACCACATGG
Organism: Magnolia officinalis; assembly: GCA_021015155.1. NCBI lineage: Eukaryota > Viridiplantae > Streptophyta > Magnoliopsida > Magnoliales > Magnoliaceae > Magnolia > Magnolia officinalis. The sequence continues at coordinate 8,405,220 of JAJHSJ010000001.1, read as the reverse complement.
TTCCTTTCTTGCTGCCAGTTTGAAGCTACCCTTTTCCTTGCTGTTGGTAGATGCGGATTGGGTACTACCCCCACTAGGACACAGTGGGAGACGGATGCGACGTGGTGGAATTTGGTTGGTCTGTAGGCCTCTCTGTCAGAGATGGGGCCCATGCAAAGCATGTTGGAAAGTTGCTTGTTTGAGTATATACTTGACCGGACCCCATCTCCAATAGAGACCTGCGGGCTTAAGGGCAATCTGGGCCCAATAGTCTTTGGAGTCCGGATGCTAGAGTTTTGCATGATGAGGAAGTTTTGCTTTAAAAGCTCGAATTGATAGATCATGACGAATCAATCCCTTTATCTCATAGCTCAGGCCCCACATCCCATGAGTTAAGACCTTAGCCGAACCCCCATCGTGGGCCCCACTTCACATGGGCTCCGCCCACCTTGAGTGTGCCCCTGCATCCCATAGGCCACCCCACTCGAGCTCGGTGTGAAAATGCCCCTGCATTAATCACCCATGATGAGGAGTCTCAAACACGAGACCTCCCACTCTGATACACTTTGACGTAGGACAATTAACCACTTGCTCTAAAAGCTCGAACTGATAGAGCATGGTGAATCAATCATTTTATCTCATAGTCCAGGCCTCACATTCTATGTGTTAGGACCTCGGCCGAACCCTCGTCGTGGGCCCACTTTACATGGGTTTCACTTAACACGAGCCACCCGCCTTACACGGGCCGTCCACCCCGAGTGTGCCCCTGCATCCCACAGGTCGCCCCACTCGAGACCGGTGTGAAAATGCCATTGCATTAGGAAGTCATTGTTTTTTTTTTTTTTTCCTGTTGCTGGTTCGCATAGCATTGCATATATGATGGCTCTAGAAGTGATGATGTTTGGCTTGTACCCTAGTTGCGACAAGCGAGTAGATTTGTTTGCAAGCATGACTTTGTGAGGAAGTGGTTACCTTAAGAAAATTTAGGTAGTGATGATAGTCAACAATAACATCAAAGGGAGATCTGGAAGTGGGAGTAGGAATGTGACGGAGATTTTTGATCAAGAACAATACCTTGCATAGAAGATTCCTCCTACCAAACTCGCAGCTCGTGAGGAAGTTGGTTAGTGTATCCGTGGCACAACCGGCTGATGGGAAGGATCCGCCCAAGTGTAGGCACCTTCAATCTAAGCATGAGAACTCAAACAAATAGGGAACAATTGCAGAAATTTGATTCAATTTAAAGGTCCTTGACACTACTCATCGTAGGCCTTTATATAAGCTTTGAAACATACATATAAGGAAAATTCATAATGTCATTGACAATCAATGACTTATTACGAATATGGAAAATAAATAAAAGAGATTTGACTAATGTACTATTTATAGCTAGCTAATTGATTTCGCTAGCTAACTACCTAAATAGGCTAGCTACCTAAATAGGAGGCTTGGGCCTCTTTATTAATGGGCCAACTGCTAGGCTTGGGCTTAATGGTCTTGGGCCAGGCCCATGGATTGTGGGCCTAAATAAGCTGCACGAGTCCATCGCTTGAAAGAACTCAACTTCGGTGAACTAATGGCTTGATATTGCTCATAGAGGTCATGATTCAGACACTGAAAGTCAGTTGATCCATGTAGCATCGGAGAGAGGTCGTCCTTGCCAATGGATGGTAAACTTTTGGTAAACCACCTTGGCGCGTGGTGACGATCTGATCATCGAGAACATCAACGATCGTGTTTGTAGGTGGTAAAACGGATTGAAGTGTGATGACTTGTTCTTTGATACCATTGTTAGTATTGTTCCCATGATAGATGAAAATAATTTCCACATTGAAAGGACTGATAGGTAAATCTGGTGGGAGATCTAAAACATAAGCATTGACACTAATCTTCTTTATGATTTTGAACAACCCTGCATTGTGAGGATGGAGCTTATTCGAGGTACCATGGGGCAATTGTTTAGGATGAATATGAGCCATAACCATGTCACCTTCAACAAATTCAATAAAACGACGTCTTGTGTTTGCCTGTTGCTTATAACTTTCGTTAGTCGTGGTGATATCGCGTCGACGTTATCATGCACCTGTCGCGTATGGCGGATGAAGTCATCAGCTTCTACACTTGGTCTCAACTCTATAGGTAGAGTAACTAAATCAACTGGAAGATGTGGTTGTATACTAGTTACTGCTTTAAAAGGTGACATTCCTATGGACATGTTGACTGAGTTATTATAAGAAAATTCAGCCATGGGTATAACTAGGTCCCACGTAGCTACATGATCACGGAAAAGACACCGTAATAACTTTGCCCCAACTATGGTTGACCACATCCATTTGATCATCAGTCTGAGGGTGGTAGGCACTAAAGAACCGTAGCTTGGTTTTTGTTGCTGCCTAAAGAGCTTTCCGGAAATAACTCATGAACTTGGTATCACGATCAAGCACAATTGACTTTGGAAGCCCATGAAGACGAATAACCTCTTGAAAGAATGATTGAGCAATCTTGACAGCGTCTACTGTATTTGAGCATGGTATGAAATGAACCATCTTTGAAAATTGATCAACCACTACAAATACTAAATTAACTTTCCGAGTTATCTTTGGAAAACCCAAGACGAAGTCCATGCTGAGATCTTCCCACAGAGCATGTGGGATCGACAATGGTTGATGCAATCTACTAATTTTCTTTTGACCCTTAACAAGCTGGCAAACCCTGCAAAACTAGTAGATCTTTGCTACATCTGATTTTATATGAGGCCAAAAGTATCCATCCCCAACAATAGTTAGGGTCTCATCACGACCCAAGTGTCCACTACACCCATCGGCGTGCAACTCCCTCACAACATACTGACGGATGGATGTATTGAGTAGGCAAGTTGTGTTCCCTGGAATAAGTAGCCATTATGAATGCTAAAATGTGGGTTTCTCGCATGCTCTTCACTAAGAATGCCTGTATAAATACGTTTGAAATTCTTGTCATCAGCATGCTCACGCCGTATCTTTTTGAATCTCGGAACAATGATCGTCATCGATGCTAACAGATGCACGCAGCGGCTTAATGCATCAACAACCTGATTGTCATTGCCAGTCTTGTGATGAATGACAAAAGAAAACTCCTGAAGGTATGCGCTCCACTTGACACGATGAGCACTCATCTTCTACTGAGAGTTTAGATACTTGAGTGCTTCATGATCAGAATATAGGACAAACTCATTGCCAACCAAATAGCGACGCGAATGTCGCAGGGTATGCACAATTATATAAAATTCCAAGTCATAAGTGGAGTACTGCTGCTTCGCTACTAATGTCAATGTTAGAGGTGTCATAGCTCACTTCAAGTACCTTCTCAAAGTCCGAAAGGTGCAAGACTGGAGCTTCGGTCATCTTACGTTTGATCTTATCAAACGCTTGTGTTTTTGCACCTATCCATCGAAACTCCTTTTATTTCATACAATCGGTGATTGAGGCCATGATGCTACTGAAGTTCCGCACAAAATGTTTGTAAAATGTAGTGAGGCCATGAAAACTACGAACTTTGGAGATAGTAGTTGGTGTCGGCCAATCAACAATGGCTTTCACCTTGGCAGGATTCACCTCTACACCTTGCGATGAGACAATGTACCCTAAGAAGACCACTAATGTACTCATGAAGGTACACTTTTTAAAGTTGATGTAGAAGTGCTCGCGACGAAGGACTCTGAAGATAAGACTTAAGTGATTAAGGTGTGCTCCTTTCTTGACGTACTGTAGATAAGAATGTCGTCAAAATAGACAACGACAAACTTATCAAAAAAATGGCGTAACAACTGGGCCATGACGCGCATGAAAATACCAGGTGCTTTTGTGAGACCGAATGACATAACTAGCCACTCGTAGAGGCCGTCTTTTGTCTTAAATGCTGTTTTCCATTCATCACCAGGTCGGATGCAAATCTGGTGGTATCCACTGCGAATATCAATTTTGGAGAAGACGCTAGCACCTGGCATCAAGCCTAGCATATCATCAAGTCGAGGAATGGGGAAATAATATTTCATTGTGATTTTATTAATAGCTCGATCGTCTTCATATATGCATTAACTTTCATCTTTCCTAGGAGTAAGGAGGGTTGGCGCCGCACATGGGCTTATGCTCTCTTGGATGTAGCCCTTTTTAAGCAACTTGTCAACCCGACGCTTCAACACGGCATGCTTGGTGGGACTCAACCGGTATGCCGGTAAATTAGGTAAGGATCAATGTTGTCAAATCGCATATGCGATCATGTGCGATCGCATATGCCTATGCTCATATGCGATCGCATATTTAAATTTTTTTTTTTTTTTGAAAAATTAAAAAATATATATGTATTAGGGAAAAATTCAAAAAATTGTAAAAAAAAAATTATAAGAAACTGAGGAGAACTTTTCCAAGTTAATAGATAACTAATTTTACTATTTAAAATACATTAGAAAGAGATAAAATCAATTAAACAATGAATTAAACATCAAGTCATCCACATTTAACAATATAGTTGACAAGAAGTAACAACAAAATCAACAAGCTATTTATTTATTATGGTAGAAAATCAACAAGCTTTCTTCCTTGAAAGTTAAAAGTGCTTGAATCTTGATCTTCCATCTTCCAAGAGAGAGGGAATGTAAGAGAGAGAGAGAGAGAGAGAGAGAAGAGAGAGAGAGAGAGAGAGAGATTAAGATCACTTGGAAGTAGGAAATACAAGAGAGAGGGAGATTAAAACCATTTGTAATTAAGAAATGTAAGAGAAAAATAGAGTAAGAGAGTTTTGGGGTGAGAATATTGCAAATGGAGGAGATTTGGAAGCCTTTTTATAGACAAAATGTTATTTTTTTGCCAAAAAAAATAAAAATAAAAAAATAAAATTCAATGTGCCATGGCCAATATGCGATCGCATATTTTCGCATATGCAACATATGCGATCGGATATGTGCCAGATCACATATGCCATGATCGCATATGCGATCTGCATATGGATATGCGCATATGCGATCGCACATGACAACAATGGTAAGGATGCTTCGAGAACCTAATCTATAGCGTGCTGAATATCCTGCAATGGAGGCAACTCCTCAGGTAGATCATCGGGAACCAAATCTTGGAAGTTATGCAACATAGATTTGACTTCATTAGGAATAGCCTCATCCTGGTCAACAACAAGTTCATGCACATGTTTTGTGACTAGAGCGAACATTACGCCTTTCTTCTTGCTCTCTTCTTCGAACTTCCGCATGGTGAGAACATGGGAGTTTGAAAGAGCATACGATGTCGATCATGAAGGCATAAATGAAGAAGGTAACGTTGGTTGCAACAAGCGGAGAATGATATGATGACCTCGCCATAGGAAAGTATGCGTATTAGCTTCACTGTGGCTTTGTACCTTTCGGTCAAAGAGCGAAGGTTGACCAAGAAGGATGTGGATGACATTCAACGGAATATTCATCGGAATTCTGTCACACCAAATATCATCCTTATATATACCAATTTTAAATGATACCAAATACCTTCGAGTCATGGGGATGGCAGTGTTGTCGACCCACGCAACATTATATGGTTTTGGATGCCTTTCAATTGGTAACCTGAGCTTATCAATCACCTCTTAAGATACAATATTCATTGCACCGCCGCCATCAATGATCATGTTACATAACTTGCCCTGGCATTTTACCCGCATACGGAAACCAGTGGTCCGTTTCTAGTCTTCCTCTTCCTCCCCGGTGGTGGTAATGAGGCGGCGTATGATAAGAGTTAGAGCCTTTATCCTCAGCTTCAACTGCAATTTCAGTAGGAGGGTTCTCTGGCTATGATGCAGGTTTTACATAGGGTTGTTTCAACTCGATGTGCTCATCATAATACTCATGGATGTCCGGGTAATAGGGGTCCTCATTATGACAATAATGGAGGTTTTGGCTTGCGGACACTCATTAGAAAAGTGCCGTATCTGTCCGCAATGATAGCAATCAACGCCCTGCCTTCTAAGGGACGAATTAAAATTAGGACCTCGCCCCCTAATTTCATATCTCTGCACCGCTGGTTGCTTTCGGTACAAATTTTGTGGCGAATGGAGTTGCAAAGGTTGAGGTTGCCTTGTAAGAGGAGCCTTTATCTGTAGGCGTGACTGAAAATGGTGGGGAGGTGGTCAGTAGCCTTGTGGTGGAGTCCAGTTGTTATGCGGATCCGAACTCCTCAAAGAAGGTTCCCCAACTGGAAAACCAAAATGTTGGAGAGCATGCTGCCGCAGTTGTTGTTCAACTTGTCGAGCCTTCTGATGAACATCATCAATTGACTCGAATTCATACATAACCGTCTTGCGATGTATCTCTCAGCGTAACCTTGCTCGATAGCGGTTAGCTGTTATGCAGTTTGTCTTTGCAAGCTTACAATAGACAAAGCTCATTGAACTATTCGGTGTAGTCATCCATCGATAAAGTTCCCTGTTTAAACGCAAGGAGCTTTTGTAGAAGAGTGTCCATGTAATTTGAAGGCAAATACTTACTTTCCAGCTTCTCCCTCACGTCAGTCCACTTGGTGATAGCAGGATGACCCATGACAAGATTGTTGTTTTCAATGATTTGCCACTAGATTTTTTTTGGGCCCTTCAACTTGACCTTGACAAAGGCCACTCTTGTAATCCAATTGAAAAAAGCCTTTGTATCAAGACGACCTGTGAAGTCCAAAACTTCAACCTGTATTTTCTTGGTAATATGATCTTTCTTGGACAAATCTATCACGATGTCATGGGTTCTCTCTGCAAAGAGCTGTTGCATGAAGTCGTAAATAGACGAGGACTCCTGCCATTTTGATTCATTGAAGGTTCTGGTTGAAACCCTTGTTGTGGGTTCGGATAACCATCAGGATCTCCGATAGGATCAAGTTGTTCACCATGTTGTTCTCCACGTTGTTGGTCAGCGGTGGTTTCCAGGCTGGCTACCCTTGTAAATAGCTTGGTGATACAATTGTCTTGCTATTGATCGGCAAGCCTTTCTCAATAGACATTACCACTATGGGTAGACATTGTGATGTCGGAAAGTAATGAACAAAATACGGCTGATTTTTTATTTTATTTTATTTATTTATTTTTGCCTTTATCGTAATTGGGCTTTTTGAGGGTTTTAATGGGCCGGATTATGGAGGTAGATGGCTGAAAAAATTTCATCAGGGTCTCCCATTGTAAATTGGACTTTTGGGTTTTGTAAAATAAAAGAAAAAAGTGAATGGAGGTAGGAGGAATAGATGCAATGAAGTAAATAAAGAAAAATAGGTAGGATTTTATGATTAAAGAACCTGAAAACAATAATATCAAGATTGTTGTTGATTAAGGACTTCAACCTAGCTGTTGGAACCCGCTCTGATACCAAACTGGCGCAGCCGGCTGATGGGAAGGATCTGCCCGAGCGTAGGCACCTTTAATCTAAGCACGAGAAGTTAAACAAATAGAGAGTAACAATTGCAAAAATTTGATTCACTTCAAAGGTCCTTGACACTTCTCATCGCAGACCCTTATATAAGCTTTGAAACATACATGTGAGGAAAATTCATAATGTCATTGACAACCAATGGCTTATTATAAATATGGAAAATAAATAAAAGGGATTTGACTAATGGATTATTCATACTAGCTAATTGATTTGATAGCTAACTATCTAAATAGGCTAGCAACCTAAATAGGAGGCTTGGGCCTCTTTATTGATGGGCCAACTGTTGGTCTTGGGCCCGGCCCATGGATCGTGGGCCCAGATCAGTTTGCATCAATCCGCTCTCCTAAGGCATGACCTGGAATCGACTCTCTCTTGTCTCCAATGCCTTACGACGATGTAGTGCCTTGAAGCAGAGTGGATTTGCTTGCGAGCATGACTTTGTGAAAAAGTGGTTACTTTCAGAAAATTCAGGTAGTAATGATGGTCAGCAGCCAGCCATCAGGAGAAAAAAAAAATGATTGCAGTAGTTTCAATAGATCTGGAAGTGGGGGTAGGAATGGGAAGGAGAGTCTGGAGCAAGAACAGCACCTCGCGTAGAAGATGCCTCCTACCAAACACCCAGCTTGTGAGGTGAGTTGGTCAGTGTACTGGATCTTCCGATGTGTGACCCACAATCGAGGCTCTCTACTGCTGCCTTATGGTGATGCAGTGCCTTGAAGCTCAGATAAAAAAAAAAGATTCCTTCTACCAAGCATGAGCTTGAAGAGTGGCACTTTGAAGTGAAAAATATGTTTCTCAGTCCTATCACTCAGTATATCCTTTCATTTACCTGTGGACAGGTCATATTACTTCAACATGTTTTCAGTTCTTTCACCATACGAGAAATGTTTTTTGTTGAAGTTATTCTTTTCAATCTACAAGGAACATTCCTTTGTGTCCTTTTCAAACTCTACAAGGAAGATTTCGCTCTCTCTCTCTCTCTCTCTCTCTTCTCTCTCTTTTCTTCATGTTCATCTTTCTTATTCTTCAGGCACATGCTGCTTCAGCAGTTCTCAACTTCAGTGAAAACTGCACTCCAGATATCTTAACACCTTACTTGGATGGGATAGTGAACAAATTGCTTGTACTCCTACAGGTATACTCGTTTTGTATTTTTTTTGAGAGTGATTTGTTTTGTATTTATTTGTGTACTTGTCACCTTCTCTTTTTCTGGAAAGGGACGAGGGTTGGTGATGGTTTATAGTTTTTGCTCCTGTTGGTTGAATACAGAATGGGAAACAGATGGTGCAAGAGGGAGCTTTAACAGCTTTAGCATCAGTTGCAGATTCATCTCAGGTTCTTCATCAGTTGCAGCTTTAGCATTATGGGGCTTTAATGTTTAAAAAAAAAAAAAAAAAAAATGTTTTCCACTTGCGCATGCTATTTAGTAATCTTTTGTTAAGAAATGGCTTGGTACTTCATCTGAAATTTGCAGGAACACTTCCAGAAGTACTATGATGCTGTTATGCCTTACCTCAAAGTTATCTTGGTGAAGGCAACCGACAAGTCGAACCGCATGCTTCGTGCCAAATCGATGGAATGCATTAGTTTGGTTGGAATGGCTGTGGGGAAGGAGAAGTTCCGGGATGATGCTAAACAGGTAATCTTGGATGATGTGTTCTAGTTTCTGTTTCTTTAGGTCTCAGTTTTTTGAAAATGTGTTGGTTATTGTGAATCATATACTGGATATATTATTATGTGAGATATAATGTGAAGGAACCGGCAGTTCTATACCCTTTTGTAGACATTAGCTCTGCTCTAGGACGGTATTTTTTAATAAACTTTTCATCGTTTATTCAAATTTCTCCTTTGGGTAGTCAATTAAACTTTAATAGGTCTTGGTTTTCATTTGTTTAGTGCTGACAGTTATTTTTTGCACATTTTATTGGGATGATTGCATGAACCATTAGGCATGGCTGTTTGTTATCATGCTAGGTTATGGAAGTCCTTATGACATTGCAAGGTTCTCCCACGGAGGCAGATGACCCAACAACAAGCTACATGCTACAAGTACGTTTTTACCAAATTTGTCCTAAACTAGATCAGAGGACCATGTCTCCACTTTGCTCTAGTCGGTTCCTTTGTTGAATGTCTGGATGTGTTGTAGGCATGGGCCAGACTCTGCAAGTGTCTAGGGCAGGATTTCCTCCCTTACATGAGTGTTGTGATGCCCCCGTTGCTCCAGTCTGCTCAGCTTAAACCAGACGTGACCATTACATCTGCAGATTCAGATGAGGATATAGATGAGTCGGATGATGAAAGGTTTGGCTTTATTTTCAGAAAGTAATATGGATATTGTTTTTCAGTGCAGCCAATGTTTGATGAACATTTCTGAAAATGAAGGATGTTAGATCTTTCTTATGATCTACTCAAACAAGTTGCAAGAGAAATGCTGGAAGGAATAGACTTCCTCTTTGCTTCCCTGCCGATCTATTGTGAACTTTAAGAAATTGCATGACAGTCTGGAAAGCCTGATCATGAAATTTCATCTTGAAGTCATCATGCTCTCCAGATCATAGTCAAACATCTCATTCTTGTCTAATGAATTTCTGCAACGTTTACTTTTTCCTTATTTGTGTAGTTAATATGCTACTTTGAAGCAATTGAATTAAGTTGTTGCTAATATTACCAGAAGTTCTTAACCTTTTTGAGTTGCTAATGTCATTTCAGAAATAAATTTGTTCTCCGAATGAATTCTGGTTGCTGATTGTTTATAGATTTTTTTCCGCTTCGCATGCTAGAGAGAAGCAAAATGTGCCCCATCCAATTGGAAATATGTACCTATGTACACATTTCCAGCAAAATCAATAACAGGTTCTGGACTTTTTGCCTGTAACCACTTCTTCTCTATGGAAATGTCATGGAGTTTTAGAATGATGATATGTTCTCTGAAAATTGTGGTAGCCCTATTGGTTGGCCAAAAAGCAGATACATATCAGTGCGCATAGGCTGATTTGGCATATCTGAAAAATGTCAAATAAACCATAAAAATGGAAAAGGTCCTCTCTAGATTCATTGTGTTTTCTGTGTTTTTCTAAGCCATGTATCAGGCCATTCGTAGTATGGCCTCTCTTAGCATGGCTGTCCAATTTTTAATGTTGAGTTTGTACTTTCAGTGACCATATTTCATTGTTAGAGATTTTTAGGCACTTGGTAGTTTGTAAATCAATCAATGCATAAATGATATGCATTGGTGCGTGATTGTGAAAACACTGGTTATTGTATATATACTACTACAAGCATACAAGTGTATGAGAGTACAACTATTGCCAGTCTATGGCTACTGGCTAGTGATTACACTGTAGAGTACAAATCATTAAATGAATCACATTAAAGATATAAGTTGGTATGTATACGAACAGTCCATGATACTAAATACCACATCAAAGGTTGAGTGGGCTCATGGACATTATCATCATCGTCACCAGTAGGATTATTTTAGAGTTCTGGTTTTTAGTAGTTCCAAATCAATTTATGCAAAAATATTGTGCATTTGAATGTCAGAATAAAAACCATATAACGTACATAGTACAAGTATTTTTCGAAGACTACCATATATAATACATGTTTGGAACTCTACTAGTGAGAGAAATCACTTTCACCCCCTTTCTCTAAGCGAAAAATGCCACAAATAACAAAGAGAAGATGACAAGTAAGTCTCACAAGTGTTGACATTATGTATTGGCTTGTTTGGCTGAATTGGTCGACATAGTGTGAGTTTTGGGTGTGGCTGATTAACTTTTTTTTTTTTTTTTTTTTTTTTTTTTTTTTGAAAATTGTATTAGCTGGGATCGATACGTAAAAGTCTTTACGTATTTTTATGCATTTCCATAGAGAAAGAAACCCTATATCATTCTAATCATCATTACTCCTAAATCCTAACCACCCATTCCAATAAACTATGAAAAATGATTAAAATATCCCTAAACCCTGGCTATAACTTTCCTGAATGATATTACATTTTTATGATCTTGGTCTCGTTTGAAAGCCAACTCCCTAGGCTTTTAAGCATAATCAAATTCATGCCATTCTGGCATTGCTTGATATTTGAAAAGTGGTTCACAAAATAAGTGATGAACATGCTAATGGGAAGCTTGTTCTACAAGTCATGACTAACTTTACGAACTAATTAAATAGTGTACTCTATGTATTTGTGGCTACAGTTAAGTATTCATCATTGTGGGTTCCAAGAATTGATCGACCACTCATGGGGTCCATAGATAGATCAGACTTTTATCAGGGCCCACTAAATTTTCAAGGAGAATCGTGGGGCATCATATGTTATTTAGAGGCTTAGCTTGACCTTGATGTTAATAGAAAAATATAACTGTATTTATTTCCCTTCTATTTTCGCGGCTACAAGTAACAAGTTACTCTTCGAAAAAATAATTCGTGGTTACTTTTATATATTTTCGTGGCTACAAGTAACAAGTTACCCTTCTATTTTCATGGCTACAAGTTCAAGACACCTTTGCGGTTGGTTCCACTGTGTTCTTCCTGCCTTATTTTCCCATGATAAATCCCATTGTGACAACTGACTGCTTTTGCAAGATGATGGTTTTGTTTAATATTGTTGTTGCTCTAGGGTTTATGATTTGCACTTTTATTTAAGGTCTCTGTTTAATGCAGTATTGAAACGATTACTCTTGGGGATAAAAGGATAGGGATCAAGACTAGTGTCTTGGAGGAGAAAGCTACAGCTTGTAACATGCTATGTTGTTATGCTGATGAGCTAAAGGAAGGGTTCTATCCTTGGATTGATCAGGTTGGTTACTATCGTAATACATATGTTCCTTCCATGTTGGACTTAAAAGAAATGACATCAATCATGCATGATTCACAAACTGCACAGGTTGCCCCTACTTTAGTTCCGCTTCTCAAATTTTATTTCCATGAAGAAGTCAGGAAGGCTGCTGTTTCAGGTATTATTAGATTTCAATTTCAGGCATATTCTTTCATGGGTATATGGATTTGAGATTTACATAGGTTCCTGACCTAATTCATCATTTATTGCCCAGCCATGCCGGAACTATTACGTTCGGCTAAGTTAGCTGTAGAGAAGGGCCAAGCGCAAGGTCGGGATGAGTCCTATGTTAAGCAGTTGTCTGACTACATAATTCCAGCTTTGGTTGAAGCATTACATAAGGTTATATGAATATTTATTGCTAGTCAATGTTTTAAATTTCATTATTGTGTTATCTACCTGATAGCTGATAGTATCCAAGCTTCATTTTGGACTACTGATGTATATTCTTCGCTGGTTTTGCAGGAGCCTGAGGTAGAAATCTGTGCGAGCATGTTGGACTCGTTGAATGAATGCATACAGGTCAGTGAGAATCTCATATGAAGTTATGCTTTTCGACTGGAATATAAACTCCAAATCATATGCACAATGTGTGTTAAATTGTTGCATGTTTGTTGAATAGTTCTTGCTGCTAAGTTGATGTTCATGTTCTACTACCTCGCGCTGGACTAAACTTGCGTTCTTTTGGCCAAGCTGCATTTGTTTAATGGCTTCCAATTCCACAATATTTTCTTTTAGTAAATTTAATATAAAGATTTATAAGATCACTGGAGTAAACTATGCAAGGTATTCCATAACAGTAACAGGGCCCGTAATGACCACTGCCGTTACCGTTACGATACGGGCCATAGTGGATTTCAGCCATTACAGGTCCGTTTTGGGTAAATTTTTCCGTAACGGCTGTTACGTAACCGTTTTGAAATGCCTTGAAAGTATGCTAGTCCCTAATAGGATAGACTGCCAAAGATTCTTGCTTGACATATAGTGCCAGCTAATTTCCAGGTCTAAATCTAGTTCAATGTGAGCAGAGAACCACATTATCAGAAAATTGAAGTGAAGAATGGAACTTAACAAACTATTTGCCTAGCATGGGAGAGATTTTCCAAAGAAAAGTGGAGATAATGAAGTGAGTCATCTTGAAACATATAGGCTGCCATGTAGGATTCATTTTGAGCTGTCCCTCGATGTTCAGGGATTCAACCTCAACCCAGTGGATGTTGTATATGATATAGTTAATTGGATTTATCCTTTCTATATTGTGAAGACCTCAGCCTCAGTTAGGTTATTGTTAATTGTAAATTTGATTATGTTCATCATCATCATCTAAGCCTTATCCCAACTAATTGGGTTGTTATGATGATTATGTTGGTGCCAACAAATTTATCATTTCACAAGCCACTTCATGAATGTTGAACTTGATGTTTATATGTAAACACTTCTTGCATCAAGAGGATATTATTCTGTTCTATATTTTGTTAGTGCTTGAAGAAATCTATGACCACATCTTGGAAGCACTATCCGTCTTGTTTATTTTGTTTATTATTAAATTTTTTTTTTTTTTTTTCAGATTTCTGGACCTCTTTTGGCTGAAAGCCAGGTCAGATCCATTGTAGATGAGCTAAAGCAGGTCATCATTGCTAGTTCCACTAGAAAAAGAGAAAGAGCAGAGAGGTCCAAAGCAGAGGATTTTGATGCTGAGGAAGGGGAATTGCTTAAAGAAGAAAATGAGCAAGAAGAAGAAGTTTTTGATCAAGTCCGTAATAAAATCCTCAATGCTTCTCATTCATGGATGTTTTGTTAGTTACTGGAGTTCGTTTAGTTGCTTCATGGTTGTGGTTTATAGATTGTAAGTCAAATACTTCCAAATGTTCCTCATCTAATGTTTCTTTTCTTCAAAGTGCAGGTTGGTGATTGCTTGGGCACTCTGATAAAAACATTCAAGGCTTCTTTCTTACCGTTCTTTGATGAGCTTTCTCTGTATCTTACTCCTATGTGGGTAAGTGGTCTGGTATATCATACACGCATGCACCACTTTTCCCCTCTCTTCCATAACTTGCAAATTACTTCCTCTCTCTCTGCGTGCATTGCCACACACACGCCCATGCACACCCCATCTCTCCTCCCCGCACCCATGACTCGCAAACCACTTCTTGTTGGAAGGCGGTTTACTTCGTAACCTCTGGTGGATGTTATCATTAGGTAACTGGGAGACACACACACACACACACACACACACTCACGCTCGCTTGCACGCACGCACGCACGTTGGCTTCAAATAAATAGTGTATAGCTCTTTTCATCTATTGATACCATCTATTTGCTTAGCTAAAGGATGGTGTGGAACACATGTTGGACCGTTGGCTTCAAATAAATATTGTATAGCTCTTTTCATCTATTGATACTTGAATAAACTAGAATGGAGACAATCACTCTATTGCAGGAGGAGGGATTTTTAAACCTCTATCAATGATTATGTATTTGTCCATTGTACCCCAACCAAATATTCTCATTTTTATCAGGAACAGATACTGGGTATTGAAAATAAGGTGGCTTGGCTCTTTTCCTGTCATTTGGTTCTCTATGATGACAGGGAACTACGATTGTCACGAGATTTCCTGCTTCATGGTTCACATAAGAGAAACGACAATTTAATATTGGAACAGTTCAAGATTCCTTTTTTTTTTTTTTTGCAGTCTGTGTTTAATGGATTTCTTTTAATCTGGTTGCTGCTTTCTCAAACTTGGATATTACGACTTGTTTCTGCTTAATTTTGGCATAGTTTCTTCTGTTGGCAGCAGTTGGCATCTGTTGTGCATTTGGTTTTAACATAAGTGGCTCCTATTTTCAGGGTAAGGATAAAACTGCCGAAGAGAGGAGGATTGCCATTTGCATTTTTGACGATGTCGCAGAACAATGTCGAGAAGCAGCTCTTAAGTATGCCCCCTTGAAATGATTAAACTAAAATTAGGCGTTTCAGTTATCTTGCCTTCACTATATTTATTCTTGTTGATTGAACAGATACTATGACACCTACCTTCCATTTCTATTGGAAGCTTGCAATGATGAAAGCCCTGATGTCCGACAGGTTTTCCCTGGAACCACTGCTTCGTGGAGCTTTTTTTTTTTTTTTTTTTTTTTCCTCCTAATATTTCATGGATCACATTCAAGTTTATTTTTTATCAGTAATTCATGAGTTTTTTTTTTTTTTTTCAGGCTGCTGTTTATGGAATTGGTGTTTGTGCAGAGTTTGGCGGATCTGCATTTAAACCTCTTGTAGGAGGTATCTTGCTTTTCCTCTGTGCATATGCCTTCAAGGAAATCCTCCCTTTAAATAAGTTTAAACATCATGTTTTTTTTTTTTTTTTTTTTACTGGCTTTTCACAGAGGCCCTTTCAAGGCTAAATTTTGTTATAAGGCAGCCCAATGCACTACATTCAGATAATATAATGGCATATGACAATGCTGTCTCAGCTCTGGGGAAAATATGCCATTTCCATCGGGACAGTATAGATGCTGCTCAGGTACATTCCTATCTGTGCTTTCAGCCTTCAGCCTTCTGTTTTATATTGCATATTGTATCTGGTGTTAACCTCCAAATAGAGTTTTCTTTTCGAAGAACTTCCATATCATCTGGTAATTTTCATTACTGAAGGATAATAGATGCTTCTGCACCTTTTTGGCATGGTAAATCTAATCAGTAAATCCTCATTATCAGACTCAGTGTGAATGTATTCCAGATATCGGCGATTTTATTGATAATATCGCTGATATTATCAGTATCGCCAGCCGGGTGATACCGAAACTCCCGTAAAATGGATTATTTCCAGATATTGGCAATATTATCGTTGATATCGCCATTGCATCGAAGGACAAGCATTGGTGGGTTAGATCTTCGAAGGTCCTTTTCAAGGAAAAAACCTATCTTTCTTTAGATTTGAGCTTCGATTTCAATTCAAAACCATGTCCATGCATAATACTCATGCGTTGACATGGATTTGCGTTGAAAATCTCAAGCTTTGGGGCCGAAATTGGTGAATCCTACTTCCATTTTCTCCCCTAAGATCACTAATTGTTGGCCTCAATCTTAGTATGTTGATGAGAGTTGGTCAATCTATTGATTCATGGAGAGTTTTTGATTTTTCAAAAAATAATTCTTTTTAATTATTTAATATTTTGAAAAATAATAAAAAATCTTTTTTATTTGGAAAAAAATAATTTCAACCTATGTTTCTTAGACATTTGTTCTCTTGTTTCTTTTTTACTTTTTCATTTATAGTTGTATGTTGATGATTAAGGTGTCAATTACTCGACAAATATACTACATTTTCAATATTTTAGAAATATGATATATATATATATATATATATATTATATATATATATATATATATATATATATATATTCATCGCAATAAATATTTTCTCTACAGATGTATGGTTTCATCATACAATGGATGATTGTATGTGTGCATTTTTTGAGGGATGGATGCATGTATGTATGGGTGGATGGATACTTTCTATGTGTATCTATGTGTGTATGCATGGATGGATGGATGGATCATTTATGTGTGTATGTATGCATGGATGGATGTATTGGTGTATATGCATGTATGCATGCAAGGATGTATTGAAGGATGGATAAACATCTATGAATGTATGGTTCTTTTTTGCATTTTTAAAATTCCCACTGATTTTTTACAACAATACATGCTTTAGGGCCCTATTAAATGGAAACATATTATGCAATGTTTTTTTTTTTTAATTTTTAAAAAAAATTTTTTTAAAATTTTTTTTTTTTTAATTTTATAAATTCGAGTGGGGGAATATCATCGATAACCCTTTTTTAGTATGAGAATATTTTAGAAAAATACACTTAACGGAGCGAGACAAGTGTTTATCCCAACTGCACCCAAATATTTGAGCAAAGTACAACCGAACACTTCAGGAGGAAAAGGAAAAGCTGGTTGATCAGGAAACAATATAGAGAATAGTGTTTTGACATCTAAAACCGATGAAGACATTCTTTTGATCAAATAACACGTAGTAAGAATTGCATCACCGTATTAGCATCACCGTATTTAGCATCACCTGGAGTTTCATTGAAAGATTCCACTTTTTTCCCTCAGTGATGCATTTCCTGGTATCGGTGATGATATTGGCAGTATACATGTTTCTGAATCGCCAGTCAGTGGTACATGTAACGAAATTGATACTATGAACACCCAGTATGATTTTAGCTCCTTTTGCCATAGGTTGGAGTTTGAGTTGATAGGATAAACCCAAAATGACCATATCAGTTATCATTTTATTGTTTCTTATATTACCTGATTATTGAGTGACCTTAACATTTACCACAGTAATAAAATGCAATCGGTTTGATGTGAGGATTGCCATATTTTACTCATTCAGTAAAAAAATGCAATCGGTTTGATGTGAGGATTGCCATATTTTACTCGTTCAGTAATAAAATGCAATCGGTTTGATGTGAGGATTGCCATATTTTACTTGTTCAGTAATAAAATGCAATCAGTTTGATGTGAGGATTGCCATATTTTACCTGTTCTGTCTAGCCAACAAAATTCCGAAATTTGGTGATCTCTCTCTCTCTCTCTCTCTCTCTCTCTATCTCCTCTTCTCTTCTGCGTTAATCCATCCGCATGATTAAAGGCTCGGTTCAAACCCGCCTGGTTAAGGGTTTTTTTTTTTTTTTCCTTTAATTTTTTTATTTATTAAATTTTTATGACATTCACCTCCATGAATTCTGTGGATGCTACTGTGTGAGGCTGGGCTCTTCTAACTTGAAGCCACATATACATCCTATGAATGCTTGTTGTATGCTATAAATCTTCGATGGGCCAGAGAATGTGCCAGTTGCCACAACTGATTCATGAAAATTATCAGAAACTTGTATCCTTTGGTGTTAGAAGGAATTTATATGTCAAGTTTCTAAGAATTTAATGATAAAGGGCTTGTTACTTTTTTATGAGATAATGTAATGTTGAAGGGTATGAAGCACATTTCCTTTGAAATAAAGTAGCTGACCATAGGGTTTATTTCGGTGTGGAATCCCTGGAAATTGGGATTAAGCCTAATGCTCAAGGTGTCCGTAACGGCCACCGTTGTTACTGTTACGATATGGGCCGTAACGGCATTATTATTATTGAAAAAACCCATTACGGGGCCATTACGGTCCGTTACAGACTGTTACAGGCAGTTTTTCCTGTAACAGGTGTTATGGCTGTTTCGACCCAGCAACGCGTAATGGTTATGGCTGTTACCGTTATGTGGCTGTTACGGCCGTTACATAACCGTTTTTGTATACCTTGATACTGATTTTGCAGGCCTCACCCCCTGCATGTCAGTTTCACGTTGCTAAAGCGGTGATGTAGCGTCTTCTGCCTAATCACAAGTATTGACATTTTAGAGACAATTTATTAGTGCATACACGTTAAGGGTAGGATTAGAGTATAGAATCAAGAGACAATTCTGGGAGGACATGGATGGAATAATGCAAGAAATTCCAAACAGAGAGAGGATATTTATAGGAGGAGACTTAAGTAGTTGTGTCGGAAAAGAAAATAGAGGATATGAGAGGGTATATGGAGGATATGGTTTTGGAAGACGAAATGAGATGGAGGATGCATTCTTGACTTCGCTATGGCATACAATCTAGCTCTAGCAAACGCTTTAAAAAAAAAAAAGAGATGAACATTTTCTAACTTTTACAAGTAGATCCTAACAAGGCAAATAGTTTTTTTAATTTTTTAATTTTTTTTTTCTTTTCTGTTCTATACTTAGGAAAACAATAATCAATATGTGAGGATTGCAAGGTTATACTGGGAGAGTTTGGCTGCACAACATAGGTTACTGGTTATGGATGTTTACATTAATATATGGAAGAAAGGGAGTGAAATTAATTGGTGTTCAAAAACTAGATGGTGGAATTTAAAAGGGGAGGAAACAATGTTATTTAGAAATAAACTGATGGAATAAGGAAAGTTGAATATCGAGGAAGAAGGGGAATGAGATGATGGTGCATTAGGAAAGTGGGAAAAGGTGTTTTAGAAGTATTTAGAGGGGAAAGACAATCATATAAGGAAACTTGGTGGTGAAACGATGATGTACAAAAGCTATTAACAAGCAAAAAGATTGCTAAGAAATTATGAAAATTTTGAATAATATAAAAAATACCAAAAAGATTGCTAAGAAAGTAGTGAGTGGGGCTAACCTTAAGGCTTTTGATAATCTTAGATTGAGGACCTTTTATATATATATATATATCAAATGAAAGATTAGATTGAGGACAAGTTAAGGTGAGAAAGATGTCTTCAAACTTGCAAAAGTGAGAGAGACGAAGGGTAGGGACCTAGATCATGTTAGATCCATTAAGAGCAACGACTAGAGTGTACTAGTCAAGGATAATGAGATCAATGATAGGTGGAGAAGCTATTTTCAGAACTTCTGAAATGACAATCACTCAGAAGGAACCATAAATGACATCGGAGACCATCCACACTTTCTTAGGATTGGGATATTTGAAGTGAAAGAAGTTGATAAAGAGGAAAACAAGATATAAAACCAGACATGCTTTATGGCACAAAATGTTGGACAGTTAAGGAACAACATGTTCATAGGATGAGTGTAGCTGAAATGAGGATGTTGAGTTAGAAGTGGCAAGAAGAGGAAGGAAAGAACTAGAAAGGAATGCATTCGAGGGAACTTAGGAGTACCACCAATAGGTAATAAGGTGAGGGAAAGTATACCTAAATGGTTTGGTCATGTGCAATGGAGACCAAGAACTGTGCGGGCTAGGAGTGAGTTGGTACAAGTTGAAGGCTGTAAGAGGGCATGGGGAAGGCCCAAAAGGACGAGGGTGGTGACAGTAAGAATACTTGATGACCTATGGTCTAACTGAAGTCATGGCCCTTGATAGAATGGAACGGTAGAATAGGATTCATGTAGCTGACCCCAATTAGTTGGTATAAGGCTTAGACGATGATGATTGAAGTTCATGGGAATTGTTACCATTTTTTTTTTTTTTTTAAAAATCGGTAATGAAAGGCTTTTTTAAAAGAAAAATATGACCAATGGATAGATACAGCCCCTGGACTAGGACAAGGAAAGGCACCCAAAGCCTCCACCCACAAGCAAACAAGATGACAATTATGCCTGAGATCGAAACACCAATACTATTGAAGGTGCAGTTGTTCCATCTCTTTCCATGTGGCCCATAGGATAGCCGCAAAACAGAGCTCCCAATGGATTTTGCGCTTCCTGCTAAGAGAATGCTGTCTCCAAGTGTCAACTAATTACTGGATAAAGCACGGCATCTTCCAAATCACCATAAATTGCTGCAAACACCACCCCAAATTACTCCAATATGAGACATGCTGAAGAAGAAAAGAAAAAGGTGAACATGCTGAAAATTGTGATCAAGTGGAAGAAAGTGCCACTTATCCGACATGGAGGGTAGCGAACAAACACTCTTTTGCTCAAATAGTGCATTGATGATAAAGGACGATTATTCTTCTGACGTTGGCATGTTTGTTATTTTCTGTGACAATGTGAAATTGATTGTTTTTGCATGTCAGTATTTTTTTGAACATTTCTCGCTTATCCTCATCAGTACAAAGATGGTTAACACTTTTTCTCTTGTTTGGCAGGTTGTTCCTGCTTGGTTAAGCTGTTTGCCAATTAAAGGTGATTTAATTGAGGCTAAAATTGTGCATGACCAACTTTGCTCAATGGTGGAAAGGTATGGACTTGGGAACTTTTAGCGTACTTCTGGCATGTATCATGAACCTTATTGACCAATACTTGTTCTGTTATCCGTTTCTTTTCTTTTCTTTTAGTGGCATAATGTATTGAGTGATTCAAGTTCAATATGTATTGACCATTAAGTGGAGCTTTTGTTGTTAATATTTGCAGGTCGGACATGGAGCTTTTGGGCCCTAACAACCGATATCTTCCTAAAATTGTTGCCGTCTTTGCCGAGGTAAATCTTGTTTTTGGACCACCTATATTTGGTTCCCAAACCTTTCACCGTGGAGATTATTTCTTTCTTACCTCTCGCTGAATAACAAGCAATAATGGCTGGCTGAGATATTTTTGGGAAATTAAGGGGGGATTACATATTCTTCGGGACTTGAATTGTATCCAACTAATGTGGGGAATTTCTATGTATTCCACCATTCTCCACAATCATGGTTCTTTTTCTGTCGTTGACATAGAAAGGGCTTTTTTACTGAGGAGCTTAGTGATTATCCCATAAGTCTCTTGGCCTCTATATTTTTCTTTTATATTTGTGGGGTAGGTAATTAATTGCACCATGCTGATTTGCGGTGGTTTTTGGAACTCCTGAATGGAAATCAAGTTGCCGCTCTCTAGTACAATTTGCTTTTTGTTGTTGTTGTTGTTGTTGTTGTTGGAGCTCTTGAATAGAAATGAAGTTGTCACACTCTATACCTCTTTATTAGTGAAGATCCATAGAGACAGCATGGGAGACATCAAAACCTTCTGTCCTTCATCTTACATTCTTAAGAACTATTAAGACTCTTGCATACCCGTCACTGACAGGTGAAAACAGAATTAGCACTCTATGCTGTCTCAGATGGATAGACTGAGTTGTTAAAATCTAAGTATTGGTGTGGTGATATGGTGAATTCACTGAAGTCAATCAATGTTCTCGATGCAGGTTCTATGTGCAGGAAAGGAACTGGCGACAGAGCAAACAGCGAGCCGGATGATTAATCTTCTGAGGCAGCTTCAGCAGACATTGTCGCCTGCTGACCTTGCCTCAACCTTGTCTTCCTTGCATCCCCAGCAGCAGCTCACTTTGCAATCTATCCTCTCCTAATGATCTCGTCATGGAGCGGTTGGTCCTCAGTCAATTTCTGTTCTGTTTGATTATTGATTCTTTATGTGTATCCATTCCTTGCTTGAATTTCCTGCAATTTGGTTGTCAAGAGTGAAAGCTTAGCGGGATTGAAGGTTTGGTTTCCGTGTAGAGTGTATATTACGAGTTTGAAGCTTATTTATTATCTCCGCCACGTTTGGGAGAGTACAGAAAAGAGTGGCAGGTTTTGGTGTTGGCTTTTTTCTAGGTTATTGGTGTTAGTGGGGCGGGAGAATAGTCAAGTGTGAGGCAATTCTTGTCACAGTTTTGGGGGTTGAATTTTTTGTATCTTGTTTTTCTTTTCCCCCTTTCTTTCATGGAAGGGAGAGAGGGACCTCGAGTTGTGAACTTGTATGCTTGCATAAAAATGTCAAAAAAAGAGGTTTGGTTGAAGGGAAATGTCAAAAGACTCTATCTCTCTCTCTCTCTCTCTCTCTCTCTAGTAAAGCCGTCTCTCTACAGGACATCATGTGCGGTGATGGTGGAAACAAGAGTTGATGGTCACATGTGCATTAGGATTAACTTAAAAAAAGGTATTTTTACTGCAAAATTTCAATTTTACCAAATAATGCCTCCATGATCTGAATTTACAGGGTGGTGATTCTTGGTGAATGAAATTACTAAAATGTCCCCATATATTTTATTTTTCTTTTAAAAAGTGATAAAGTTGAAAGTTGTGGGGTCCACATGGTATGCATATTACATCCAACCCGTCCAACATATGTACCCCATCATGATGATTATTCGGAATGAAAAATCTGGTCAATCAAATCATCAAATGGGGCTACATGTGAATTTGAATGTTTTTGGGCGGTGTATATTATATTCTATGGTGTGGTACGTCCACCTTGTTGGATCTACCAAAATGTTCATTTGTTTGATCTTCATGACAGGATTCATCTGTTGGATGCCATACATGTTTTTTTTTTAAAATAATGAGGGCAATTTTGTAATTTCATCCCCCAATGGTCACTCCACGATGTATTATTTCACATGTTTTTCTTTTTTTCAATTAAAATTTAAATTCTTGGAGGCATTATTTCATTAAAATTCATAGGTTTTATTTTTTAAAATGTAAATCATGTCCTGATGCCAATTTATGTGTGAACCCGATCAATACATCACCTGCCATATTTAAGGTTCTTTCGGCTCTACCATATCATTCTTATGTAGCTGATAGGTTGGAAGTGTTGCCTGCTATTCTTTGATGGGAGATGATACGGTGGGGCCGGAATAAAACAAATATGGTGGATCTGTATCTTCATGGCATGGATTGTCATGTTTCTAAAACCACTCCTATTAGATAGACAATCCTATCCATTGTATCTGTGGAAAACAAAAAGAGTAATGGATAAGTTCTCTTCTTTAACTCTTCTTATTTTTTAGAATGGCCAACTTGATGCACGCTTGGTATTTTTATTATGTCCGAATGTGCACCATTTGGTGTTTGGTTTGGCTAATGTAGCGGCAACCGATGGTACGCTCTACCATCCTACCTTTATAGTGGTAGCGGCCAAATGTGGGGCCCATATGTTGTATTCACTCAATCCAATCCAGCCATCGGATAGACCACCTCAACAATCCCCAACTCCCCAATACTCAGCCAGATTGAAAACTGAAATGCGCCACAGCAAACAAAACATGCCCACCCTTGAATTTCATAGAGGCACGCCTCGACTTTTTGCTAACCCTTCATCTGGACTGGATGGTCTTAATGGACTGGATTCTATATATATGACACGGTGGGCCCTCCAATTTAATCAACAGTGGGCGTTCCTCCTCAACACGTTCCGTCTGCTATGACCAACCTCTGTTTTGGATATGGCTGATTACTGGGGCCCGGAGAATTTTTGAGGTGATGTATCTGATGGATGGGATGAATTCTGTGAACGGATCGTTGGGCCCACATCCGGCCCTTACCACCATAAAGTTACGGTGATGCTGGTACCAGGAGCGGATTAGGGGATTGATTTTAGGTGTTACATGGGTAACACGTTAGTGTGTGTTACCTTTTGTGGGGGCCCACCTTGATGATGTGTTCTATATCCATGTCGTCCATCCGTTTCTCCAGCCCATTTTAGTATGTTGTCCCCAAAATTAAGAAGATCCAAATCTCAGGTGGAGCACACCATGGGAAACAGTGGTGATTGACTGCCTCACCATTAAAAATTCCAGAGATCTATCATAAGGTTTTTGTAATGTTTATTCGTCATCCAACCTGTTGATAATTTCGAGAAGACCTGGATGAAGGGAAAAATACAAAGATCAGTTTGATCCAAAACTTTGTTGGCCCACAAAGGGTGTTTAATTGTCATTCATCACTGTTTCTAGTGGTATGGTCCACCTGAGATTCGGATCTTCTTAAGGTTTTGGATAGAATCCTAAAATGAGATAGAAAAACAGATAGACGGCATGGATATACAACAAATACATCCAGATGGGCACCACACCCACTAAGGTGTTACTCGGTACCGCTGGAGTGCGCTCGTTGACAATATGATCGGAACCCGCGTCGGTTGCTCAAAGATACTGAAATGCTACAATAGGGATAATGCCATGGTCCATGATGGTTAAGACAGGTTACCTACCCAAAAAAAAAAAAAAAAGGAAAAAAAAAGAAGAAATAAAGTAAATATAAATTAATAGAAGAAATAAAGGAGGTTCATGCATATGGGACATGCCTGGTTGATTGGTTTTTGCTACTTGTGGTGGTCCCTACAACATGATGCCATGCCTCTTTAGGGTTGTACGGCAATCGATGCATGTACCAATATTTTTACTACTGTTAAGGGATACAAAATCAATATTAAAGGAAATGATCATGTGTGATGGTTGGTACATGTGAATAGAACGGGTGCCTGCATCAAGCTATCCTAACTGATTTAAATGGGCCCAGTCCAATTTTCAGACACCATTTAAGAAATCAGATCGGGTTCAGGTCCACCCAGTTGCACCTGGTTAAGAAAAAATGGGGATCCAACTAATTTTAATACTATGAAGGTGGGGTAGCTTGACTCCCGCTCCTTCCTCTTCGGTTTGACAACGGGGTGGGTTCTACACCCACCCCTCCTCAAAACCTTCCATCTTGTGGGACATAGACCCAATTTTTAACGACTATATTTTTTTTAAAATTTAAAATTTTATTTTTATTTTTGAATTAGTGAGAGAGAGATGTTGATCCTCTTATCCCTCTCGTATCCCTCGCTTCTCACCCTCTCTCTCTCTCTCTCTCTAACGAACTCTCCTTAAGGAAAGAGACGTGAGAGGAAGTGAGAGTCCTATCGTAAATCAAGTAAAATCCTATGTCTCGGAGAGAGAGAGAGAGAGAGAGAGAGAGAGAGAGAGAGAGAGAGAGAGAGAGAGAGAGAGAGAGAGAGAGAGAGAGAGAGAGAGAGAGAGAGAGACCTTTAAAGGTTCGGGCAAGTTAGTGTTATGTCATCCACCATCTTTCTTTTCTTGCAGTTTAATTATGGTTATACAAACTTAACGCGATTGAGGTTTTAGCTTAGCCATATGTCCATTGTGCGCACGTACAAAAATTAAGTAGAAAGATGCCGCCTGTGCACAGAAGGTTGGCTCTTATCATAATGGACGACAATTGATTCGATCTATACGCTCCATGGGATTTTCGAGGCTGAGATATGCAGAGATCTCACGAATCGGACCAATTTGATTATCCAATGGACTGCATTGATCAATAGTGGACTAAGAATCTTTCCTTTATTTTAATAATGTAAGTAAATTGCTACCAGATTGATACAATGAACGATTCAGATTAACCATCCATCCATTGTATTGAAGTAATTGGAATTTATATAAGGAATGTACAACTCCCTGCGTAAGTGTTCTTGTGACTTGGTGCAGAGAACCAACTGGACTATTCTAAGACATGTGATTAGATCCACACCGTTAAATAAATTTCTAAGATATGAATCTATTAGAACCTTAAATTTCATATCAATCAGACCATTATATGGGACAATGAATCATGTAATGATCTATCATATCGGAACAGTGGATGATTGATATCCAATCTGATGTAGACCGTTTATCAAATTTTGGGTATCAGACTATGTTGTTGTCCAGGGTTTAATGATTGATCTGACCGTCTGGTGGGCTGCACTGATCAATCATGTTGATTATTAGAATCGTATTATTTTTAATAAAATGATTTATGGGTGGTTCAGATCAGGTTGTTCAACGGTCATCCCTTCTAATTGAACAAAAGACGATTAGTGGTTGGTTTACATCCATTCGTCAAGTTTAAGTGGACCCTAAATCATTAGAATAGATGGATCCCCAATTATCCGATTAAATATGACACAAACTGATCAAATTTGGAATCTTTCGATTCGATCTTCAATCGGAAGTCGATGGATCGAAAATATTGAAAACTATACAGAGAATAAAACCCTAATCTTCTGATTTTATTGATTGGTGGTCGATTCGACCAATAGACCTTCGTTTGGGTTGAATCCAAAGGAATTTAAGTTGACAGCAAGCAATCCTTCTTGTGGACCCTACACTGGGAGATTGGTCAATCAAAGGTGGGCCCCACCATGTTAATTAATATGTTCAGTACTTGATTTTATTTACATAATTAATAAGGAGTTCTAATTCAATCAAATGCACACATTTTAAGAAATTATTTTCACAAAAAATCAGGTAAATTCCCATTAGAATTAAAGTAGTTTGCTCGATTAATATGTTTGTATGTTTACTCTAATATTACTGTTATGTTCTCTTGCTTGATTTGATTGGATGTATGATGTGATTTTTATATTAATGTAGAAGTAATGATGATTACATTCATGGTTTGATTTAATGTGTTGATGATCTAATTTACTGTATTAATGCAACTCATAATCTGATTTTCTACATGGATGTAACTTATGAATTAATTGTTGTAATGACGTTATCGGATATTATGAAAATTGTGTTGATTCTAATTTGAGAATCAAAATAATATATAAAATTCATGGTTCGCGATTTGATACTATAATTATACATCTATCTTTTGCATGTCCAATATGTGCCTAAATTTCTAAGGGACCTTCCTGTATGGTATACCTGATAGAATCGTTATCGGATGCCCACCATACTAGTGGAAGCCTACTCAAGTAATAAATGTGAGTCTTACCAATGCCTACATAGTGGTAGAAGCCTGGTAAGGGACATATACGGGTTGATGGGTTTCCAACTGAAACAAGTGGATGATTTCTCATTTGATGCATTCACACATTTATGCATTTGCACAACATTCACATTCTATATTTATATTGTTATATGTTTTTTGTTGCTCTATTTTAATTTGATGCGATAAACCATGTCGAGAATTCTCACTAGAAAAGGACCATTGGCTCAAGAACATGAGGACGTGGTCGAGTTAGGGAAGAACCAACGGGACACGTGGCCTTATCTGTCAGATGAAGAACTAGCTGCCTTAGACAGACCATAATCATTCTTTTCATTTTTTCATTTAATATCTTTAGAATTTTATTGATCAATTGAAATACGTAAACGCTTTAGACTTGCTACAACTTTGATGTTGGACAAAAGTGGAGGAAACTAGAATTAAAACCATTTTGAGTATATGTTCATGAGAATGAAAGAGAACTATCCAGAATAAAGCTGAAAGTTTTGTATGTGATTGCATTGGCATGAGGCCTTGGCCTTTTTTTCATATGCTGTTTTTATAGGTTTTAAGAAGTGGTAGCCATATCTTGTCATGAGAAGTAACAACCTTTCCAGTAGCATCTTTTATCTAGATATGGAATCCTCCAGGCACTATGCTACCATGAGTGATGATCTTTCTAACTTGGGCGGCTTCCTATCATTTGCTTTGATTTTTGGTGGCTTCTCTAAAAGGTTCTTGGTGTTCTCCATAAATATCTCTTTAAATTAGAGTCTTGGAATAGTCATGCCATGCGTAATTGCTTAAACGAGAGTCCAACAATGGCATGTCTCTGTTAAATCTTTCTATATACACTAGAGGTCGAACTTACCTTGTGTTTGTTGGTCATGTGTCATAAAATAGATGGAGTCGGGATCCTTTGTTATCTGGTCAACAGAGATTTCCTATTACCCTAATGGTTAGGCGTCCGAACTTATTTTATTTTATTTTATTTTATTCATAAGGATGATGTGGACCAATGAGAATTAGGGTATAAGGAAATCTCTATTGACCAGATAACAGAGTATCCAGACTCATGCCTATTAGGTTCTGACCGTGTGTACGTCTCTAAGCATCTGGCCTTCTTGGGAGAGACATGTCCCCAACAAATAGGTATCTATGACATTTTCCTAGTACGAGTACGTTTATCTTTTGCTTCTTAATGAGTGTGCCAACATGTGACGGCTTCTCATTTGTTGATCTAAGCTGTCTAAGGACAGATGCAAACTCTAATACCGACAATAAGATTTCCGCTTCTTACCGTCGGTATTAGAGTTTACATCTGTCCTTATAACCCATTAAAACTTTTGTAACCCATTAATGGACAATCACCACCTTTTCCTATGGTATGATCCACCTGAGAATTTGATCTATTTCATTTTTGGGCTCATGCCCCAAAACAATCAAAAGACTGATGGACAGAGTGGATATAGAATACATACATCAATGTGGGCCCATGGTGAGGGCCATACTGTCTTGGGCGAGGTCAGGGCTGCACCCAATCGGCTCCCTCCAAGCCAAGGCCTAAATACTCAATGGGTCTCACTTAATCCATCTTGCCCGCTCATTTTATGGCATGAGGTCTAGGAAACAATGGTGATTAAACAAACACCATTGAAAACTTTTTAAATGCCCAACGTAATGTTTATTTGCCATCCACCCCGTTGATAAGGTCATACAAACCCGGATGAAGGGAAGAAATAAATATCAACTTCATCCAAGACTTTTGTGGCCCACGATAAGTTTTTAATTGTCAATCACCTCCGCTTCCTGTTGTGTGGTCCACCTAAGATTTGGATTTGACCTTAAAAAAAGCTTTCAAAACGTATGAACAACATAGATATACATTAAATGTTGATGGGGTCGTGATTTATCTGCTTATCCACGCCGTCCATCCCTTTTCTCCCCCCCCCCCCCCCCCCCCCCCCAATCTGCCTGTTCGTGGCTAGAGACTGACCGGGGAAAGACGAAATCCGCGTCCGGGCCGCACCTAACCCGCTCCCGTGTAAAAGCAAAAAAAGTTAAAATAGTAGGGGATGATAAATTCTCGCTCTGAGGAATTGGCTTGCTTGAAATAGTCATGGATTCCTACAACGAAGTCTCCGTGAGAGAGGTTTTAAAACAAGGGACCAGATGTTTAGTGAGCGAGCGTGGTAAGTAAACTCTAAGAGGCCCATTAGGATGTATGTATTTTATCTAAGCCGTCCGTACGTTTCTCCAGATCATTTTAGGGCATGAGCCCAAAATTGGAGCATATTCAAAGCTAAAGTGGACCACACGAGATGAAACAGTGGGAATTCAATGCCTACCATTGAAAACTTATTGTGGGCCACAGAATTTTAGGATGATGCTGATATTTCTAGTTTACCTTCATCCATGTCTATTTGACCTTATGAACTGATTGGATGACAAATAAACATCACTGTAGCCTCTTGGAAGGTTTCAACGGTGGACGTCATTACCTCCACTGTTTTCTGTGGTGTAGTCCACTTGAGATTTAAATATGTTTCAATTTTGGGCTCACCCATAAAATGATTTATAAAACAGATGGACGGTGTGGATAACACACATACATCACGGTGGGCCCCACAGAGAGCGTGGTAAGTTATTCACTACACAATCCGCGCCCTAAAAAAAAGACCCTATGTGTGTTTTGATTCATGTGAAAGTCTCTATGCTTTCTAAAAAGAGGCATCTTACTAATCTATTCATGTGACATTTGGTACCTTTTCATCATTGTACCATGACCCCACGGTTAAGTAATCCATTTTTATTCATTTATAATAAAGAAGCACGATTTCTCACCCATCTTTCAATATATACATACACCTTTTTTCTAGTTTTAGTAGTAAAATGGTACAGAGCTGTACCATTAGAATACAAGTAGTAGGGGAAAGAGATGGTGGGTGTAAGCATCGTTTGTATTATAATAATAATACAAGGGATAAAGAAAGAGTTTTGGTGATGTGAGGAGAGGTTGGCATCAACGTTCCAACAAACGCTCCGTGCACGTCATTCCTCTACCATCTCTTCCCTTGGCCCACTACTCTCTGATGCATCCACCTCGTCGGCTAGCGTCGATTCCTCACTTGCTGCCAAGTGGCAAGCCTGCATGCTTCGATGGTCATCCCATCTTGCGTTGACCCAGCAAGAAAAGAGACAAAGACTAAGGCAAAAGGATATTACTTAAAAAAATCTTCTTGTCGGGGTTTTACATTCCCTTAATAACCTTATTCTTCTTAGAATGACATCCATGTCCTCGAAAAAGTTAAATAGTAGGGTCAAATGATAATTAAAAAATAATAATAATAATTTAAATGCTAAAAACTTTAGTTCTAAATCATAATTTTGAAATAATTTTAGAGCCTATTTGGATACCACCAAGTAAGTTACTTTTTCTACTTACAACATTAGGTAACTTATTTGAAATAAGTAAGTTTGGTTTAAGATCAATTATAAGTAGCTTTTTTTTCTTAAAGATACTTAATGACTTCTCAACTTAATAAGTTGAAACCAAAATAAATTACTTAATGATTTTATCTTTATTAATTTAATATTGTCCTAATGCCCTCTTAGAGATATTTTAGTTAAAATGAAAAGAAATTTTAATGCTCCGCCACTTTCAACATTCAACCTTCAATGTTAAGTGAAGGAGAGCTGAAAGAATACTATATTTTCAACGAAAATTAATTTAAGCATTTAATAAGTTAGACCGGTCAAAAGATACAAATCAACAAAAACCATTGAAAATATCAAATTTTAATGATAATTGCTAAAAATAAGTTTTATCAAACCATTTGCACCCTGAGTATGTGGGTTGGGACCAAAGCCCAAATGTCTAATCATCATTACATGGGTTGGGTCCACAGCCAATGCCGAGCCCATGAATATATGGGTTTGGTTGAAGTCCAAATCCGCGAAGTGAATCCTGACCGAACTTATTAATCTCTGAGTTGGGTTTGGGTCGGGTCTAAGTTGAGTTGTTCTAACTTCTAATTGTTCATTTGATATGGACTCCTATCAAGCACGTTATTACATTTTCTTTAATGTATGTTTTTAGTTATCAGTTAATGTTACTTACCTAGACTGTATTTGGGCTGAATCTGGATGTACTTTTGGATTGTCCAAAGTAGATCCATTTGACAGTTTGTCAGGGCCAGTCAAGTGACGGCAACTTCGAGACGTATCTGTCCCAACCCATTTGATAATCAGGCCTTGGTTTGGTCCGAAAGCCGACCAATGGATCCAATTTCAAATCTAAACCCTTTTTTAAGTTGCATGAGCCGTTGGGTGGACGTAATCCATTTGCACCCCTAGTTGTTTTCCGGGTTAAAAAATTAAAAGGAGCTTACAAAGAACACAAAGATACAAGAGACATTTTATTAGAAGCTGAGAAGGATGTGCTTGCCACTACGCTTGAAATGTCCATGCAATAAAATAAGAGAAACAAAACATAGAAAAGAGGAACGTTTAGAAAAAAAAAAAAGTCCCTTGAAATGACTGAGTATTGGTATATCAAAGGGTCTATGGGAAACTCAGTCATCCTTAAAACGAAAAAATTCCCATTAGCAATGAGACAAGAACATCAAGACAACCCTCCCACTATCATCCCATCTATTCAATCTTCCCTCTATGTCTCTCCACTCTTTTAAATCAACCCCATCTCTCTCTCCTGTCCCATAACAAATTCTCTCAATCCCAACTTCAATGGAACTCCAATTCCAACAGCGGCAACAACAGCAACAACAACAACAGCAACAACAACCACCCCAACAAGAGATATTAGTTGGTAAAGGCAGCAAATTCAGGGGAAGAAGCAAAAGCCACGGCAGCAGCAACAACAAGTTTGTTGGTGTGAGGCAGAGGCCATCTGGGAGATGGGTGGCTGAGATCAAGGACACAACACAAAAGATAAGGATGTGGCTTGGCACCTTCGAGACCGCTGAAGAAGCCGCGCGGGCTTACGACGAAGCCGCCTGCCTTCTTCGTGGGTCCAACACTCGCACCAACTTCATCACCCAAGTCTCCTCCAATTCGCCACTTGCTTCTCGCATTCGCAAT
Organism: Magnolia officinalis; assembly: GCA_021015155.1. NCBI lineage: Eukaryota > Viridiplantae > Streptophyta > Magnoliopsida > Magnoliales > Magnoliaceae > Magnolia > Magnolia officinalis. Next base: position 8,372,844 of record JAJHSJ010000001.1, on the reverse strand, counting down.
CTCCTCAATCACAAAAAACACCAAAAACAACAATCCCCCACTCCCACTACCACTTCTGGTACTAGTACTAATACTACTACTACCACTAGCAGTAGTGGTACAAGTTCTAGTATAAGCAGGACTCTTTCTCATGACACGAATGAAATGACCCAATTCTCTGATAATGATTATAGACCTGATTTGAGTAATTGCAGTGAAGAATTTGATTTGGGTTCTTCACGGTCTGATCTATCGTGGGTCCTTGAACCTGGGCTTGATCGGTTTCCATTCGCCCCAGACGCTTTGGACTTGCCGAAGCAAACGTTCTTGCCGGAGAACGTGGATTCGGAGACGGCAGAATTCGAGCGTATGAAGGTGGAGAGACAGATATCGGCATCGCTGTATGCGATCCATGGTGTTCATGAGTACTTGGAGACTGTCCATGATCCTACAACAGAGGCGTTTTGGGACCTACCACCTCTGTGCCAGTTGTTCTGCCAAACCTGATGGTTTGATCATCATCTCTTCCTTTTTTTTTTTTTTTTTTTTGAATCTCCTCTTCCTTTCTTTTCTCTCTTTGCATTGAGAAAGCTGAAGGAGAAGATGTTTTAATTCCAATAACTAGATTTAGAGGGATAGATTGGGTTATACTGTCAATTGAATCTATTTGCAATATCCTGTCAATTGCTTCTTTGAATTTTTATTTATTTATTATTATTTAAAGGATGATCTGGTGCTCCTAGTTGCATCAGGCCACTGGACAGTACAGTAGATCGATCCGGAACGTACATTATGTTCAGCATGCATTTTTCTACCACACAAAAGATCACAGCGGTCATCGAACGATTCTAACCATCCGATCAAAAGCCTGTAAAATGGACATTTAGTATTATTTAAGTAAAAATAGGCATAATCCACATTTTAATCCATCTATTTCTTGGGTGCCATCATCAATTAATTGTGGTTCTAAAAAATCACCTTTATCTGCAATCCTAGCCATCCCATCCATGGCCTGGAAAACGGATGGATATAAAAGAGAAGATCAACTTACAGATGGATCAGATTATTGATCTCTTGTTTGCCTGGTGGACCAGTAAATGTGTGCTGGACCTAATGGATGGTCCAGATTGATCGATGACCGGATATAACTAGGACTCTATAACTTAGGTGGCTTTAAGAGAGAATCATGTGCTGTCTCTATTGTTATGTTAGTCATGGAGGCGTTCCCCAAAGTCATACAAGTTGGGTAATCGTAACCAACGGCTGAGATCAAAAGGACCAGATACTTCCAATCCAGGGCAAAGATCGTGTGAATAGCTTGATATTTGCTTCATGCCGTATCAAAGATGGGTTTAAAAAATGAACGGTATGGATCCATCACGCTTATGCCACTTGCATATTAGACCCGATCATTTGGATACTAGTTCACCACCAGAACTTAATAATCGCAATCAAAGTCAACGCCCTCTCAATCGCTTTATAATTATACATGCGGGTGTATCTATGAATGGGTAGACATGCATGCCTGCATTTCAAAGTCTACGCCCCTTCATTACATGGATGATAACAAAAGAAAAAAAAAAAAAAGCTCAGTATTTCAACCCTTAGATTAGTCAACTGTTAAGAAGTCTGCAGGGAAAGGAGAGTCGAATGATTGGAGGTTGAAAAAAACATTCCAGTTAAAGAGAAGAAAAATTTCTGGCTTTTCCCAATCTAAGGCAAGGCCCATCCATATAAGCGGTTTATGTCATTTAAAGACGATCCATTGGCTGAAGTCCCTACCTATCCTTACAATGGGAGCGGATTAGATGTTACCCTAACAGTGTGGGGCCCAAATTGATGTATTTGTTGTATATCCAAACCGTCCATCCATTTTTCCATATCATTTTAGAATGCGATCACAAACCTTAAGAAGATGAAGATTTCATTTGTAATTGTACCATACCATCAGAAACAGTGATGAATAATCGTTAAAAACTTTCTGTGGGCCTCGAAAGTTTTTGGATCAATCTGATATTTGTAATTTTCCTACATCCATTTCTTCTTGACATTATCAACAGGTTGGATGGAAAATAAACATTACGAGAACCTTATGATGGGGTCTTTGGAATTTTAATGGTGAGGCACTCAATCACCATTGTTTCGGGTCCTGAAACGGGATGGACAAACGGATGGACTGACTGGATATACAACACATCATCATGGTGGCCCTACAATAAGGGTAACACCTTTTATTTTGGTTAGTTTGTTAGTACACCTACGGTCAGTTCACACTTCACTATGGATGGAAATACCTAATCGGCTCCCTTACAATACGTTGTGCTGTATTCTAGCCGACCTGCACTGAAACGCAGCGAAGTTTTGGTGCCTAGAATACTCCGCACCCATGTGCAACGGTGGCAATGGGAAACGAATTGGCTACTCCCCTGCCGGCTGCCACCGGCCAATGGCTATGGTCGGTGCTCTGTGGACCTCACATGATGTATGTGTCTCATCCATGCCGTCCATTCATAATTTTAGATAATTTTATGATATGAACCCAAAACTGAGGTAGATCAAAATCTCAATTGGGCCACACAGTGTTGAGTGAACTCTCACCGTTAAAAACTTATTGAGCTACTTGAAATATCAAAATCAAGCTGATATGTCTTTATGACCTAATCTACAGGTTGAATGTTAAATAAACATTACAGTGGGCCCTAAGAGGTTTTTAATGGTATACGTTTAATCACTACTGTGGTCCACCTAAGATGTTATCAGCCTCATTCATGTGATAAATTATTAAAATAATGTGTAAAAATGGATGGACAGTGTGGATGAAACACATAGATCATGGTGGGCCCACATAGAACCGACCACTAGCCACCTGGCTAGTGTCCGCGTCCGTGGCAATGGGCTGGGCGCCCGGGCCTCGGGCTTGGGCCTCTGAATTTCTCCCGACACTTGTACCCAGGCCTGATGTAGGGCTGGGCTGGGCTGGGCTGGGCTAGAGCCAATAATAAATGACCCGCCCAGCTCGTTGGCCCAATCCAAGGCCCCATTATAATGGTTTAGAGACAATGGTAACTGATTGACATATATGTGTAGTTTAAATATAATTATTTGGATATAGGTCCTATTTCAGTGATCCAAATAAGGGTTATCATGGACAAATTTCTCCTGGACTGACTGGATATACAACACATTATCATGGTGGCCCTACAATAAGGGTAACACCTTTTTTTTTTTGGTTAGCTTGTTAGTACACCTACGGCCAGTTTCACACTTCACTGTCAGCCACCCCACTATGGATGGAAATACCTAATCCGCTCCCTTACAATACGTTGTGCTGTATTCTAGCCGACCTGCACTGAAACACAGCGAAGTTTTGGTGCCTAGAATACTTCGCACCCATGTGCAACGGTGGCAATGGGAAACGAATTGGCTACTCCTAGAGCTGTACACGAGTCGAGTCGAGTCGAGTATCGCCCTACTCGTACTCGGCTCTTAACGCCCGAGGGCTGCTCGGCCAAGGAGCAGGGACCCCCTGCTCGTACTCTACTCGCCCGAGTACGAGTAATAAACGAGTAGAGTCGAGTTCGAGTTTTCGAGTCGACTCCGAGTACAAGCACACGAGCAATAAAATGGCTGAAAAAAGCCATTGTATGTTAAAGTTCAAATACATTGTTCAGAATCATCCGCTGTCCAGCTTGGACAGCATACACACAAAATGGTGGGCCCAACACAAGAAAATCTACGGACGGACAGGGGCACCGGACACAAAATGGTGGGCCCAACACATAGATTCTGTAATCCATCAAAATCAACATTAGAAAGCAACAGATTCAAAACGAAATTCTTACCTAATGGATGGACAGGGGCATCGGGCAGGCCAGGGACAAGGGCACTGGGCAGGATAGGGACGAGCAGGCGAGCAGCACTGGACAGGCCGTAGGGACAAGCCGCGAGGGGCAGGGAATGAGAGAGAGAGGAGAGAGAGAGAGAGAGAGAGAGAGAGATGAGAGAGAGAGAGAGAGAGAGAAGAGAGAAGAGAGAGGGACGAGCGCTGGAGTCTGGAAGATGGAAAAGAGAGAGAGAGAGAGAGAGAGAGAGAGAGGAGAGAGAGAGGAGAGAGAGAGAGAGAGGAATGGCCGAATGGGTAGGGTAGAAGGGACGAACGCTGGACGATGGGCGGGAGGGAAGGAAAGGGAGGGTTTGGTTTTCGATTTGGGCGGGACGAGTGAAAGTTGAAAGCGACCGAGAAATAGGGCTTTAGTTGTATATATATGGCCCTGGTCGAGTACCGAGTTCGAGCACCGAGTCGAGTTCCGAGTCGAGTACCGAGTCAAGTACTACTTTGCTCGTACTCTACTCGAATTCAAAACGAGTAGGAAAAAACTACTCGTACTCGGCTCTAACACTTGACGAGTCGAGTACGAGTCGAGTATTCCGAGTCGAGTCGAGCGAGTACTCGAGCCTTAGTCTGCTCGTGTACAGCTCTAGCTACTCGCCCCTGCCGGCTGCCACCAGCCAATGGCTAGTGGTTGGTGCTCTATGGACCCAACATGATGTATGTGTCTATTCATGCCGTCCATTCATAATTTTAGATAAATTTATGATATGAACCCAAAACTAAGGTAGATCAAAATCTTAATTGGGCCACACAGTGTTGATTGAACTCTCACCGTTAAAAACTTATTGAGCTACTTAAAATATCAAAATCAAGCTAATATTTGCTTTTTTGTCTTCATCCAGGTCTTTATGACCTAATCTACAGGTTGAATGTTAAATAAACATTACAGTGGGCCCCAGGACGTTTTTAATGGTAGACGTTTAATCACTACTGTGGTCCACTTGAGATTTTATCAGCCTCATTTATATGATAAATTATTAAAATAATGTGTAAAAATGGATGGACAGTGTGGATGAAACACATAGATCATGGTGGGCCCACATAGAACCGACCACTAGCCACCTGGCTAGTGTCCGCGTCCGTGGCAATGGGCTAGGCGCCCGGTCCTCGGGCTTGGGCCTCTGCATTTCTCCTGAGACTTGCACCCAGGCCTGATGTAGGGCTGGGCTGGGTTAGAGCCAATAATTAATGACCCGCCCAGCTCGTTGGCTCAATCCAAGGCCCCATTATAAGGGTTTAGAGACAATGGCAACTGATTGACATATATGTGTAGTTTAAATATATTTTTTGGATATAGGTCCTGTTTCAGTGATCCAAACTGCTATAGGTAGGATTATTGGGATATTGCGGTTGGGTAAATTATCCCAGCTACTTATTCCAAGTGGGTAACTACTGATGAGCGGATCTGATCTCAAACACGTGTTCGGCTGATGGGAGGTCTGTTCCTCTTCAATGTTGTAGAATAAGCTTGTGCTATAATATATTGTGTGCAGTGATCACCGTACTATAAATCCTTCATCCAATCCGTCCACAAGGTAAGCTCATCCGTGTTCAATCCTTACCATGAAAATCAGCCTGATCAATAACCCAGGTGGATCACACCAAAGGGAATCGTTGGGATGAGGACTCCCACCATTCAAACCTTGAAGATTGTTTGTGGGTCTAATTTTCTTTTGCATATTTCATCCAATCCATTCAAAAGAAGTGCCCTGTCTGGATGAATGGTGCATTCCAAAGAAACTTGCCATTCCATAACTCATCCGGGCACATCAGGTGATTTTATAAGTTTAGGGCATGATTTTACATCATGCGGACCGAAGGAGCTTTGAGTTAATTTTATTGTTGGGATCAAATGAGAACAGGAGGGAAGCACCATGATGGACGGATTTGATTTGTAACAGATCGAAGGTGGCCCCAAAGCAAAGTTTTGTTCAATAAGATCATGATGCAACCTTCTCCAGAGGAACCGACCTCTCATTGCCAATCCAGTACAAACGTGGGAGCAGTCGTCTTAGGAGGCATACAGGCAGGTTTACGGATATCAAATGAACAACTTGCCTGTAAGGCTGGAACCGGGAGCTAGAGGACTCCCCTGTAACGCTAGCTCTGTGGGTGGGGCCTACCTTGATGTTTGTGTCACATCCAAATCCGTTCATCCATTTTTACCATCTCGTTTTAGGAAACAGTGCGGATGGCCATTAAAATCTTCCTGAGGGCCACGGTGATGTTTATATGCCCTCCAACCCTGTCTTATGGTGATTCCCACCCGATGAAGGGAAAGCACAAATATCAGCGTGATCCACAACTTTGGTGGCTTATAACAAGGTTTCAACAGTGGATGTTCTTCACTCTTTCCTGTGACGTGGCCGACTTAAATTTTGTAACTCCCAATATTGGCTCGTGTATGGCAAAGTGAATATAACACAAACATCAGGATGGGACTCACAGGGTTATAGGGGATATTTTAGTAACGCCACGTTACTGGCAAGTCGCAGGGATTTCGGTTCCTCTGCGCATGTGCCCAGCTGGGTGTTATCCCTCCTGTCCAGCTAAGCCAAGTTGGATTCACCAAAAGATCACGAAGTGATAAGAGAGGTGGACGTGATTAGAGAGGCTACATGTATACAGCACACGTATCAGAAATCCTGGCCATTCATCAGGTAGGGAGCACTTTGAACATGCCATATTTAAAATCAGGGTAGCACACTCATCAAGTGAGATAAACATGCATCTTGAATCTGGACTGTTTTACTTCTTTTTCCTTTTTTTTTTTTTTTGTTTTGACAGAAATTTTCTTATACAATTTTGATTCGAAATATCAGTGGAACAGTATAATTCTTGGCCCATGGTACGTTCATGGTGTACCCCACCTGATAAATGTTTGACATGTGTTCTATCTCCACATCCAACCGGGGGTGCATGCTCCTATTTAAAAAGGGTTCCTCTCCAATTTGATCAGCCAAATGGCTCGAAACTGATATTTGATACTCTGGCGGCATAAACACTGAATGGTACGTGTGGCATGCATTTTTATTTTCCAAGTAAACCAAAAAATAAATTGGCTGATCAATATTAATCTCGGATACAGTATGTGTCCGTAAGTAACAGTACAAAAAATAAATTGGTTAATCAATCCTAATGCCGGATTTATGGACACATTTTTTTTTAATTATTATTGAAATTGGACCCCTGATATTTTTCATTTTAAACTGTCCGATGAATGTCTATCAATCCAATAACTAAATAATCCAGTAAACTTAATTTTTGGTTCATGGTGCATTTAAACTAGAACCCATAATGCAGACAGTTTAATTTGATTTAATTATATGCCACATGTAATTTCATAAGTGCCTGCGTATCCCCTGATCTTGACTCCGGATCAAGCGTGTAGATCCTACTAGGACCACCTTCTAGATGGTCCAATGATTACCCACCATGTCATTTGACACACCAACTGTCTTGGGGGATTGGCAAAAGTTGGACTCCTCAAAAGTAAGGTCCATCCAACCATCTTATGAGCCAATACATGAAACTGAAGGTTTCTGGATGGATGTTCATCTTCCGTGGTGTGGCCTGCTTAACACTTGTTTAGGCCTGTTTTTTAGAGCATCTCATCATTATGGCGGAGCATCCCACAGCATATGCCCAATGTAGTTGGCCCGATCCCTTGAACACGAGAACCATTCAAGAACTTTCAAATTCAGGTGGTGGCTGTATGATGGTTAGCTTGGTCTTATTATTATTATTATTTAAAAAAATAATAATAATAACAATAAAAATAAAATCTCCCTTAGGAAATCAATTTTACACGAATAATTTTTAATAAACAATTTCATAAAAATAAAATTATTTATTGAAAATCAATTCTACACCTCTTAAAAAGCAATGCCACCTAGAAGTTGTGGTGCTAATAGTTGCATTACAATAGTCCAATCCACTGATCTAAAATATTCGAATATTCATTGCATTGACTACCGTCCTAATGTCACACCATTTTGACAAATATTAACCATTTGAACAATGGCCTTTAATTGGAAGTTCACACAAAATTAAGTCCAATGAACAAAATTTGATCCATCTATTTTGGCTCATCATGAATTGCTTCTAATACCAAAGTATCACTTTTGTTAGGCAACCATAGCTTGGCAAAGGGATGGTTATGGAAAATAAGGTCAAATCAAGTACGGATTGAATGATGCAATCAATGTGATAGTTGCATTGTGTCCTATGAAATGTATTATGGACTTAACAGACAGTTCAGATTGATCAATTGGACTATCTGAGCGAACGATGCAACTAGGAGAACAATAAACTTAATCCAGACTACTTTTTCCTTTTTCCCCACTACGGATGGACCATTCCCAAAGTACATTTAAGATTAGGATATCCCAAATCACTTAAATATGGATAGTTGATGTATTAATCTTCTCAATCATCGATTTGTTAGACACAAATCCAAAGTTAGGATGTCATATGGATGCTTTTTATTTTTTATTTTTTATATTTTTGTGAAATAGACAATCCAAGGTTTCCACAGCTGCCATCCCAAACCACATTCGATTAATAACCACATTTCAATTTGGAGTTTGATTTCACCGTGTCTTTTCTTTTTTTTTTCCCCAATAACAGTTAAAATAAATCAACCAACCTCACAGCTGGACAAGTTTGATTTTTGGGCTAGAGCATGTTCGCAGCGGACAACACATCAACGCCTTCTATCCATCTCGGGTGTGTCAGCGAAAACCCATTAACGAATGAGAAGGGTGATGTGAAATCATTGCTAGCACTAATAGAAGAAGAAACTGAGATATATCATTGCCATGAGAAGAACCTCTTAGAAACACATACACGAGAGTACTAGAAACAGACCCATCTGTAAGCTGGAGCATGGGTAAATGATGACACACACAAGTTTATGGAAGGGTGCAGCGAATTACCAGCACACTACAATATGTAACCGCAACTCCTCAATAATCTTCACCCTCATCGACGTCATCATCAACACCTTCTGCTCCTACCTCCTCATAATCCTTCTCAAGAGCAGCCAAATCCTCGCGTGCCTCTGAGAACTCACCTTCTTCCATCCCTTCCCCAACATACCAGTGGACAAACGCGCGCTTGGCGTACATAAGGTCGAACTTGTGGTCGATGCGAGAAAACACTTCAGCCACCGCTGTGTTGTTGCTGATCATGCAGACGGCCCGCTGGACCTTGGCTAGGTCACCTCCTGGGACCACTGTTGGAGGCTGATAGTTGATTCCGCACTTGAAACCAGTTGGGCACCTGCGGTTCCACCATTCTCATCAATTGATACACATGAAGTGAAGGGAAAAAAAAAGGGACACTAGATATCACTCGGATTGACACTTCGAGATCTGACAAACTGTAGACTAAATTATATCAGAGAAGACAGTGAAGAGTTGGTTCCAAGTACTAGGTAGACGTTTGCAGCGACTGCTATAAAACCTGCAGATAGAAGCAGCAGCAGCAAAAAGACTGCAAGGAAGCAACAACTAACAAGGTATTGGCAGTTGGTCAAATCTAACTATTTATTGGGGAATGCTACTATAGGGTTAGGCCTATGAGACCAGCTCCCACATCATCCTAGGTTGAAAATGTGATTGTTTTCTTCCACTGGGCCACATCATGGACACCTTCGGGACAATCATGACTGTCTGATCAGTGGATGGTTAGGATCATCCGACCAATTCATTTTTTGGCTATATGTAGCCCACTGGATGAAAGATCCAGATGATGCTGATTGAAGGAGCCACCAGTCCCCTTTTCCTTAAAGAACAAAAGAGATTCAATTTTAATAAGTTAAATTCAAGGTGTCCATGCAGCCATGATGACCAAATCATGTATGCAGGAACAGAGATGGGCCCGGATGTCGATACAACAAAATATCTAAAACAAAACGAATGGGCAAATGGAGATGGTAACAGAAATCAGTGTATATAAGATTTGAGAAAAGAAGTATTTGGCCTTATCCCACAACAAACATTAGTAACCTATAGCACCTGCATTGATGCATTGGCACGAGATAGCTGCTATCCATACATCATAACCATAAATAAGCATCAGAATGTAGAGATATCTGCTGCTTATGGATCAAGACAAATCTACCAACTAATTCTTGTATAGTTATAGATTCTCACCAGTCAACAAACTGAACAGTTCGTTTGGTTTTAATAGTTGCAACGGCAGCATTCACGTCCTTGGGAACAACATCTCCACGGTACATTAAACAGCAGGCCATGTATTTCCCATGCCTCGGATCACATTTTGCCATCATGCTTGAAGGCTCAAAAACTGCGTTTGTAATTTCAGGAACAGATAGCTGTTCATGGAATGCTTTCTCAGCAGAGATAACAGGAGCATATGAGGAAAGCATGAAATGGATTCGAGGGTATGGTACAAGATTGGTCTGAAACTCGGTAATATCAACATTGATTGCTCCATCAAATCTCAATGAAGTAGTCAAAGATGATATTATCTGAGATATCAACCGATTCAAATTAGTGTAAGTTGGTCTCTCAATGTCTAGGGATCTCCTGCAAATATCATAAAGCCTCATTGTCCAAAAGAACTGAAACATCTGTGTGTTCAAGGAGGGAATGAGTGGAAAGCACACTGTTATAAGGCTCCACAACAGCTGTAGAAACCTGCAAAAGGACAAAAGCACGAATGAGCTGAAATCCACACTACAATGAACAAACACAGAAAATTCTCAGCCCAGAAACTTTGAATCATGAACTTCTAGCAAACACCGTAAATAGAAACTGTATATCCAAGAAAGAAACAGAAATTTCACCATGGAATAAAATGGAAGAGAATCACAACTAAATAATTTCATATTGTTCTTGCTACAGAAAATAAGAAGAAAGCTAAAATGCATCATCTACACACATTAAAAGAAAAAGGCTAAATAATTCAGCATAAACCATTCATAGAAGAGCATCACTGATACATTATTACCTGTGGAGAAGGATAAATGGTGAACCCAAGCTTTGACTTTTTCCCGTAATCCACAGACAACCGTTCCAACAATAAGGAACCCAAACCTGATCCAGTGCCGCCGCCAACAGCACTAAAAACCAAAAAGCCTTGCAAACCAGTGCAGTTGTCTGCTAATTTTCTCACCCGGTCGAGGCATAGATCTACAATTTCCTTCCCAACTGAAACTCATAACCGAAAAACAGTTAAAACCCAGAAGGGTAGAAGAAACATAGACCTTAACAGACTCCAAAAGCTAAGCAGAAGAAGGGAACTTGCTAGTATAATGTCCTCTGGCAAAATTGTTGGCAGCATCTTCCTTGCCCGAAATAAGTTGCTCCGGATGAAAGAGTTGCCTATACGTGCCAGTTCTAACTTCATCAATGACAGTGGGCTCCAGATCAACAAATATAGCTCTTGGAACATGCTTGCCAGAGCCAGTCTCGCTGAAGAAGGTATTAAAAGCATCATGTCCATAACCTACTGTAGTATCACTGTAGAGAAAAGAGAGCTCATGAGATTTCCAACATCATTGAGTTTCAAAAGCCATCACACCAGCAATATTTTGGATCCAAATAAAGACAAGCAAACCAGAGGATCACACCGTGATCATTAAAAAGAAAAGCTTAAGACAGTAGATCTGCTTATTTCAACTTAATGGAACGTCTGCAGCCAAGAGAATCCTTAGAAATAAATTCAAGTTACGTAACTTGAATCCTTCTAATGAATGCAAATTTGTCAAGATCAAGCTCAAGGGGCAGGAACATTTTCAGCCATCCATCAACAAAGGCTGTCACCAGGTACCATTTGTCAAGAACTTCAAACACAAACGATCAATTTATATCTACATAAATGATCATATATCTAGACAAATGATCATCATGAAAACGACAGAATCAGACAATAAAAGGAACCATTTTCAACTCTATCAATAACAAGCAAAACAAGCACAATTATAAAAACACTCCACCAACAAGATGTCCTACTATACAATCAAAGATTGTTACGTTATAGATATTAGAAATATGACAAAAGACAACAACAACCAAAACAGCAAGAATTCTTCAGGATTAGGACGCTTCCATCCTTACCACAAAGAAATATACATGTGAACTGGAGAGCAACACTAGAAACAGAACGTCCTCCCAAATTGGAGGAGATGAGTTACAGTGTTCCTAAAAGTCAAACACGAAGAGAAAGAAACCTACTCCAGAAACACAACTTTTTTCAAGACTGCAAATAAAACAAATTCGAAGTCAATGGTCAACACCTAAGACCATAACTACAACTTCATGTTAGCACAAATATCCATTCCCAGATGCATATCGGGAACATTTCAACAAAAAACTGAATGGTTCCATGCTTTGAAAATTAAACCAAAAAATAAAATAAAATACAAAATATGTTTTTATTGCGAGGGCTACAGAGGCACAGTTACTTCAAAACCATTGAAATGCATATATCAATGATGACTTCAGGGAATGCAATCAGGTGGGGCTTCCAAAGGAGGAGCCCCATGATACTGAACACTTTCCATCTCCGTGTTCTATAGGAAAGATCTTCTGTGTGCATGAGGAAACTCCAGTTTAGGGGGCAATTTGGCATATTTGGGATTGTGATGCACCTTGCTGATAACCCAGAGAGCATTTCATCATCAACAAAATTTACTTTCACTTGTTCAAAAGAAAAGGAAAAAAAAAAAACAATGAAAAGAATATTAGTTGACAAGGAGACAGAAAACCAAAAGTTTACCTTCAATCCAAGAAATACCTGATTCTGTACCAGAAAAATAGCTAAGAAATTTCATATGTATTACAGTAACGGAAACTATTAGTTCTGAAATGGATATACATCCCAAAAGACCAAACAGGCACACATATGCACACATGTACGAGTGGACACACCAGCAGAGAAGATCTCATTCGAAGAAGCAAATAGAGCAGCTTCTCAATTAATGGTTGTCCCAACTATGCTCCAACTAATGCATACAAAAGCTCAATTCCATAATATATATATATATATATATTTTTTTTTAAAATACTCCAAAAAAATAAGAGATTAAAAAAAACCTCCAGACAATTGATTGTGCTCCTGAAAGTACATATAAATCAGAGCAACATCATAAATACTTTCAGACCATAACAAGTTGTACTTCTTCCACCTTAGCAGTAACCCAAAACCATCCGATTCGAAAGAACCTCTTTTTTATTTTTTCTTTTTTTACACACACTCACCCCTCCCACACACACTCACACTCCACACACTCTCGCGCACTTGCACCACAAGGGGTGCTCGAATCCGAGAGCCATGTTGGTGAAACTTCCCTAAGATCCACCCACCCATTAGGTAAGCTACCTCATGTTCACCATGTAATCCAACAATCAGGTGAGCCACACCATAGGAAACAGTTGGGATGGGACACCAGCATTAATTTTGTGTAAGGCCTACCGGGGTGTTTATATGACATCCAATCCATCCACCTAAAATGCCTCATTAGGATGAAAAAAATACCCAAAAATCACAGCATTCCAAAACTCAAGTGGACTATACCAAGTGAATTTAGAGGCTTTGGGTATAAATTTATGGGGTGGTCCGACTGAGTGTTGAATGAGCCAGATATTTGGAATCAAGGCGAAACAATGGGTGGTTGCCTGATGGATGGCGTGGATTTCATGGATTTCATGCATGTCAAGTCATTTCCCCCACATTAGAGAAATTAACCTAGTAGGTATCTAGGCGAGGTCTGCAAGCGTTTTTCATTTCCAAGAAGGGCAAAATATCAAGAGAACTAATAAATATCAGAAACCAACAGATATCGTTTGTTCATTCTTAGGATTTAAGAAAATCACAATGAAGGCAGCAATCTCTCCCAATCAGAAAATTTTGAATAAATACAACTAAAACATATAGAATTATGAATTTCGATAGCAAAAAAGAACAAAAGATAATCATTCATATTCATTCTAAAAATCATAACGTCCTGTGGAAAGTACAAACAAATCCTTCAGAATCCGAACAAATCAAACAAAATGAAATCAGCAACTCCAAGATGCCTTCCAATTCATCCGAAAACATCCGATTCAGGAGTAGAAATAAAAGGAAGAAAAGCAAAACACAAGAAAATCAACAAAAGATTTTCTAAATCACTCTATAAATATGAAAGTCACGCCAAAACAAAATTCTTTCAAAATCACTACAAAATCGAATTCTAGCCAGGAAACTACCAAAAATTCCGGATATTCCAAGAGGCCTTCTGGAGTCCGGATCAAAAAGAAAAGAAAAGAAAATGAAGAAAAACAACACAATTCTTTGGAACCGAAAATCGGCATTCAACTAGACAAAAAAAAAATCCCAACCTCAGATCCGTCATCCACAATTCAACACATTCCTTCCAAGAAATTCATTTCAAGGCTCCGTAAATCAAGAAAAAAAAAAATACAACAAAAAACGCAAAAAATAAAATAATAAAAATAAAAATAAAAGAACGAAACGAAATTACCGATTTTCCACAGATCGAACAAATTGCCTTTCAATGCATCACAAATACAGTTTAGACACCAAAAAAGGTACGAAAATCACAAGACTAGACAGGATTTACCACAAATCGAACAAAGTATCATCCAATCCTTCCAAGATATCCAAAGTAGCAATCGAAAATGGTGAAAACTTTCAGAAAAGAACAAAAAAAAAAGGACTAAAATTCCAAAAAAATAAAAAACCCCGGAGAATTCTACTGACCTCGGCATCATTCCATCCGGTTGAATTCCATGCTCTAGGCAATAAAGCTCCCAGCACGAATTCCCAACCTGAATTCCAGCTTGCCCGATGTGGATGCTGATAATCTCTCTCATCTCCTCTCTCTCTCTCTCTCTCTCTCTCTCTCGCTTTCACAGAGAAAATATCAGATGGTTTTCTTCTCCGTTCGGATGCTTTGAACTGAAAGAGCATGGCGCTGGAGGGGTCTTATATTGGATATCATCCCACTTGGAGTCCGGGTGGGGACCACCATCAACATTTGGCGCATGAGAAATGATGAAGCGATTCGCGGGATTGAAGGACGGGATCGGCAGCACGCGTGCAAATCCGGCGAACGTGCGTGGGATTGAAGGCAGTCAGATGATGTCATTGAGCGATACCCTAGGCCAACATTAAGAGTCCAGGTGGGCCAAGATTGTAGCTGAGTACTGGCCGTTGGTGGTCATTCTTTTTAACCGTCCATTTTTTTTCCTCCCATCTGTCTCACGTGTGATCTGACGATCTTGATTTTTGGGCACGGAATTTGCTCCGATGCGGCCAAGATCGTACCCTTTGTTGCAACTTTTATTGGGAATGGACCTAGCAGTTCTCTTCGCGCTGGGAAATGGTAAGGAGAGATCAGTTTCACACGTGTGCGAGATCATAGCCATTAATCAGGCAGGTACTGCAGATTCATTATGTGGGTAACAATTATGAGAAATGATGGGCGGTTCATGTTGAAAGTATGCCAGTGGCCCACCCGATGAGTGAACAAGCCTGGCGTGTGACCGCGGCCATGTCCTGATATGCTCCACTCATGAATTGTAACGTGTCCTGCGAATCTCCTCGCTAACCCGCCAGCCTTCGCACCGATCTCCTCCTCACTAGCTGGCGCCACCTCCTTGCGTGGCCCACTTTTCGGACGGGCTGTCGCTTTCTTACAGAGACCTGGGTCAATTGACGAGAATAACCCGGGGGCTTGACGGATGCGGCAGGCATACTTAAGGGTAGTATCGTCATTTAGAACGTACCCTCATCGGCCAGGAAAACCGTCCGTTTCGCAACTGCAAGCTCCCGTGGGAGAAGATCCATTGCTACAATTTCGAGTTGTTTTTCATTTCCAAAAAATGCCCGGATTTCCGGGAGCGTATTAGGTGCGGCCCCAGCCTCACCCAACACAGTACGGCCCTTACCTTGGGGCCCACTTTGATTACGTATTGCATATCCACGCTGTCCATCCGTTTTTAAAGACCATTTTAGGGAATGATCCAAAAACAGAAGCAGATCCAAACCTCAGGAGGACCACACTATAGGAAACAGCGTTGATTGAACACCCACCATTAAAAACTTCCTAGAGGCCATGTATTGTTTATTTTCCATCCAACCTGTTGATAAGGTCACAAAGACCTAGATGAAGGGAAAAAACAAATATCAGCTTGATGCACAACTTTCGTGGCCCACAAGAAGTTTTTAATGGTCGATCACTACTGTTTCTTGTGGTATGGTCCACCTGAGATTTTTATCTCTTCATTTTTTGTTCATACATAAAATGATATGAAGGAAACGGATGGACGGTGTGGATATGCAATTAATGCATAAAGGTGGCCCCACGGTCAGGACCGCACTATGTTGGGTGAGGCCGGGGCCGCACCTAATCCGTGCCGGATTTCCAACGAATTAACCATAAGTAATTAATATGGAAAAGCATCCAGTGCCCGCAAAGTCACCAAATTTCCGTGCCTCCTTTTCATCTATTAATTATCATGCATCTGTCATGTGTCTGATGATCCAAACCACGCATTACTCTGTCCCCGTGATTGAATCGGCATTTAAAAAAAAAAAAAAAAAAACCTTGAGAAGACTATCACAACTATCCGATAGATAAAATTCATTTCCTGAAATCGAGCCGTTGATTATTTTTGTCTCTAGCATCCATTTGTTTCCCACCTCTTCAAGGGTGAGGATCATCCAGAAATTCTGATTTTTTTATATCCAGATCATTGGTCTAATGGGTGCCACCATGGGTAGAACACAGATTAGATAATCGTAGCCACCAATCTTAACCATCTGTAGTTCCAGTGTTCTTAACCATCTGTTTGAAGGCCAAAAATTGAAAGGTTAGAATTGCTCTAACTAAGAGATTTTTGAGGCATGGTCCTTTTATGGTGGGGCCCAACAGGCTATTTGTTTTGATCGCTGAACAATGGGTCCCATTTATCCAAATCAGAGGGAGGGTACTATAATTCCTCAATTGATAACTACACAGCCAGTCAGCCATCCTTTTTTTATCTGCCTAAGCCCATTTGGGTGACATTCTCCTTTCGGTGGCTTACCAAATTGCTAGGCTGTCGATCTATGCTACCATATTACTATATATAAAAAACAAAATAATAATTGAAAGGATAGCCCACATTCCCAGCGAAAGATAAGCTGTAATTGCCGGAGCTCTAAGATCCGTGGTCCGCATCTTTCATCCGTATCCACCCATTTCAATTCTGACAAGTGGGGCTCGTTATTCATTAATCCAAATAGCTGATTTGAATCATGCCTCGCGAATTTCCTGACAGGATAATCCTAACTTTTCCATTTGTGTCCTATAAATAGATGGTTATGAAGAGAAGTACAAGGACGGTCCATGTTCAATTGAAAAAGGTCCCAACACAGGTTGCTGGGATCATTCGATGCAGATGATTTTCAAGGTAGTATCCATCGACACTGAGAATCAATAGGTCAATGGTCTGGATCATAGAACCGTGGACCCACCTGTCAAAATTGAAATCCACGTGAACCATGAAAAGATGCGAGTCACACCTAACGGATGGGCTCAAAAGATAAAATAAACACAGATGATACTGATAAGCACACCAACCACATGCAACTGTGGAGTATCTTCCATGGACAGGTGGGCCCCAACAAGAGTAGCTGCTAACCTGCATCATGATATTTTGTTCCTTATATTAGAATCTTCGGTATGCTATACATGTGCTGGTTTGTGCGAGAGTGGTTGCATGGTTACTTTAGACTAGTCTAACGCAGTTTTGCAAATTAAGAAATGCCACGTCAGCTTGATAGCCGCCACTTGCATAACACTCCGCAGCGTGGTGCGCGTGTGAGAGATAGGAGCAGCTCATCAGACTATTCCGGTGTACAGGGGCAATGTCTCCAAAATCAGGCCGATCGACTTCAATCACTTGATCATCAGGTGTTGGGTTGCAACTTGGATTCGGGTCAACCCAAACCCAATTGATCCAACCCAGGTTCGCGGCAGGTTGGTCTGGTTCTCAAGGTCCTTGGGTTATGTTCGGGTTGAAAAACGCCAACTCGATTTGAAATTCGGTTGCGCTCCGATTCAGCAAAATTCAGGCCGCGTTAGAAATAATCATACGTATGTGGGTCACGTTGGGTTGAGTAAGAAGGGATTCGGGTTCGATATTTCGGGCTAGCATTTGGGTTGAGTCAGGTTGTGGGTTGGGTCCCCTTGAGTTGATGGTAACTCTCAACCCTAAATCAGGTGCACCACCTGTAAATTGGTGACTGAGATGCACAGCACTATTCAATTCAGCCCCTGTACGGCGGTGATAGACGTTTTCATGACATCCACAAAGGCCATCTTTTGGTTGCCACCTAAAAAAGATGCCATCTCATTTTAGTTGAGTGAGCGTTTGGTTGCACTAAACGTAAAGAAATTTCATAATATTTTGCACTAGGTTAGAGATTTTGATAAAGATTAAAAATATTCTTCATATCCCATTATTTATATAAAATATAGTGTCCACTACACAACTGTTGTTGACTAAGACAAAATGAAATCATTTTTGAAGTAGCAACCAAACATGGCATAAGAATTCAATTGTAACAAGCGTCAATCCCAACTAGGAACCACTATGGGATGTTCAATATCTAATTTATCCCTTACTATATATTATGTTTGAAAACCACGGCCAGACCCGAAAGTTGATTGGACCGACCGTTTTGGCACAGAACCAGTGGCCTTTCTATGCCAAGTTACTATAATGCCTTTTTTTTTTAATATATTAATCCAAGCACTTTTTATATTGTAAATAATTTCTATATCCCCTTTGCCTAGCCATTTGAAAGGCTCCCGTTGGTTCGTATAGTCAATGGTGTTTTAGCATGGGCTCTTTAACTTCCTGCTATGCTTTGTGTAGCAAATGAGGGCTTTGCATCCTTTTCGGGTAAACGCATTTGGACAGAGGCGAACAAGTTGGCATGAGAGGCTTCACCCAGGTGGCCCATAGACTATAAAATCCTTGAGATTAGAGTGGCGTAGCTATAGATTTTTCTGTGGGGGTGAATGGGAACCAGTATTGTATTTTCTTTTTCAGCATCTATTTGTTAAAGAGTAAGATCTTTTAATGTGATAAGTTCTCTTATTTCTTTTTCTTGCCTTTTTTTTTTTTTTTTTTGTATTTAAAATAATTTTATAATCATGTCATGATCACCAGAGGTTGACGGTTGCACCACTTCGGATTAGACAGCTCAGTCCAAATTTTAAAACATTGCCAAGAAAGTAAACACAATAGGTATAAAGCAAACCACTATATTGACTTTGCTCTCCCTGATTACCATTTTGAGTCCTAACATGAAAAAATGGTGGATGCAAGTGTCAATCCTCACAAGGAAATTTCATTCCAAGATGGAAACGGGCATGGTTTGCAGATCAGGACCCAGCCCCGTTAGAGCCATAATGGTTCGGCCCACGTTCAACATATGGTTTTTCTCGTCTTTCCAAACTATTGTCTTTAAATAATATAATTTGCATTGGTTTTATGATCTTAATGGCTAAGAAGGGAAAATGGAAAGGAAACCAATGGCTTCAAAATTATGAAAAATCTTGGCCCTATCCACTATACTCACAATCATGTGAGGCTTTGCATTTGTTGAGCACACATTGAGAGAGTTTTGGAGAGAAGGTAAACCAAGGGCCATCCACACCATTGACTGTGCGGGCTACCAATCAAGACCAATCATCCTTAACCACTACCGTGCATGTGGTTTAATTGCATAGCTCAAGGTGTTGGGGATTTGTGCTATGGATGGAATCATACAGATCTAGATCTAGGATAACAATCCAATGACACCAAATAATCACAAGAAAATACAAAGATTTAACATGGAAAATCCTTTCGGGAAAAAACCACGGCACAAACCGACAGAATTCCACTATGAAAGCATAAATTATAAAGAGAAAGGACTTACCCGATTCGACACCCTTGCTACACCCTTTAGGAATCCTTGGAACCCCTTTAGAAAGCTTTAGCATGTCCTAAAATAGCCCTAGGGACTCCTATTTATAGTTTAAGAAACTCACTTACGCACCTCTTTGAAACCGCATCAAATTTACGCAGTCCGCGTAAAATCCGTGCACAATTTGTGTAACCCTCGACTAGTTGAGCCAATGCCTCGACTGGTCGAAGGACCCCTTCGATTGGTAGAGCCTAACCCTCGACTGATCAAGCGGCCCGGATCTCCAAAAAACATCGCTCGCTGGACTTCAAGTCAAGCGGGCCTCGACTGGTCGAGTGGACCCTTGACCAGTCAAGCCAGTCCCTCGACCGGTCGAGCAGCACGGTGATTAGAAGATTTAAAACATCTGTTTTACAACAATCTACACTATGTCTTTAATCTTCAATCGGGTAAATTTTTGACATCTTCTTTTATTTCTGCATCACATCATACCTTCTCATGCACACTCCGTCTTTCTTTTATGCCATCGCCAACCCAAAGAAGTTAAACAGAACTTGAACTTCTTTGCAGGAACGACTTTGGTGATCATGTCTTCCAGTCTCCAGTGTTACGCTTCCTCCCTCAAGCACCTGTCGGATAACATGGACATCCAACTAATTACTCCACCCGCTAGTACGAATGAGTAACCTGAAGTCGACTTCATGGAATTCATACTATATGCGTAATCTGAATCCATATACCCTTACAACTTTGTTCTTGTCTTCCCAAAAGTAAAGACGTATTCTTATTACCATCTCACCGCTACCCAATATTGCTTGCTGGGGTATTTGCTCACAACATTGATAGCCTGTGAAATAACCGGTCTAATCCAGACCATGACATGTACTGGCAACCACATTCGAATAAGACTCATGAGATATATCTTGCTTTTCCCCATCTGTTTTGGGACATGTCCTGAGGAAAACCTTGAGGAGAGACGCGTAGGGAATTCTCTCCGGCTTTGCCCGATCCATCACATCTTTAATCAATACTTACCCAAAGTATTCTACCTGAGATTACTAAAGCCTACTCCTATTTCAGTCTCAATGTTGAGAACCATCTTTGTAGTCCCCGATCCTTCATCCTGAATGTCCAACTTAACCGAGTCTTCAGTACATTGATTTTAGATATGACATAATTGATGATGTACATGTCATCAACATATAATACCTGACTCATCATGAAGGAATCAAACCACTTGCTTAAACGACAAGTCGTACCAAGACCTCCTACAAAGTTTTTTTTCTCAGCCCCTTTAACTTCAAATCACTATGGTTGCTTCATGTAGATCTACTCTTCCAATTTATTGTTAGAAGTATATACTCCACATCCATCCTTCCATCTTCCAGCTCAAGTCACATTGGCCAACCAGCGCCAATCACAGATCTAATAGACACCTACTATAACGTCAGCGCGAATATCTCTGAGAAGTCGATCCATTCGCTCTGAGCATAACCATTCACTACCAACCTCGCTCTGTATCTATGTTGTATCCCCCTGAAGATTCATCTGCATCCGATCGCTTTCTGACACACTAGAAACTCCACCAGCTCCCATGTGTCGATCTGGTACAATGAGTCTATCACATCGCCCATAGCCACCTTCCACTTCTCAACACCAGGCTCACATAGAGCCATCTGAATAGAAGACGGATCCCCTGCGATATTGGAGTTGTCCATGTACCTCGCTGATATCATGCCATTATGTTGTATGATTCTTCTCACAGGTGGCTGCTCACCTGCTGTGTATCCCTGTCCACACGTCTCAGCTTTCATGTCTTGCCCGCTCATGTGACCATGCCCAGCATGCCACACACGTGCAGAAGTGGAATCCGTTACAGCCATTACAACTTCACCTTTTGAAGTACTCCTGATTAACCTGTACATGTTACCGAGTTGTTACACTTTTATGATTACCTGTGCCCCCTTAGATACCTTAAGAGCACCATCAATACTTGTGAACTTGCAACCCATTGCCTCAAGTACACCATCAATACATGTGAACTTGCAGCCCATTGCCTCAAGTACACAAAGAGAAATCAGATTCTTCTTCAAATCAGGAACGTGCCCGACATCAGTCAAGGTACGCTCCACCCCATTTACCATCTTGATGCGCACTGAACCAACAGTCACAACATTATAGACAATGCTGTTGCCCATAAATACCTGTCTACCATCGCACTTCCTGTAACTGGTGAACCAACTTCGATGAGGAGTCATTCCACTCGTCCTTACAATCATCGTATGGTCGTCTGATCATAGACATAGACAAAACATCACCATCACATCCACTCGATCCATCTGACATGGCAGCATTGACCTCCATATATGAAGCCTCAGAATCTTCTCTCTTAGATTTAGGATTTGTACAATCCTTCTTCACATATCCTTTCATACCACAATTCTAGCACTTTACCTTTCCTTTGCCCTTGCCCTTGGATTTGGACCTAGAATCTGAATAAGTTGTACCTTGTTCAAAATTCTTACCCCTTGTAAGCAACGTATCAGAAGATATCCCCAAGTCGCCGTTAAACTTTCTCATATCCTTCTCTTGAAGGGCTGAGATAACTGTGTCACACTCATGGTTTTATTTGTGGTACACATTGTGTCCTTGAATGCCTCATAAGACGTTGGAAGAAAATTCAGCAACATATATGCTTGTTATTCATCTTTCATCATTCCTCCATATCCAGTAATTTGCAAACCAATTTATTAAAGTTCCTAATGTAAGCCTCCAGATCTCCACCCTTTGTCATCTTGAAGTTATACCACTGCCGCTTCAAGTGTAGGCGATTTTCAGAGAATTTTTTCTCATAGATATCCTATAACTTCGCCCATAACTTTGCCGCAGTTTTCTCCCTCATGACATTGTAGAGAACCTCATCCGTGAGACATAAACAGATCGATGATAAAGCTTTCTTATCAAGAGTATTTCATTCATCATCAGTCATAATATACTTTCGCTCCTCAAGAGCACCATCTTCGCCTTACTTGATTAAGGAACTGATCATCTTGATCTTCCATAACTCAAAATTATTTTTCTCTGAGTACTTCTCAATCTCATACCTAGTGCTTGCCATTATTGTTAATCCCTTAGATTTAGATCTGTGCCCCAACGATTGCTTTGATACCACTTGTTGGGGATTTGTGCTGTGGAATCACACAGATCTAGATCTAGGATAACAATCCAATGGCACTAAGCAATCACAAGAGAACACAAATTTAACATGGAAAACCCTTTCGGGAAAAAGTCACTGCACAGCGACAGAATTCCATTATGAAAGCGTAAATTACAAAGAGAAGACTTACCCGATTCGAACAACATCGAATCTCACCCTTGCTATACCCTTTAGAAACCCTAAAACCCTTTTAGGAACCCTGGCAACCCCTTTAGAAAGCTTTAACATGCCCTATAATAGCCCTAGGGACCCTTATTTATAGTTTAGGAAACTCCACTTAGCACCTCTTTGAAACCGCCTCAAATTTACGCAGTCCGCACAAAATCTGCGCACAATCTGCGTAACCCTCGACTAGTTGAGCCAGGACCTCGACTGGTCGAGCGGTCCGGATCTCCAAAAAACAGCGCTCGCTGGACTTCGAGTCAAGCGGGCCTCGACCGGTCGAGTGGACCCTCGACCAGCTGAGCCAGTCCCTCGACCGGTCAAGCAGCGCGGTGATCAGAAGATTTAAGACATTTGTTTTACAACACAAGGTACTCATCAAATATATGATATTGTGGTTTCCATTTGATAAGCTTGTGTGTGCACGCATTTTGCGATCCAACCTAAATTGTTGATTGAGTTTTGATTATAGCTTATAGGCTCATCACTGTAGAGTTGACCCAAGGACTATCAAGTCAACCCAAAGTCATTTTTAATAATTTTTTTAAAATTCTTTAATAGTTTAGATTGGAGTCTCTAGTCTTAAAGACGTTTAGGTGTCCATGTTGAAATTTGTGGGTTAGGATCCTCCAGTCTATAAGATTTTTGGGCATCCACCATCAACCGCTAGACCCATCATGAATCCTCTATGGAACCACCCCATCACCACATTATTCTTCTTCAATTTCTTATTCCTCAATTTTAGCCATCCATCGTCTTCTCATTCTTCCATTTACAGTGTCCATCATCGCCATCAACATTGCCACCAAAATCCTTGTCATCCTATTCTTCTTCTCCCCTAACATGGGATGTTTTGAACTTAATAGAACTAGTCCAAGTCAATCGATTCAAATGTCAACCCGGGAAACTCATGGATAAACCAAGGCTAACCTGGTTTCCATAACCTAGTGACCAGGTCCATGACCAAGCCAATTGCATAGACCAAGCCCTATTTGACCCTCTCTCTCTCTCTCTCTCTCTCTCTCTCTCTCTCTCAAATTTCAATCAGGAGATACAACATTTTTCGTAAAAGAAAGAGACGTTGTTAGAATGGCCAAAGGAACTAGTTATCTTTCATGTAATGCACATTTTTGTGTAGTACACATGGCATATACATATATTCGGGTCAATTGATCTCATCCATTATGTCGTACCATGGATTGGGTATGTATTAAAATCATAATTAATAATTCCTATAAGCTGTAGAAAATGAAAACATTTATAGTGAAATAGTTTGTGTAAATTGTGATGGGATTTTTGTCCCGTGCTCGACCGGTCATGAGCCTCGCTTGACCGGTCGAGGGCTGGTGCACGACCAGTCGTTGGAGTCGAGCTGTGACTCAACTCAAAGTCCAGCGACTTTGGGCTATTTTTCTCCGGGGTGCTCGACCTGTCATGGGAGGTGCTCAACCGGTAGTGGGTGGCGCTCGACCGGTCGTAGGTTCGTCACGACCAGTCGTAGTTACACAGATTCGTTCCGCGATTTTAAGCGGATTTCGTGTCGCAAATCCTTTCGCAACTAGGATGCGGAAGGGAGTTTCCTAAAACTATAAATATGAGGTACCTAGGGCTTTCTAGGTATAACAAGAGGGTTTCCTAAAGCTTTACAAAGGATTTGCTAAAGAGTTTAGGGCTATCAAAGGTGAGAGAGAGAGGAAGCTTATAGAAGGTAGATTATGCTCGTGATGGTTATCTACTGCGCAATCTATATCTCAGCGCTTTTATGTCCTCGTAATTTATGAGATCTCTCCGTTTTCTTTGTTTCTCTTATTGTTTATCCACTCCTGTGTGAGTGAAGAAGTTTGTAACATTCTACTTCATAGTGGATTGTTGATCTGGACGAGGTCCCGTGGTTTTTACCTCTTTGAGGGTTTTCCACGTAAAATCTCTTGTGTAGTGTGGTTTATGCTTTGATTGTTCTTCATTGCTTTATTATCCATAATTTTGGTTTGTTTCGAGAGGCTAGATCCTAAGGTTTTGTGCAAGGCCCCCAACAAAGTGGTATCAAATCTAAGTTCATTGAACGGGAAGGATCGGTTTTGAATTATGAAAGGTGGCTCATTAAGGATGATCAGCCTCAATGGTTCTAACTAGACCATATAGAAGGTTAAGATGAAGGACTTGCTTTATTACAAGGACCTATATTTTCCAATTTTAGGCATATCAGCAAAATCCAAGGATATGCCTGAGGATATGCCTGATGATGATTGGAAGAAGATGGACCGAAAGGCGATGGGGTTTATTAGATAATGGTTAGATGATTCTGTGTTCCACCATATGTCTATGGAAACCTCAGCCGCTAGCCTATGACTGAAATTAGAAGGGTTATATGAGAAGAAGACAGCCGGTAATAAAATTTTTCTGATAAGGTGACTTGTAAATCTCAAGTTCAAGGATGGCGGCTCTGTGGCCGAGCACATGAATGAGCTCATCAATATAGTGAACCAACTCTCCTCTATGAAGATGGTCCTGGATGACGAATCGTAGGTTTTACTTTTGCTTAGTTCATTGCCTGACAGTCGAGTGACATTGGTGTGTCTCTAAGTAACTCCGCGCCAGACGGAAAGATATCCATGGAACAGGTAACCAGTTGTCTCTTCAATGAGGAGATAAGGAGGAAGTCTCCGGGGTCTACTCAGCAAGAGACCCTTGTGACACAGGAACGGGGAAGAGGAAAGAACAGGAAGGGCGGGATGGCCCGAGATAAATCAAGAGGCAAGTCGAGTAATAGAAAGGATGTTGATTGTTGAAATTATGGTAAGAAGGGTCACTACAAGCATGAATGTCGTGGTAAGAAGAACGACAAAAAAGAAAAAGGAAAGGAGAAGGAAGATGAATCAGATTCCACTGCGGTCGCTTCAGATGGCGACGTTGTATTTATTCTTTCAGCAGATCAAGATGTATGTCTTATGGCTACGAGTTAGGACACCGACTTGGTAATTGACTCGGGAGCTTCTTTTCGTGCGACTCCACGCAGGAACTTCTTCACAAGCTACAAGTCAGGTGACTATGAGACCGTGAAGATGGAAAATTCTGGCGTATCGAAAATCGTGGGAGTCGGTGATATTTGTGTGAAGACTGATGTGGGCTGCACATTGGTTCTCAGGGATGTGAGGCATATCCCAAACCTTTGCCTCAACTTGATGTCAACAGGAAGGTTGGATAATGATGGCTATGAAAGTCGGTTTGCTGGTGGGCGATGGAAGCTCATCAAGGGTTCGTTAATTGTGACTAGAGGAAAGAAGTGTTGCACCCTTTACAAGGCAAGTGTCAGTATGTGCAAGGGTGGGTTGAATGCAGCGGAAGATTCAACTATTGACATGTGGCGCAGGCATCTAGGCCACATGATGGAAAAAGGGCTTCATCTACTAGCGAGGAAGTGACTCCTTCTAGACGTGACAAGTATACCTCTCAAAACCTATCTTGGTTGTTTATCAGGGAAACAGTATAGAGTTTCATTTATTAAAACTGTTTATCATGTTAATAAAGTGCATACATTAGATTTGGTTTATTCTGATGTTTGTGGTCCCACGAGGACAAAAACCTTGGGTGGGGCATTGTATTTTGTTACTTTTATAGATGATGCATCTAGGAGGGTTTGAGTTTATGCTTTGAAATCCAAGGATGAGGTCTTTGGTATGTTTAAATTGTTTCATGCTATGGTCGAGAGAGAGACAGGTAGATCATTGAAGTGCATCCGCACTGACAATGGTGGTGAATACATTGACGACTTTCATGAGTATTGTAAGTTCCTGGGTATACGGCATGAACAGACGGTTGCCAAGACCCCCCAGCATAATGGTGTAGCTGAGCGAATGAATCGCACCATTATTGAGAGAATCAGATGCATGTTATCCCATGCGAAATTGCCCAAGACGTTCTGGGGAGAAGCAATGCACACGGCAGTGTATTTGATAAACATTCTCCATCAGCCCCGTTGAATGGAGAAGTACCTGAGAAGGTGTGGACCGGATAGGATCCATCGTACAGTCATCTCAGGGTGTTTGGATGCAGGGTATCCGTTTACGTACCAAGCACGAGAGGTCCAAGTTCGATATGAAGATCAGGCAATGTGTGTTCTTGGGGTACAGTGATGAAAACTTCGGTTACAATTATGAGATCCGACCGAGAGGAAGCTCGTTAGGAGCAGAGATATGGTTTTCTTTGAAGATCAGTATATCGAAGACATTGGTAAGCTAGAGAATAACCAACATAGTTTAGGTGAGCTAGAAGACATGGATCCGGTTACTCCTCCCGTGGTGCCTGATGTCGGGGGAGTACAACAAGGTGCAGAGGACGAGGGAGTTCCTTCAGAAAATAGATCAGGGGGGCAGCCCCCACTTGATCCACCTATTGAGCCACAGGTGTGAAGTCATATAGGGACAGACAACCGTCCAAGAGGAACTCGCCACATGAGTACATTATGCTGACTGATGGGGGAGAACCAGAAGATTATTCCGAGGCCCTAGCCGATGAGCATAAGACAGAGTGGTTGAAAGCTATGCCAGAGGAGGTGAAATCCTTGCATAAGAACCACACCTATGATATGGTGAAACTGCCTAAGGGCAAGAAAGCTCTGAGTAACAAGTGAGTGTTCAGAAAGAAGGTTGAGCAGAAGAATTCACAGACGAGGTTCAAGGCCAAACTTGTGGTGAAAGGGTTTGGTCAGAGGAAAGACATAGACTTTGAGGAGATATTCTCACCAGTGGTGAAGATGACATCCATACGGATGTTGCTTGGGTTGACGGCTAGTATGGATCTGGAGATAGAGCAGTCAGATGTTAAAACTGCCTTCCTCCATGGTGACCTGGAAGAAGAGATCTACATGCACCAACCAGAGGGGTTCGAAGTCAAAGGCAAAGAGCATATGGTGTGTAGGCTGAGGAAGAGCTTGTATGGGATGAAACAAGCTCCACGGCAATGATACAAGAAGTTTGACTCGTTTATGTCGAAGCATGGATATGACAGAACGGAGTCGAACCACTGTGTGTTCACGCGCAAGTTCTTAGATGGTGATTTCTTAGTTCTGCTATTATACGTTGATGACATGCTCATTATAGAAAAAGGCATCAAGAAGATCGACAGGCTGAAACAGGAGTTGGGCAAGTCTTTTGCGATGAAAGACTTGGGCCCGGCTAGACAGATCTTAGGAATTGAGATAACCTGTGACAGAAGTAGCAGGAAGCTTTGGCTGTCACAAGAGCGGTATATTGAGAAAGTCCTAGAGCGGTTCAATATGAATGCAGCGAAACCGGTCAATACTTCACTGGATGGTCACTTCAGATTGAGCGACAGACAGTGTCCCAAGACAAAGGCAGAGGTGAAAGAGATGCAGAAGATACCCTACGCGTCAGCTGTAGGAAGTTTGATATATGTTATGGCGAGTACATGCCCAGACATAGCATATGCGGTTGGTGTTGTCAGCCGGTATCTTGTCAACCCTGACAAACAGCATTGGGCAGCGGTGAAATGGATATTACAGTATTTAAGAGGCTCATCCAGATTGAGCTTATGTTATGGTGATGGAAAACCTGCGTTAGAGGGCTACACAGATGCAGATATGGTAGGTGACATAGACTCCAGGAAGTCTACATCGGGGTTCATGTTCACATTTGCAGGGGGAGCGGTTTCTTGGCAGAGCAAGCTACAGAAGGTCGTAGCATTATCGATGACAAAGGCCGAGTACATTGCAGTCACAGAGACATGTAAAGAGATGCTTTGGATGAAAATGTTCCTACAGGAACTCAGCCTGAAGCAGGAGCAACACGTGGTCTATTGCGATAGTCAGAGTGCTATACACTTGAGCTACAATCCAAGTCAGCATTTCAAGTCGAAGCACATAGAGATTCGGTATAACTGGATCAGGGATACTTTGGAACAGAACGTGTTAAAGCTTGAGAAGGTCTACACGGACGATAATGGGTCAGACATGATAACCAAGGCTTTGCTCAATGGCAAATTTGAGGTTTGTAGAAACCTGGCTGGTTTAAAGAAGGTGAATCCCCTTGGACAAAAATGGAGAGTTTTGATAGGATTTTTGTCCCGTGCTCGACCGGTCGAGGGCTGATCCACGACCAGTCGTTGGAGTCGAGCTGTGACTCGACTCAAAGTCCACTGACTTTGGGCTATTTTTCTCCGGGGTGCTCGACTAGTCGTGGGAGGTGCTCGACCGGTCGTGGGTGGCGCTCGACCGGTCGTAGGTTCGTCACAACCAGTCGTAATTATGTAGATTCGTTCCGCTTTTGCGCAAATTTCGTGTCGCAGGTTCTTTCGCAACTGGGATGCGGAAGGGAGTTTCCTAAAACTATAAATAGGAGGTACCTAGGGCTTTCTAGGTATGACAAGAGGGTTTCCTAAAGCTTTACAAGGGATTTGCTAAATGGTTTAGGGTTATCAAAGGTGAGAGAGATAGAGGAAGCTTATAGAATGGAGATTATACTCGTGGTGGTTATCTACTGCACAATCTATATCTCAGTGCTTCTATCTCCTCGTAATCGGTGAGATCTCTATTTTCTTTGTTTCTCTTACTGTTTATCCACTCCTGTGTGAGTGAAGAAGTTTGTAACGTTCTACTTCATAGTGGATTGTTAATTTGGACGAGGTCCCTTGGTTTTTACCTCTTTGAGAGTTTTCCGCGTAAAATCTCTTGTGTAGTGTGGTTTATGCTTTGATTGTTCGTCGTTGCTTTATTATCCATAATTTTGGTTTGTTTCGGGAGGCTAGATCCGAAGGTTTTGTGCATGGTCCCCAACAAATTGAAGTAAAAGAATGGATAAGATTGTTTAATAAGTTTGATATTTTAAACATGAGACGTGTCTTTATTCTGACCCAATAGATGGATGGTCCTATTATTGATGACCACCTAATGAATTGGCATGATTTTTAGGACAGCGCAATTTAAGTGACAGTTTCTCACTTTCACTTATGAATGATTCCACATGTTAAGAGTGGATTCCATCTATGGATGGTCCAAGATCAAGTACCAAGCATCCTCTTCGTATAAGGTGCTGACAAGTGCCAGCATAGGATCATTCCTTTATTTTTTGTATTTTTTGTTACAACACATATTGCTTTGTGGGGGCAACTGCTGAACGACTTGGATCTCGCACAGACTTTCTACATTGACATGTGTGATTTATTGGTAACTCAACATCGAGTTGGCCGAGTCTGACTCAAGCTGAGTCCCTGAGTTTCAAAACCAGGTAAGAAGGACAGGATGGTCATTTGGGGTAGGTTTTGCCTGATTTTAAGGTCCTGATGTTTCTGGATGTAGATGATACCCTCACATGCCTAGTCCGTATAAACAGGCCATGGTCCACTAATCCAGGGGCTATATCATCCTTTCTTTACCTCTGTTTTTCTATATTTTCTTTCATGGCAGCTATGGTGGCAAATGAGGTGAGATGGAATGGTCATAGCCCAACCCCTAGTCAAGCCAACTTTGGGATTTGTTTGGGTTGAGCCTCGAGGACAATGGGTTAGACCCAAAGATAGAGTTATAATCCTAGTAGTTAGGCTGGCTGGACTTATCTACATTTAAGGCCCAATGAGTTGAATATCAGCAGGCTTGCCCCAGCTAGAGCTTTGATACAATATGGGATTGGGCCTGGACAAAGGTCGCGTGGGTTAGATGGGGATATGTTTTAGCTCGGTCGATTTGCCACCCTAACAGTGACTGAGACGGATGATCCATTAGACTAGAAGTGACAATGGGCTGGGATTGGCTAGCCCTGTCCTGTCAACCTAGCCCTAGCTATGCCCTACCCTATTCAAGATGAATCAGACCTGTTCCTTTTGGGCCGGGTAGGGGTGTCAGCAGGCTGGTCTAGGGCCCAACCAAGCTCTGTCTAAGCTTGGACCGCACTTTGGTTGAGGTAGGCCCAAATATATTTGGGCCCGTAACGGCCCAAATATATTTTGGCCCGAATAGTCCAGGCCGATTTGGCCTTTAACTTTTTTTTGTTGGGCCTGAGCCTTAGCCCAAACCAGAGAGAGAGGACCCTGCGTGGGTTGGAGAGAGAGGGAAAAGGGGTCGCCAGCTCAGGTGGGTCCCACTCTGTGTTTATATAAAATCCACCCGGACCACCAAGTACGTCACCCCATGTTAGGCTCCAATCATAAAAATCAGCTCCATCTGTGATTCAAGCGGACCACACAATGAGAATCAATATAAAGGACAATGCTCACCCTCCAAACTAGTTCCCTTGGTGTGGCCCACTAAATCATATATTGGCCTAATTTTTTGGTAGTTTCGGTATGCCATATAATAGTTGGAGTGGTTTTCATATAATCATCATGGTGGCTTATAAAAATCAAGGGTGGACGTCTCCCTCCCAAATGCTTCCATTGTTGCGGCCCGCCTTAATCACATGAGAGCCTATGTTTTTAAGGTCTGGGCCTAACTTGCAATCACACATTGATTGGTTGGAGTGGATTGCACGTAAACATCACGGTGGAACTCTTAAAAATCAATGGTGGGCTTTTCCTTCGGCTATTTCTATATTTAAAGAAAATGAATTTTATAGGACGACGGTTCACTGTGACATACATGTGAGATCCACTCCAGCCATTAGACCTATAATCCCATTTTTAGGCCCAAGTCCAAAAAATCAGACTTAACATGGGGCCACACCAAAAAAAATAGTTGGAAGACTTTCACTTTTGATTTTATAGAGTCTACCATGATGAATATATGAAATCCTCTTTATCTATTAAATGTCACATTAAAACTTAGGACTTGGATTCAAAAATCAAGTGCACGTGTGATTCAGGTGGGCCATATTAAAGGAAACCATTTGTAGGGTGAATGTTGCCCTATATATTGTTTATAATTATGTGGTCCACCTAAATTACATGCGTGGCTGATTTTTTAGTCCTAGGCTAACATAGGGTGACACACTTAGTGGTTGAGGTGAATTTCATGTAAATAATACAATAGGACACACTAAGGCCTTTTCCTTCTCCCTTGTATTTAATATTTATTAACATTAATTACCATTATTTGATAGCCAATTACTAAGCTGGTAAGACATACTTGAGAGTTTATCTTTGTATGCTATAAAATTGCCCTTGCAAACAGGAATAGGACCGGCCGGGTTGATAGGCTGATGTATACAACCTAAGCCCATCCCAATTGAAAAACAGATTTGAACCAGGCCCAGCCCTCGGGCCTAATACCCCAGCCCAAGGACTAGGCCTGAATGCCGGACAAGCAGCTTGACCCATTGACAGCCCTAGGGTCAGGGCTAGGGCAAGCCAAGTTAGAACCGGTCTGTAAAAAAAAAAAACAGAGAGAGAATAAAAAGGTAGGTCCCATTTAGGTAGTGTGGCCCTGTCGTCCTAGCTCTAGTCCCACCTTATTCGGGGTGAGGTCCAGGGAGAGTCAAGTTGGGACCGCCCTATAAAAATAAAAAGTAGGTCCATATGGGTACACCATCTTAGAACCTTCCTTCTAAAACCATGCAATTAAGTGGACAGTAAAGGAAAAATTGAACTCGTTTTTCTTGACTATTCATTTGTTTCCAGCTCTTGGGGTCTACTTTTGATTAGCATGTGACTTTTGGGTCAAGGCAACTACATGGCAGGACCCTCAAAATGAACACAATGGATCTCACGCTTGTGTGCAACATGGCCCCTTCTGCGGAAGACGAGGCCAAGATGGCTTGCTTTGGCGGCTGCAACTCGTTGGATGTCAGAGAAAGCTGTTGGGATTTTTGTCCTGCGGAATCACACAGATCTAGATCTAGGATGGTAATCCAATGGCACCAAGCACATACACAAGAAAAGAGAACACACAGATTTAACGTGGGAAAAAACCCTTGCAGGAAAAAACTACGGCACAAAGCGACAAATCACCACTATGAAAGCATCAATTACAAAGAGAAAGGACTTACCCGATTCGAACAACCTCGAATCTCACCTTGCTACACCTTTTGATAACCCTAGAACCCTTTAGAATACCTTTAGGAAGTCTTAGAATAATCATAAAAAGAATAGCCATAGGGACCCCAATTTATAGTTTTGGCAACTTCCCTTTCGTATCCCAGTTGCGAAAGGACTTGCGTCACAAAATCCGCGAAACTCCTTTCGCATCCCAGTTGCGAAAGGACTTGCGACACAAAATCCGCGAAACTCCTTTCCGCATCCCAGTTGCGAAAGGACTCAGATTTAAGACATCTCGCAACAAAAGCTTTGTTACTCGGCAGTCTATAAAGACCCATATACTCACATTAACATGGATGACTAAAAATAAATAAAGATGATGTAAAACTGGATTTTGTTTTCAAAATTGAAAATACTCCCTTCCCTGGTGTTTGGTTTTTAAAGAAATATGTAATAATTATTTACCATAGTAATGTAATGTTGATGTTTTTGTTGGGTCCTCACTCATGCCTCAGTGGTATGACCCACGGGAGTTTCAAAATGAAGTCATGAGTTCAAGTAACTATTGTAGTGAAATCCCATAGCGGTGTGAGTGCATGAGCATGTGTTGGGTGTGGGTGCCTATGTAAATAAAAAAAAATGTTGACGTTTTTGCATTTTTGATTAGTAAAATTGAGCAAATAAAACAGTGGGAATTGAACACTTATCATTCAGATGAAGCTGGTATTTGTGTTTTTTCCTTCTCCATATTTGTATAACCTTATGAACAATTTAGATGACAAATAAAAAAAAAAAACAACTTTTAAGGATCCGAGATTTACACAATTACAACTTAAGCAATTCGTTGTTACTGGGTAATAGATTGGGTCAAGCCCTCGTAAAGGGGCTGGGTAATACTCTTCATCCACTTAACCCAAATAGGTTGGCCCACATAAGTAGGCTTGCTTTGAAACAGGTGCAGCTCACGCGCGGCTTTTAAAGCATGGATTAGCAAAAGCAATGAAAAAATGCAATAGTAAAGAACTTGGGTTAATGAAAATTTGGGCGCAGATTAGGTACTACCCACGCCTGTTCGAGCTCGGGACAGCCGGATGCCCCACGGGCCATCAAGGGGCCACCGTGATGTATGACTTCTATTCATACCGTTCATCCATTTTTCCATATCATTTTAGCATGCTGTAACAAAAATAAGGCAGATAAAAGACCACCTGGATGAAGTGAAAAAATAAATATCATCCTGATCCATTACTTAGCTTGTTAGTACACAACACCGTAATTTCACACATCACTGTTAGCCACCCCCAGGGACTCGATGCCAAGACCTCCATGTTGAAACGAGGTATTTTTCACTCAGTCTACCACTTAGCTATGGAT
This sequence comes from Magnolia officinalis, assembly GCA_021015155.1. Classification (NCBI taxonomy): domain Eukaryota; kingdom Viridiplantae; phylum Streptophyta; class Magnoliopsida; order Magnoliales; family Magnoliaceae; genus Magnolia; species Magnolia officinalis. The sequence goes on along the minus strand of JAJHSJ010000001.1, from coordinate 8,338,360 downwards.
CTGGTGTAGTACCTAATTCGCACCCTAAATTTTAGTAGGAAGCAGCCCAAAAGATTTCTCCATTCCCAACCCCGGCCCAAAACTTGGTATCATTGCCTATTTTTTGGACGGTCAAGAAATCTCACAATATCCAGGCGGTGGCATTTGGTCTATTGGGATGGGCTGGGCTCATATAATCATATTCCTTGCCAGGTGCGTCGTACCGTCCTGCACAATCGCACAGTTGGATCCAGCCTGTCCAAGTTAAGGTTTGCTCCCGTACTGCCTACGTATTGCAATAAGATGCGTTGGACTCCAGCCGTTGGATTTGAGTTTTTTCAATGACCCAAACCATTTATTTGACGGGATTTGTTGGAGGATGCCCATCACAACTCTCTGATCGAATATTTTAAACTTTTGATTAGTCAAAGATTATTTCTACCGTTCATGTACTAAGCAAAAGAGCCAAGTTACCAAAGGGTTGAAATAATCAATTAAAGTTTTTATCTGTTCAATTTCCACATCCAGAGTGAGACTCGTCATATAAACGGTTTGGATCAATATAAGATTACTCATATTCAAAGGATAAAGTACCGACGCATCGTACTGTAATGCGAGGCGATGTATTCAAGCACACCCGGTTTCTGTTAGACGTTAGTGTTTGATTTTCTCTCGCGCACGTGGGTTTCACGTGCTGTATTTGTGGTGGCGTGGGGCGTGTTAGTTAGCGGCTGAGGGTCACGTGAGGTACGCATGAGGTATTCCCCCAATCTTAAGAGGACAAATACCCCTGTTTCTACTCCAAATTACCATTTCTCTTCCTTTGTTTAAAATCAAGCGATACTCGGCGATTCGCGTAAGGCATCGAGAGGGCGATTCGCGGAATATCCACACACGTGGGAAGCTGATGAGTAATCGGGTCCATTAATCACGTGGAAAAATTAAATATAAATCTTTTAGCATTAGGAGGGCCCACTAATCAGGTGTGGAACAATTTTATGTTGGTAGAAAAATGATGAAAGGTGTGTATGCTAAAAGAAAACATGTGGACGACCTGATGATATAACGTTCCTGATTTCTGGAGGAGGAAATTCTCACAGTCGGACCCACCTAATGAGTGACGCAGATCTTGCATGAGTTTGATTTCTTAGCTAGCGTACCGTTTATGGCCTCTTAGATCTCTCTCCTCCATTGATAGCCAGAACATTTCCTCCTGCAAAATATCAGGGATATTTGATATTTGCAGCCAGTAGGCGTGAAAATCATTAACCCGCCATCTGGCTAATATGGATTAGTTTGGGACCCACTTCCACTTGAGGATGTATGTCCCACCATGGATAAACACCCGGGCTCGTCTTTTAAGATGATCCTAACCATTATAACGGTTCCGATTGCATGGCTCAACCACCGGTTTAAGACTGGCCACGGACTTCATTCCTGTTCCCATCAAGGACCTGGATGGAAATGACAAGACCGTGAATAACGTATATATGGCACACAGTGTTGCCAGATCAAGGATGTCCAAATTGTTGGAAAGCGACATAAAATTCCATTTATCCAACCAGCGTTTGGTTGCAACAATTTCAAGCAATATAATAAAACCTTCAATTCAGATATACGAGTACCAGCAACACATAATGGACGGTTTAGATTAAAATATTCGTACGCATGCAAATGCTGATCATCCCATATAAAACACGCATTAAGACCATAAATATACGAAATAATATATATCCTCTGACACGTAGACTTATAAAGATGTCATAGACACCTTCAATATGTGATTTCTAAAATTTCTTGCTATTTGGAGTGGAACTTGATTACAGTTTTTTTTCAGAATAATATCAACAGATAAGTACAATCCATACAACTCATTTAGGACGATTTTGTGCCTTTGCCACACCTGGGCCTGATCTAATGTGGGTTAAAACAAATAATGGGTGTTGGGCAAATCAAATATCTACATCAATCATAGTCGGCCCATCGAAGAAAACCTTATTCCTTTTAAAAAAAAAAAAAAAAATTTTTTAAATAAATCATGAGCTAATGATGGATGTTATAGAAATTTGTAAGCCTACCTTGTTGTTGTGTTTTATCTATGTTGTTCATTTATACATGCCTTTTATACATGGCATTCAAGTTGCATATGTTTACAAGTGAACAACATTGTTGTGAAATGTTGTTCTTTAATAACAATTTAATTGTCCACAAAACACAAGCTTCACTTAATACAATATTTTTCCGGATAAGAATTTGATACCAAACGTGGTATTGGACCATGAAAATACCATCTAATACATTTTCATACTATTTAATACTATTGTCCAAATGGCCTTTAGTTTCTTACATGTAGGTAAATGCATGCTACCATGGGCAACAACAGTAAATAGTTGCCACAATAAATACTCATAAACATAGGTTAGTAAGCATTAATCTGTAGCTGGGGCATGAAAACTAGGGCTGAAAGTTGGGCAGGTTCAACATGATTGGCTTATGACTGACTCAACATTGGATTAGGCTTAGATAAGATGACTGGGTTTGATCTCGCGCTTGGGCTCTGGTCGAGGTCTCGGGTTCCCTGATCCAACCCAACCTAATAGATATATGACTTACTAATAAATTATGATTGGATGCGGATTGTTTGCATTGGAGGCACAAAAATTTTCAATGCCATTGGGTCCTATTCGTCCACGCCATTTCCGATGGATCAACCTAATAAGATATGTTGGCTCTCTCCTAAAAAATTGCACACTACACAACACAACTTTTAAATGAATAATTGTCCTGTATTTTAGATTGTTTGTTTAGAAGAAGTAAAGTTTTTTTTTTTTTTTAAAAATAAATAACTATTTATATAATTAATAAAATCATAGGTATAAAAAATAAAACAAAATCATAGGTACAAAAAATAAAACGTATATTGAAATATAATAGACTAATCTACTAACAAAAATATTAGCATGTATCCACCCAACCAGCCTAACTGAGCTCGCTTGGGTAGAGGTGGGCATCAAGCCGAGTCGAGTCGAGGTGGGCCAAGCTTGGCTTGGCTTGTCCATGATGTACTCGAGTTCGAGCTTGAGCTCAACATTGAAGCTTGGTTTGTTTGCCAAAGCTGTCGAGTTGAGTTCGAGTCGAGCTAGTGGTTCGAGTTAAGTCGAGTTTACCTCGAGTCGAGCTTGATCTTGTTGGGTGAGAGAATAATGAATTTTGTTCTTGATCCTCCTCCATTGATGAAAAATTCAAAAATCTTAAGAGAATCAAAGTAAAACTCGATGAAAAAACCAAACAAAGCTTCAAATCGAATGAGGAAACCTGTAGGAACCGATCTATTCTTGATCTTCTTCCACCAGCAGAAATCCAAGTACTAGAAAAGAAACAGAGAAGAACACAGATTAGAAATTCAAGTAAAGAGTTCTAGCTAATCAGATCATTGGATTTCCTTAAAGCTCTAACAAATCTGAGAAGAACTCATCTCCAATTTCTTTGGTTTCTCGCCTAAGAAGTATATCTCAAGAGATTGAAATCATATTATTGTGGAGCTGAAATGAAAACTGGTGGTGGTGGTCTGGGCG